>JARBWK010000004.1:66714933-66924413 GCA_030556195.1 Anolis apletophallus | reverse complement strand
TAATATATAACAAGAAACCACAAGTAGGGGAAAACTAATATATATATGAATGAAATAATTTTGTGGCTACACAGAAGGAAAGGAATTGTGGGGGGGTGGGGGGGTTGGGGGGACAAAGTGAGAAAAAGAAGACAAGTGGAGGATGATAGCCTGAGGCAGGACTGAAGACCGACAAGTCGGAAGTTCGAATCCGGGAAGAGCATGGATGAGCTCCTTCTGTCAGCTCCAGCTTCCCATAAAGGAACATGAGAGAAACCTCTCACAAGGATGGTAAAACATCAAAGCATCCGGGCGTCCTCTGGGCAATGTCCTTGCAGATGGCTAAGAAGTGACTTGCAGTTTCTCAAGTTGCTCCTCACCCCCCCCCCCCCCCCCACACACACAACACACGCAAATCCATCTTCTCAAACAAAGCCTTAGCTAGTCCTTTTTAAAAATCTCATTTAGAAACTGTACTTTCCCAACCATTTCACTTCTTTCAGAAAATATCTGAATAGATCAAGTACTGAAGGATTGGTAGATGACACCTTCCTTCACTGATTTAATTATTGGCTATAAGAATCAAATGCCATATTAATTCCATGTATTGATGCTTCTGGAAGTTTGTTTTTGATCTTATTTTATACAACAGTCAGAGAATAAAACAGCAGAGTGAAATATATATCGGAGTAAATTATCAAAATTGGCAGAGTGTGAATAGCTTCATTATGTCTTCTTTCATGGCGGTCAAGGTTAAGCTATTCAGTTCTTCCTCCAGCAATATATGTTTTCAACTATAAAGGTTTTAATAAATAGAGTCGATCAGAATTTCCCATACGAGAAATCATTAAAAGCCCAGGAGTCACTATAGGTATCAAAACCCGTGGATGCTAAAGACCAACTATATATACTGTATATACTGTAATGTCATGGCAAAATTGTGTCCATTACATAAAATGATAAAATCAAGTTTGCTTTGAGGCTTTAAAAATATATGCAAGCTGTCTATGGTTGAATCTGTAGATGCAGAATCCACGGATATGAAATCCAATCGAAATTATGTTTATTTTTGAAGAAACTGACATAAGGTGGTCCTTTAAGAAATGATATAAAAACTGGTAACATCAAACTAATTAAAATATTTGTTCTACAACATTGGGGACATTTGAGGGCAATGGGAACATATTGCTATTTTTAAGAGGATTTTTGTTTTGAAAATAGTAACCCAAAAGCAATGTGTTAGTAAAACATTAATTAACGGTTACTTATAAAGTAACAAGTAACACATAAAAATTTACACTGTTTTTCCAAGCTCTGTCTCTTTTTTCTCGGCCGTTTTATTTACCATTTTCTTTGATGTTCAGGCAAGAATGCTATCTCTTATCTGGCCAAAACAGCACCATACACACACTCACAAATAAATCTGGTTTTTAAAAAAAGATATGTATATTAGCAGATTGATAGAGCCAGAAAGATTGCAGAAGTGGTGATAAGGTAAAGCCCACAAGGAGTGCCCTTCAGCCCATACGTGGGCATTTTGAGATAGTCCATTGAGAACAATGTTCAGGGATCAGAGAATGCTGACTGCTGATGGAGAAAGATATGATGGCCAGAGTTAAGGGACCTCACTGAATTATTGGAACAGAGAGCAGGAACACTTTATGCATGTATATTTTGTCCCATTGACATGAGTTACATGCAAAGTTTACCTTTATCCCATGTTCACTATATATACAGGCAGTCCCAGTATTCCCAAACTCTAGTCTTCCAGTTTTTCACTTCAACTCCCAGTAGCCTCAGCTGCCTTGAGAAATGATCAGGGATTCTGGGAGCTCAACTCTAAGACACCTGGAAGACCAGCCTCTCTAGACCACTGTTTGGGAAACACTGGTCTAGCCTTTGAGTAGTGGGTCCACTCCTAATCCTACAGCCCATATCTTCAATTAATTACACTATGTAACAAAATTTGGGAAAAAATATGTTTCTGGTTTGAAAGCGTTATTTCCTGTTTAATTGTGTGATATTTACGTTGAAAGTAGTTGTTATACGCCAGAAACTTTGTTTTTGTGGCTGCCACAAACTAAGTTGAATTGGTTGAGTCTCTATGGCTCCTTCTACACTGCCATATAAAATCCAGATTATCTGCTTTGGACTAGATTACATGGCAGTGTAGACTCATATAATCCAGTTCAAAGCAGATAATGTGGATTATATAGCATTGCAGAGGTGTCTTAGAGATATTAATTAAAAACTATAGCAAAATTGCTACAGGAAGTCCCGCAAAAACAAAGTTTTTGCATTTTAATATATTTTTTGAAGTTTTTATGCTAGAACCAATAGGAAATGACATTTATAACCCAGGAACAAAAATCATGTTACATAGCGTTCCACTTTTTCAGCTGCTTTAAAAATGGCTAAGTGTCTCTCTCCATTTCCCACTTTTTTCCTTTTATCTCATCTTATTTCATATACTGGAAACAAAGTTCAAATTGGGTTACTGTGAGCTTTGGGGCCTGTGTGGCCATATTCCAGAAGCATTCTCTCCTGATATTTCGCCCACATCTTTGGCAGGCATCCTCAGAGGAAGGAAACTTGGCAAGTTAGGTTTCTATATCTGTGGAATAATGTCCAGGATGGGAGAAAGAACTCTTGTCTGCTTGAGGCAAGTGTAAATGTTGCAATTGGCCACCTTGATTAGCATTGAATGGCCTTGCAACTTCAAAGCCTGGCTGCTTCCTGCCTGGTGGAATCCTTTGTTGGGAGGTGTTACTTGGTCCTGGTTGATTCTTGTCTGGACTTCCCCTGCTTTTTGAGTGTTGCTCTTTTTTAATATTAGCAACCATATTTTGTTCCATTTCATGGCTTTCTTATTTTTGTTTAAATTGTCCACATGCTTGTGGATTTCAGTAGCTTCTCTGTGTAGCCTGACATGTGGTTGTTAGAGTGGTCCAGCATTTCTGTGTTCTCAAATAATATGCTGTGCCCAATTGGTTCATCAAGCACTCTGCTATGGCTGACTTCTCAGATTGAGTTAGTCCGCAGTGCCTTTCATGTTCCTTGGTTCGTGTTTGGACGATGCTGTGTTTGGTGGTCCCTATGTCGACTTGTCCACAGCTGCATGGTATATGGTAGATGCCTGCAGAGGTGAGAGGATACCTCTTGTCCTTTGCTGAAAGTAGCATCTGTTGGATTTTCTTAGTGGATCTGTAGATTGTTTGTAGGCCTTGTTTCTTCATCAGCTTTCCTATGCAGTCAGTGGTTCCCTTGATGTATGGCAAGAACACTTTTTCCTTTGGGTGGATCTTTGTCTTTACTCTCATGGCTTGTTCTCGGTCTTGGAGCTCTTCTGATGTCTGTGGTGGAGTATCCATTGGCTTGTAGAGCCCAGTTTACGTGGTTCAGTTCACCTTGGAGACTTTGCATTCAACTTAGCAGCAAGGAGAGAAGAGGACAGAATCTTGCCCTTCTCTGTAGAATCAGGCAAAAGCAAATTGCTGCAACCTCCCCTAACTAGTATTTTCTTCCTCGTTAAAACCGTTTGATGTTGCTTGGCCACATACATCCCTGTTTAGCATGAAATGTTGGCAAGCATACTTGTTCCCTGCTTTTCTGTAGCAGCAGCCACTCCATTTTCCTCCATAGAAACCCAACCTTTGTTCTGCCTATAGAAATAAACTGGCTAAGATTTTACTTGGACAGCAAGTTCTTGTCAAATAGGCCAGGTACAAATAAAAGTGCAGTATTGTGCGTTCTGTGGAGCAATTTGGTATTTGTTATTAGTGGACCAGTTTCACATCCAGATGACACAAAGGCTAGTGCTTTTGGATAGGAGAGATTGACAAAGATACATGATCTGGCAAAATGAACAACAGGTTTGTAGAGAGACTAGCAAATCCTTTTGGAAATTATTCACAAAGCCACCAGGAGGTCAACTTTCAAAATGTGAGTCTAAGCTGAAAGCATTCTGCTATATGCAGATAAGTACATAAATGCGTTTAGGACTTAATGGTAATGGAAATTACAGATAGCTTCTGTGAACATGTAGTTTTTCACAGACTGGAAAATAACTGCATTCAGTAATGGACCAGATGTTACAGATTTGGAACCATTTATCTTTGTAGAAAATAACAGGAGCAATTTCCCATGAATCTCAGTTTATTTTACTTCAGGCAATAATGCCTGTTGTAACTGCAGCATTGACATGCTTGCTTCTTTCTCTTTACAGCAAGGTCCAGGTGGTCACACTGGATGAGTTCTTTAGTTATAGGAAATGGCTTGGCTTGGTCTGCATTTAAATAACCAAAGAAAAAGAAAAGTGGCACTATGCATATCGGCTGGTAAATTCTGAAGTCACATGGAAACATTGACCACAGAATTTTAGATCTCTAATTATGCTTAATTAGGTGGCAAGGATGATGATGATGATGGATTTACCATGTACCTATATCAGGTAAAGTGAGCAAATGTTCATATTGTAGATCTGATGCATTGCAAACTACAAGAAGTAATGAAAGCAATTCTGAAGCCCAGGGAATTGGGATTCAACCTGTCTTGGATGGGGTCACAACTCTGAACCTGGATGCCTGGGATTCAGCTTTGGTCAGGAGTGCATTTGCACAGTTAAAAGGTGTGCCACCTATGCCCATTCCTTGAGATGTCAGATTTGGCCACATTAACATATACCTTATCTTCCAGCTGGATTACTATAACACACTTTACATAGGAAATTATTTATAAACTTCAGCAGGTCCAAAAATGTTGTGCCATCAAGTCATTTCCAATTTGTTATGATCTAGGATCGCCTAGTCGCTCCATGCAGTCATGCTGGCCACATGATCTTGGAGGTGTCTATGGACAACGACAGCTTTCCAGCTTAGAAACGGAGATGAGCACCAACTCCCAGAGTTGGACACAACTGGATTTATTGTCAGGGGATAACCTTTACCTTTATCTAGGATTGCCTTAGGGCAGTGGTTCCCAATCTTTGGTCCTCCAGGTGTTTTGGAGCTCCCACAATCCCTAACAATTGGTAAACTGGCTGGGATTTTTGGGTGTTAGTCCAAAACACCTGAGGACCAAAGGCTGGAATACTACTGCCTCAGGATTGCAATAAGTCAGACATGACTTGGGGTCCTTCCACACAGCCATATAACCCAGAATATCAATCTACAATATCAGCTTTGAACTGGATTATCCGAGTCCACATTGCCATATAATCCAGTTCAATGTGGATTTTATACAGCTGTGTGGAAGGGGCCTTGGAAACACACAACAACACACTAACCACTATAAAGCTATCGGAACAAAAGAAAATCTTCAAGTCGTTCAGGAAGGTGTAGTTTGTGGGCTACATAAAGACACGATCGTCCCAAGCACTTTCGGATACACAGTCGGCACAGCTGTGCAAGTCGAGGAGGGCCTGCAGGAAAAGAAAAAATAATGGGGTTGTAGGAATTCAGAATAAAATTGAGATATATGTTAATGATACAATTAAAGCTTACGCTGAGATTGTGAATCTAGCATAGTTAAGTGCAGGTGATAGATGTGACTTAACAATTACATCAAAGTGGAGAACTTTAACCTTCCAAAATATTTTTAGCCTACCTATGCCACTGGTCTTAAGCAGTGTAGAAGGGCCCTTAGTCAGCAAGTCAAAGATGAGAGATTGTGGGATTTGTAGTCTAAAATCATCTGGACACAGTTATCCAGTGCTGATTTAGTTTGATAACTGAAATAAATTGGAGCTAGGCCTTGAAGGTGAGGAAACTCTGAGGCATGCACCCAGGACTACAAAAGTGCAGTCTGCAAGACATATGGACTCTTCTTGGTCAGTTTTGAGTACCGTAGGCTTACCACAGTGTTTGGGAACAGTGTTTTTTGGTACCCTACGTATATGTTCTAGGCAGGGGCAGACCTAGCTATTCCGGGGGGGGTAAGCGAAAAAAAATTTGCGCCCCCCCCCCACCGTGGCTTCTGAGTGAGGGTCGCGCTCTGTAGCCCAGTGCACATGCGCCAATTTCCGCGCATGTGCGCTGGCTCCGGGGTGCGCCTCCCGCTTTAGAGCCCAGTGCGCATCAATCTGTGCGCACGCGCGAAACTGCGTGACGTAGCGCCTGTGGGGGCTTCTGCACGAGCGCGGGGGCCTCCGCGCATGGGAAGGCTGCGGAGGCCCGGCCGGCGCGGCGGTGCAGAGCCGGTGCGCTGGTGCCCCTCCCAGGTGGCGACGCCCCTCCCAGGTGACGACGCCCTACGCGCCTGCCGCGTAATGGCCTGCGTAGGCCGCGTAATGGTTAAACCGGCCCTGGTTCTAGGGTAGATGGGAGTCATGTCACCATGCACTATTTTAAATGCAGGAGATGTCTTTCTTTAAAGAGGAAGGAAACCTATACTCTAATTTAATCCATGGTTAAAAATAAAAGACTTTTCTGAGCCTAGAACTCTAAAGGGGAAACACATGCAAAATATTTTTTTAATCCAATGGGGTGTGTAGATACATCACTCAAAGACCTGCAGGGGATCCAACTCCCAACCCTTGGGCAGGTGCACACTCCTGACATAGATGTGCCCCCAATCAACCCATAGGAATTTAACTGGACAACTGTAAGGCTTAGCCATTTGCAAGAAAGAATATGAGGCAGGAACTTTGAACCTTACCTTCTCGGAGTAGCAGTGCATGTTCAACAGAACTATTTGGTGCAGCAAGATCAAGAGCACATTTGTGTTCAGAATTCCTATACTTCGAGTTGGCTCCATAGTCTGTTAACAAGTTGACAATTTCCACACTGGATTTTCTAGCTGCGGCATGAAGTGGGGTTTCCAGATGCTTGCCCAGGTCAACACTAGCTCCTTGGAAATAATATATGGAAAAGCAAACTGAATTTCTATCCTGACTTCTTTTCATAACAATGTTTGTTCAGTAATTATTAGCTGGGTGGTGTATTGATTTTAATGTTAGACTGGGACTCTGGGACTCAAGGGTTCAAATTTCCACTAAGCCATGGAAACCCACGGGGTGATCATAGGCAAATCAAACTTCTGCACCTTCAGAGGAAGACAATGACAAACCTCGTGTGAATAAATCTTACCAAGAAAACCCTCTGATAGGATTTCTCGTAACTCATGAGAAATCCTATCTTGAAGGCACGTAATAGCAATATCTTAGTGTTGGAGCTTTAATTGAGGAAAGTGCCATTGGGGAATATTTTCCCCTTCCAAACCAAATATACACTTTATCAAATGCATAAAGAATGATTGTAAATTAAAGGTTTGGATCAAAAGGTTTTAAACATAATTGGGAGGTACTTTGATTGTGCTTTTCCTGGAGGGCAGAGGGTTGGGCTGGATGGCCCATGTGGTCTCTCAAAATGCTATGATTCTACAATTCTGTGTTAGATATGTAGGCATCTATGCAACTAAACATACATACCTGCTTAACATAAAAGAGAAGAAGGAAAAAAATAGTTATTTACCAATGTGAAATGCAAGACAAAATCAATGAACAAGAGCTGTCTTGGTGTAGCATACATAAACATACCTAATTCCAAAAGTTTCTTGACACAGTCCGTCCTCTGATGCCAACAGGCCACATAAAGTGATGTTCCATGCTGTGGGTGTTCTTGGTCAATATCGACATCACTGGCTAAAAGAATCTCCATACACTCTCTGTGGCCTGTGTAAAGACAGAGGAGAACTGAAAGATGCATAGAGTCCCTTTTTAGTCCTGCAACATGACTTATCCCTGAACCTTTTGAAAACCATAACCTTTTGGTAAATGGAAATCTCCATAACGTTTTGGAAAATTGCATTCATAACCTTTGGGGAAGACCAGGAATCTTCCTGAGAAGAGTTAAAAACTTGTTTGAGTCAACCTTCTCCTTAGTGGTAAATATCCACCAGCATTCAGGCAAGGCAATTAGGTATCTCAGGTGTTAAACTGATATTCCTAGATATCTTTCTGAACTGTTAGGGGCAAAGATATGCCAATGCACAAAACCATTATATAGAGAGGGGGGGAGGGGGGAGAGCAGAGTTTCAGATGTGTTCTTTTCAGTTGCCCAAAAAACATCTACTCTCCCTTAAAATCTCTTGGTTTAAATCATGTTCTCACAAGACCAAAAATAAGTAGACTTCTTTAAAATAACATAGTTAGTTTATTCACAAACTTCATGTATTTAGCATACAGGTACTTAGCATATCAATTCAGTTACAGATAGGATTTGAAGTAGTTTCTCTGTGTAGATAACACAGGGCATATTTCTTAGATTCAACAGTCCATAGTCTAAAGCAGTGTTTTTCAACCTGGGGGTCAGGACCCCTATGGGCGTCGCGAGGGGGTGTCATAGGGGTCGCCAAAGACCATCAGAAAACATTATTTTCTATTGGTCATGGGGGTTCTGTATGGGAAGTTTGGCCCAATTCTATCGTTGGTGGGGTTCAGAATGCTCCTAGATTGTAGGTGAACTATAAATCCCAGCAACTACAACTCCCAAATGTCAAGGTCTATTTTCCCCAAACTCCATCAGTGTTCATCTTTGGGCATCTTGACTATTCGTTTGGTCCAGATCCACCATTGTTTGAGTCCACAATGCTCTCTGGATGTAGGTGAACTACAACTCCAAAAGTCAAGGTCAATGCCCATCAAACCCTTCCAGTATTTTCTGTTGGTCACTCATGGGAGTTCTGTGTGCCAAGTTTGGTTCAACTCCATCGTTGGTGGAGTTCAGAATGCTCTTTGAGTGTCGTGAACTATACATCCCAGCAACTACGCCTCCCAAATGACAAAATCACCCCCCACAACCCCACCAGTATTCAAATTTGGATGTATCAGGTATTTGTGCCAAATGTGGTCTGGTGAATGAAAATAAATCCAATATTTTACATGATTCATAACAGTAGCAAAGTTACAGTTATGAAGTAGCAATGTAAATGACTTCATGGTTGGGGGTCACCACAACATGAGGAACTGGATTAAGGGGTTGTGGCATTGGGAAGGTTGAGGAACACTGGTCTAAAGCATCTCTAGTCTGAGAGTCTAATAGAATCTCAAGCATCTCTCTAGTCTGAGAGTCTAATGCAGTGGTTCTCAACCTGTGGACCCCAGACGTTTTGGACTTCAACTCCCAGACATCCTAACAGCTGGTAAACTGGTAAGGATTTGTGGGAGTTGTAGGCCAAAATACCTGGGGACCCATAGGTTGAGAACCACTGGTCTAATAGCTTCCTAAAGCATTCAGTTTCTACTGACTTCTAAAAGCATACAGTTTCTAAAATGTAGCCTGAATAGTCCCAGTTCTGATCACATGGTCTGCAGCCCCTCCCACAACATAGAGTTGAGGAAAACTGCATACCAATTCACACATACAATATAGTAAGCAATCTGAATTATATACATCACAAATAACTAGCATAGGAGGCTTGAAGAAAGTTGCTATTTCCAACATGAACACATATGTGTACAATGCCAGAAATAGAGAAATCTAGTTTCATAAGTGCCTCGCTGCCTATAGGTCAAGGGTTTGTGCTAAATAAAGCCCAAATAGGCATTGCAAACAAGAATAGCATGTTGTGATCTTTAGGAGAAGGCAGGAGGCTGCCCTTGCTGTATAATAAAAATCATTCAAAATCTTGCTATTACCTCTTTTTACAGATTCATGAATTGGTGAAGCAAAGTGATTCTCCAGCTGTGGCCTGGCACCATATTCAAGCAACATATTGACACAAGCCGCACTACCACTACAGCAAGCATTAAACAGAGGTGTGATCCCATCTAAGGTGACTGCATTGACCTACAACAGAGAAACAAATAAGAATTGGTGCAACGAAAAGTGTCATTAAAGATCCAAGAAATTTGTTTCAATACACTCTCAAAACCAGGCTTCATTTTCAAGATGAGATCATATTCAAGATGAGATCTAGTTCTGGTAAACTGATCACTCTTTCAGTTACAGGAGGATGATCAGAGAAGGGTGTTATGAAGAACTATTGCCTTTTTAGCCGCAGAGAGCATGAGGAGGGAAAGTAGAGTCAGTAGTTTAGGATATGCCATGTACCTAAGACATTTTTCAGTAGCTCTGCCAAATGCATGATGTCATATGTTAGAGCAGGGGTGAGTAATCTCCTAATTTATAAAGGAATCCATGAGATTCCCGCTCAGAAAATCCAATTCTAGATCAATAAACATATTTAGTAATATCGGGTGTTTGGTTTGGTGTTTTTTTTAAAGCATTAGAAGAGTAATCTTATGGAGATCGCAATTATTGCTCTGAAAGGTTCAGAAGTTTTAGCAACATATTTCAACAGGCAGAATGGAAAATTGGCTCAAAAAAGTACTTATGAACAAAATAATATTATATGCACCGAGTTTAGAGCTGTCAGCTCCAGCTTCTGATGTGGGGCCATGAGAGAAGCCTCTCACAGGATGGTAAAAAATCTGGGTGTCCCCTGGGCAATGTCCTTGCAGACAACCCATTCGGTCACAGCAGAAGTGACTTGCAGTTTCACAAAAAAAATCAATGTCTTAATGAATCCATGCTTCTATTTTGGAACCTGGGAATACCCAGGGCTTCCACATCTCACACTGACTTCAATATAGGCCGTCCTTTAGATGTACTTAGCTTTAGCAAGGTGACTGCATCACATGCTCCCAGAACAGACCCAGGTTGTAATTTCTGTGTGAATACAGTATTTTCTTTTCATCTAGCATAGTCAGAGAAGCTAAGGTCCAAAAGTATGTAAAAAGCCACATATTTCCCACTCGCTCTACATCTTGACTGGAAATTAAAATATACAATCTGTGGGAGACTAGGTATGTGCTTTTATTATTTTGATTATGTCTAAAGTGTTCTTTAAGTCTGTGTTTTTAATAGAATTTGGGGGTTTAACTTTCTCATTAAGAGTTTTTAATTTTTTTAAAAATAAAACTTAATTAGATGCAATATGCCTTTGAGAAAAGCAGGCTACACATTAAAAATTAAATAAATAAAACAAATTTGTAATTATAAAATGCTCACATTTGGGAAAGCAGCATTAAGTAGTGGGTTGTAATAGCTGTGGTTTCAATATACATAGTGAATAGTCTATTCTTCTTTTGTTTCTTAAAAAACTGCAAAAGGCTATGTTTTAATTTGACAGGGTGAGCTCTGCAAAACCACAAAAAGGGTCTATCTAATTAACAGCATGTTTCTTGAGACAGCTTCTTAGATACGTGTAGCTAGGATGGCATAAAATCTATTTTTTGTAGTATTTGAATTTAAAGATACATTGTCCTTGGAGTCAGGATTCCAGTTAGTCATCACAACTAATAGTCATTAATATAATGTCTCCTGTGGATTTCTCTAAGCTCCTTTTGTAGCCATCTCTGTGCCTCATGATGTGACAGTGATTCCTTTTATATAATATTCGCAGGTTAGCAAAAATACTTTTTTGTATTACTTTCTCCAGTAAGAAGGAGATAAAATGTTTAATAATAATAATACTTAATAATAAACATTGAAAAAATCACGATCTGTCAACTGCAAAAGGCCACCTTACTTGGATCTGCACGCATCATTCAAAAATACATCACACAGTCCTTGACGCTTGGGAAGTGTTCGATTTGTGATTTTGTGATACGAAATCCAGCATATAGATCTTGTTTGCTGTGACCTACTGTGTTTTTGTGTCACAGGCGTGGGCAAACTTTGGCCCTCCGGGTATTTTGAACTTCAACTCCCAGAAATCCCAATCATCTTACTGGCTGTTAGGAATTGTGAAGGTTGAAGTCCAAAACACCTGGAGGGCAAAAGTTTGCCATGCCCTGATTAGGACGTGGAGACTCCCCAATCAACTATAGAAACTTGTGAGCTGACCTTGAACATGTCACATTCTTTCTGTTTCAGAAGAAAACAAAAATGACTTCTTTTGAACAAATCCCACCAAGAAAATGTTCTGATGTAGTTGCCATAGATCAGAAACAATTTAAAGGTCAACAACAACAATGAAACATACTGTTAACTCCTGGTCTGTGACCATAATGATAAAATTCATTCATTCTAACATACCAGTAGTCATGATTGTGATAATATTGCCACAGCTGTAACATAAAACTGCTTTATTGAGCTGCTATAGGGAGGAGGTCCATTCTGCCAACTATCAGAGCATGAGTAAATGACATTTTCATCATTCCATCCTATACTTAGCTAAGTACCATAGATGAAACAGAATTCCTGTCTATATTCCAAATGCTGCTGATCATAGGCTGTGTGCTTAATATTATCTGCATATATATAACATCAGGATACTTAACATTTAACTTTTGGTGATGACACTGCCAGTAATATATTTTACCTATACATTTATTGATTTTTTTTCAGGCAATATAAGTATCATTATACAATTTGTTAAGTTAGTAATTTTCTCAATACATGACTTATACTAGTTATAAACCTGTTAAACTTAACACACCCTGCCCAATGATCATAAAATATAAAAACTATAACGTTAAAATGAATTTTCCACCACTCACCTTAAAGACATATGATAAAATATTATTGTCATCCTAATATTTTACTTAATCTTTCAAACCTATGAGCATTTTTATACTTTCAATTTTTTGGTATTGTAGGTTTTTCAGGCTGTATGGCCATGTTCTAGAACAGTGTTTCTCAACCTGGGGGTCGGGACCCCTAAGGGGGTCGCGAGGAGGTGTCAGAGGGGTCACCAAAGACCATCAGAAAACACATTGTTTTCTATTGGTCATGGGGGTTCTGTGTGGGAAGTTTGGCCCAGTTCTATCATTGGTGGGGTTCAGAATGCTCCTTGATTGTAGGTGAATTATAAATCCCAGCAACTACAACTCCCAAATGTCAAGGTCTATTTTCCCCCAAACTCCACCAGTGTTCACATTTGGACATATTGAGTATTTGTGCCAAGTTTGATCCAGATCTATCATTGTTTCAGTCCACAGTGCTCTCTGGATATAGGTGAACTACAACTCCAAAATTCAAGGTCAATGCCCACCAAACTCTTATAGCATTTTCTCTTAGTTATGGGAGTTCTGTGTGGGAAGTTTGTGTCTTTCTGCCATTCCTGCCAGGACATCTATGTTGTGTTCGTTGAAACAGGCCCAGGTTTCACACTGAGTGTATAAATACATTAAAAAACATATTAACTATAAGTATTACTGTGTTAGAATGTCCACCAAACCCTTCCCATATTTTCACTTGGTCATGGGAGTTCTGTGTGCCAAGTTTTTGTTCAACTCCACCGTTGGTGGAGTTATGAATGCTCTTTGATTGTAGGTGAACCATACATCCCAGCAACTACAACTCCCAAATGACAAAATCACCTCCCACAACCTCACCAGTATTCAAACTTGGCTGTATCGGGTATTTGTGCCAAATGTGGTCCGGTGAATGAAAATACATACGACCTTTTACATTTTGATTCATAACAGTAGCAAAATTACAGTTATGAAGTAGCAACGAAAATGATGTTATGGTTGGGGGTCACCACAACATGAGGAACTGTATTAAGGAGTCGCGGCATTGGGAAGGTTGAGAAACACTGTTCTAGAAGCATTCTCTCCTGATATTCCGCCTATTGTAAGATATAGTGGTTTCCATTTTTCAAAAAAGTTGACTTCTCCTTTATTAAACAAGATAATTTGTCCATGTCTGCCAGTTCTTCTATTATCCAGATTTGATTGTGTTTATTTTTCCAGTTTTGCAATGCAATGCAATTTGGGAATCCCAATAGAAATAAAATTGGATCTAGGTTTATTCTGATTTTAAAGATCTCTTCCATCAAATGTTATATCAGTCTCCAATATTGTTTTGCTTTGTCACATCTCTACCAACACTTCCAGTAATATATAACATAATGATGTCCCCTACTCTGTACCCTTTAAGGAAGCATCTCTCATGATACCCAAAGGTGATGGAAACTGTAGTACTCACCCGAGCACCATGTTCCAGCAATACTTTCGCACAGGCAACATGGCCACCCAGACATGCTTCATGAAGGGCAGAAACACGGTCTATTGTAACAATATTCACATTGAATCCCTGGAATTCAGGAGAAAGTTGTGGAAATTATCCTAATATTAACAAAAAGCATTATTGGAACTGAGGTTTACTCTTGGATTAAATAAATTTCTCTGCACAGTGTTCACAACTATAATTCAAAAATTTTTTTCATGAAATGAATAACTGTTCTATCCTAGACACTTTTCATGATTGTATTGACAATACTGACAGAGTTGATCCACCCATTGTCCTCCTGCTCCATAGACTTATGAGAAAAATTCAAGTGTTGTGTAATGAATTCTTTGTAGGAACATCAAGGGGATCTGGAGGAAAGAAGATACATTTTTGTGCTGGTCTGTGACCGTAATAAAGTTTTGATTGATTGATTGATACATTTTAACATCAAAAACTTACTCAGTGATGGAATTTCTTCAGCAGTATGAACACAGTGATAGCTAAGATGGAAAATGACTGGTTATCAGATAAATAAATACATCCATGTGGTTGAATGTTGTGTTAGTGAGCTTAGATTTTTTTCCCCCCTTCAGGGAGTGACTGATTTGTGTGAATTGGCAAATTGGCAAAAGTCTCCATGGCTATGGCTGTGTGAGCAGATTATGAGCAAAGATAAGGAGAATTGAAAAAAAGATGTTTTGATACTGTAAATACCCTGTATTTTGAAGTTGTCTTCCTTCCCCAATTACAGTCTATTAGACTTTTCCTCATGTGTGGCTGCACTACAATCAACAGCCTAAATCCTGTTGTTAATCCTGACTTGATGTCACGATGCAGGGTCTCGGCCCAGCCCCTTAATCACACACACAGAGACGGTAATCAGCTAACTATTTATTGAATAATAAAAAACAGGTGAAAAGGTAAATTGTCCATAAGAGTATCAAAAGTTCAATCAAAAAGGTAAAGAGGCAAAGGCAAAGGCAAAGGCAAACGTGGCAAAAGCTCTGCAAAAACAATGCGAATCAAGGACTTGGTCCGTGGCAAAGAACAAGGCAAAGTTCATGAACAAACCCAAGAACTTCTTGGCAAGACTCGAGCCAGCAACTTGGCTCCGTAGGACTTCGCCTCGCTTCACTCCCCTTAGAACAGAAGTGGCTGAGCTACTGAGGATCCTTTCCCGCGGATCCTATACTTAATCCCCTTGGCGAGGCCCCCGACGCTCTAGGCTTCTGCGCCAATCTGTGCTACGGGATCTAGCGCTTCTCTGGCGCTCTAGGCTACGGTGCCATTCCCTCCTACTGGACTCAATGCTCCGTCTCCTATCAAAGCTTAGTCCTTGCCTCCCAGCACCTGGGTCGCTATCTTCCTGAGAGTCTAACTCCCTTTCAGCTTCCATGGGCTCATCCCTAATCCTTTCCTGCAACCCGTAACCACCTGGTTTCTCATACTGATTATCGGAGTCAGCACTTTCAGTGTCAGCCTGACTTTCCCAGCTATCATAGCCGTCAGGCCATTCATCATCCCAGGCCAAGCTCTCTGTGGGAGAGGAAGGCCCAGCTAACTCATCAGCCCCTTCCTCCATGTCCTCATCAGCTGCGGCTGGCCCTAATGCAAGTGGGACCCCCGGTGCTTCCCCCTGCCCCCCAGGCACGAAAGGGAACTGGGTTGCTACACTTGAGTAGACCTGATGAAGCAAAGAGCTTTAGCTATGTGTTGATTCACCATACAGCTATTGATTGAATTGGTCTACTCTAATTGAAATTCTCTAGCAGGATGCCAGCCAATATTTTTAGTATAGTTTATATCTAAAACAAGTCTAGAAACAAATGAGAATTTGCTTAATGATATCTTGAAAATAGACAGTATGAGTGTGGGGGATATGTTCCAAAACATCACATATACTTGGACCAGGGAATAACACTGGAGGATCTACAGAGGGCCACAAATACTTGTGGGAAGGAATATTTTTGGTGAATGGATAGGATATCAAGTTCATGAAAAGGAAGTCATATTGTATCAAAAAATTTTAAAAACAGCACCAGCATGATTTGCTTTTATTCAAGTGTATAAAAGTTAGTTTAACAAAGGAAGGAAGTGTATTGCAGAAGCAAAACTGCTCTAATACCAAAGAAGATTTTACAGCTATATTACAAATATATTTTAGATATCATCATTTACGATTTGTCAGTGTGACCAATTAGTAACAACACTAATACAGAGTTTATAGAAAATATTACAATGTAATCCTAAACATAGTCAATCAGAAGTAAGCCAAAGTTTAGTGGGACCACTAAATTCTTTGCAATAAGATGGCAACTTTTAGTTATTTCATTTAGAATTTTCTAATACAAACAACCCTGTCTTAAAATTTTATCTTAGTTACACTCAATAGTTTTAACAAGAAGTATTTGTGTGTTTGCAAGCACTGTTAATCTTTTTCATATTTGTACACTTGGCATTTTATTTATTTGTGTCGTTTGCAATCTTAGTCATTCTTACCTGTGCTATCAATGTTTTCAAAGACAATAGGCGCCCTTGAAATGCAGCTTCATGAAGTGGAGATCTATCCGCCCATGAACCTATGAAATAAGATTGTTGAAAATAATTCTAACTAATCAAAATATAGAAAAACAAATACGTTATAAGACACTGTTTTTGAGATAACATTGTTTTGGCACTTTTGTCATGAAAATTGCATGAAAAAGTCTTCTCCTTCTTCTCTATAAAATGCAGTCGCTGAATAAATACAATAAGAACATCAAAGGAGCCTCCAGTACCTCTCCGCCCCATGATGTCCATGCCTCAAGATTGAACTTCTAGCCTGCTTCTACTCCTTGCACAGGAGAAACGGGCATGCTACTGAATTGTTCATGCTAGAAAAAAAAATCAAACTAGAGGGAAAGTCAGAAAGTGAACATAAGACCTAAGTGAATTAGAGCCATTTTGAAGAAAATAGATTTTTTAAAATGTTATCAGCTACTAGATATTTCAAGTCAGTTTTTTTTCATGTCAGGAGCAACTTGAGAAACTGCAAGTTGCTTCTGGTGTGAGAGAATTGGCTGTCTACAAAGACGTTGCCCAGGGGACACCCGGATGTTTTGATGTGGGAGGGTTCTCTCACGTCCTTCCATGGGGAACTGGAGCTGAGAGAAGGGAGCTCATCCGCGCTCTCCCCGGATTCGAACCTCTGGCCTGTTGATCTCCAGTACTGCCGGCACCTTTGCGCCACCGGGGGATTCTAAACTATGTTAAACCAACAGAAAAATATTCTGAGCCATATTTCAAAACATCTTGACATATTCTGTTGGTATGATAACAGCTAGAGCACATGAATAACATGCAGAGAACAAGTGTGATATATAGTCTGGAAACAATGCATGCTCTACATTGGTGAGTTTGTATGTATGTCACAGCCTTGTATAGTCCATCTGTTGCCACTGTTGTTTTTGTCAGAATCAATCTCTCTCTCTCACACACACACACACTCTCTCTCTCTCTGTGTGTGTGTGTGTGTGTGTAGATGCACACACATATTTCCACATACTCCAACTCCCAGAAACCTCACCCATATTGAATTATGGGAAGGAATTCTGGGAAATGAAGTCCGGTATTCAAAGAAAGGACAAAAACAGGAAACACACGCTCTGTGTTAGGAAAGGCTGTCCAGGAAGGCACAATCAAAACACTTACTTTATAGCAACCCTGGGGTATAATATCTACAACAATAATAATAATATCTATATATCTATCATAATAACATCTATACGTTTATAATTATAATATATGTGTCTATGATATCTATAGGTCTATAATAATACCCATATTCTATAAAAATAATATCAGTCTATCAATAATCTCTATACATCTATAATATTAATACCTATATGACTATAATAATATTGATGTCAATAATAATATCTATATATATACTAATATGTATACATCTATTATAATAATAGCTATATAATATCTATAATAATAATATCTATATGCCTATAATATCTATAAGTCTGTAATAATATACATACATCTGTTGCTGTTTTTGCTCGAAATATATTTAGCCCTGTGCTACTTCTTCTATTTTTATCATTTTATACTAATTTATGCAATGCTTTTGATATGAAATAAATAAATAAATAACATCTATAATAATAATACCTATATGCCTTTAATAATACTGTTGTAAACCGCCCCGAGCCTGTGGGGAAGAGCGGTATATAAGATTGAATAAATAAATAAATAAATAATATTTGTGTCTATAATAATAATATCTATATGCCTATAATAATATACATATATAATAATAACAATAATCATAAAACCTATATAATATCTTTGAACTGGGTTATATGGCGGTGTGGACTCAGGCAACCCAGGGCCCTTCCACACATCTATATAACACTTTGGCCTCGAGGAGACTGAAATGGGCCTATATTAGGCTGACAATTTTCCACTTTAGTTGTGTATTGATAGCTTAGAAACCAGCTCTTCCTCTTTTCTTTCTTTCCCATTTCTCCACAATGGGCCACAGCAATGCATGGCCGGGTACAATTAGTTCTATATAAGGTTGTTTTAATTGTTTGTTTGGTATAGAACTCTGATCTTCCAAAGTACAGTCCACCTGACATCGTAGACAATCTTCTATCAGTACATGAACCTTACATCAAATTCCCTTTCAAGTGTTTGGTTCGATTAATTGAAATGAAAGGAACAAACCAGCATGGCACCACATGCCCCCCACGTGTGGCATAGCAACAAAAATGTCTGGAGCTTAAAGCAAAGACATTCTGAAGGGAGCAGAGGTGGTTAGGGATTTCCCATCTCTTCTGGGATTTATTCCAAATTTGACAGACACTATCCAAGGTGTTGAAGCTATTTTGAATTTAGGGTTTAGGCTCTTGCATAGTTTCTTTGAAAATCTCAAATAAATGTCCATGTGGATTTGCCATAACTCGTATAGTTGCCCTTGAGGAGGGATTGAACATTTTCATGGATTCAGCAGTTATTTCAATAAGAGCATTTCATACTTCCTCTAATGTCACAAGAAAAACAAATTTCACTGTAAAAATTTGCACTTTGTGTAAAACTTTGATGGAATGCAGTATACATAAAATAATCCATTTGTTCTATTTTATTTATTTATTTGCTTTATTCTTTATCCTGCCTTCCTCCTGATACAAATATTGAAGGTGACTGAATTATAGAATGTAAAGAATCATAGTGAGTTAGACTTAAAAATCATCAATGGAGTAAAATGCAGACATGAAGCATATCACATAAAATTAATAAATAAATGCTGATGTTAGGGAAAATGCCTTAAATTTGCTTCTCTTGAAACCTTAAAGCTGAAATCCCCTGAATCCTTTTTGTTGTTGCTGCTGAAGCACAGATCAGGCAAAGCCAAATGCAGGTCACATTAAGCAAAAGCCATGTTCAGTTCAGTCCTTAATTGACACAGCGTTAACTTGAAATAACAAGTTGGAATCTGTCTGTTTCAATATCTTTATGCTCTTAAGCCATTAAACTCAAAAAAGTAAATATTGCCTTAGTTGTGACACTGCAACCAAGAGGTGTATTAACCTACAAATTAGTGCAACATGTGATCGTTTAAATATAACAGTGAGAACAGGAACATTTCCAACCTATAAATAACGGTGCTTGCTGTATTGACTCTAAGCACAAGCTTCATAAGCCGTGTGGTCACCTAATTTCTTTGCCTAGAACACAGTAGTATATTTCTACAAAAACATACCTCCCTGAAACATATGACAAATGTAATTCCCATAAGGTCCCTCTCTTACGTCGTCAGATATGGAAGACATCCCAGGAAAGATTTTTTAAAAGCTCCGATGGTATATTTGGCACGTCTAGCTCTTCTTTTAAATGGTTTTGCTGTAAAGCTTAACAGTAATCGTGAACCTGTAATCTAATCAGGGCAGAAGTGAAGTCAGGAGGACTCTGATTTGAAAGATGATATGGGACAGGCGAAGTGATGTAAGGAGGAATGCAGCAGAGCAGACAAAAAGATGGTAGATACCTAACGTCTTTCTGTGCATGCATATTTAGTTTATGGTATACAGTTAAATGCTTTTGTCACAGATTTATTGTCCCCTCTGGGGTGTGTTGTTTATGCTTATGATTACCTTGCAAAAAAAGTGAATGCCCATTAGGAAAGCTATTTGAACCCCCAATTTGCACTGGACTATGTGAGTAGCTGTTTATGTTCATATAAACATAAATACACACACACACACACACACACACACATACTCTATATATATATATATGTAAAACTCATTAGTAAAGAAGCAAGTAGTAAAGATAATGCAAATTTATATTAAACTAGCTGAACCCGGCACGCGTTGCTGTGCCCTATTTAGGAGATGTGTGGAAGTCTGGGTATGTATGGGTTGGTAGTGATGTGACTATGTGTTTTGTGTGTGTTTTTATGTGTCTGTTTGGGTGTATATATGTGTGTGTATGTGTGTTTATTTTTCTGTGTATGTATATGTGTATATATATGTGTGTGTGTACGTGTATGTATTTGTGTATGTATGTGTATGTATGTTTGTGTGTATGTGTGTTTATGTGGTTGTGTATGTTTGTGTGTGTATATATGTGTAGGTGGGTATGTATATGTTTATATATGTGTTTGTGTTTATGTGTGTATATATGTGTATGTATATGTGTATATATGTGTGTGTATTTTTGTGTGTTTGTGTATGTATGTGTGTGTATATATGTGTGTGTATATATGTGTATGTGTGTATATTTTTGTTTGTATTTATTTGTGTGTATATATATACGTTTGTGTGTATTTGTGTGTGTGTGTGTATATATGTCTGTGTATACATTTGTATGTGTATATACTGTATATATGTGTGTGCCGTTGGGGGGGAGGGTGCGATGGGGGACCCTGGGTAGGAGGTTGGTTGTTGTACTTCCCTGCCGAAAGGGGGGCCGAAGGGGGACCTTCGCGAGGAGGACAGGTGCGTCGCCTCCTTGCCTTCCTCCGTGGTCCCGGGCCGCGTGGGTTGTGTCCGGAAATGCTTGGGAGGCTGGGAGTCGGAGGAGGAGGTGGATAGAGGCATGGGACTTCAGTTCCCAGAAAGCTCCGCCCCTGTTTCCCAGTGAGAGGCGTGGAGCCTTCTGGGAGGTGTAGTTCCTTGTCCGTAGTCATCTCCTCCGTCGTTTCCCAGGCGCCCCATGGACCCTGGTTGCGCCGTGGGTGCCTTCTCCGCTGCGTCCTTGTCCTTACTTGGTGGCTGCCATCCTGGGCTGGGTCCAGAACCGGATGGCAGTCGCCGAGGAAGGGTAAGGACCTTGGCGGAGAAGGCAGGGCGCCAGGCCGTGTCAGCGCCTTCTCCGCCGCGTCCTTGGCTTTCCTCAGCGGCTGCCATCCTGGCCTGGGTTCAGAACCGAATGGCAGTCCCCGAGGAAGGGCAAGGACGCTGCGGAGAAGGCAGCCAAGGCGGTGCCCATGTGTCCCAGCTTGAGGAGCTGCCTGGTAGCGGCGGAGGAGGTGGGCATGGCGTCAGCGGCGCGGGTGGGGTAATGTCTTGGGGCGTGGAGGTGGGGTGGGAGGGAGGAGGAGGAGGGGCGGGCCCAAGGGGAGGTGGGGTGGGAGGGTGTGTTGGAGGAGGAGGAGGGGCGGGGTGTTGCCGCGGCCGCCGTCGTTCGCCGTTTGTGCATGCGTGGAAAGGTTGTTTTTCGGGGGTGTTTTAGAGGGTGGTGGGTTGTGTTTCGGGGTGTTTTTGTGGGCCCTATAGGGACCCCGGGGTATGGGTCAGTGGCCTGGCGATTTTCGTGGATCTTGGACATGTAGTTTTCACGCCTATTTGCCGGGTACCACGACCACTCTCTTTTTATATATATAGATTGAAATGCCATGTAGCTACCTCATATCTTAATATGTTTAATAGGCAGTTATGTTTGGCCTAAATCCAACTACTAGTCTCAACTATACTAGACTCATTGAGTGAATTGCTGAATAGTAAGCCAACACTGAGGCAAACTGCATTGAGTCAGTGGGTTCTAATTTAATTGGGATTAAAGGTAAAGGTAAAGGTTTTCCCCTGACATTAAGTCCAGTCGGGTCCAACTCTGGGGATTGGTGCTCATCTCCATTTCTAAGTTGAAGAGCCGGTTGTTGTCGGTAGACACCTACAAGGTCATGTGGCCGGCATGACTGCATGGAGCACTGTTACCTTCCCGCCTGAGCGGTACCTACTGATCTACTCACATTTGCATGTTTTCGAACTGCTAGGTTGGCAGGTTCGAATCTGGGGGGAGTGCAGATGAGCTCCCTCTATCAGCTCTGGCTCTCCATGAGAGGACATGAGAAAAGCCTCCCACAAGGATGGTAAAATATCAAAACATCCAGGTGTTCCCAGTGCAATGTCCTTGCAGATGGCCAATTCTCTCACACCAGAAGCGACTTGCAGTTTCTCAAGTCACTCCTGACATGAAAAAAAAAAGATTTAGGACTTTTAATAGATGAGTTATAAAAGGCTGGGGTTGGATATCTGTCAAATAGAGCTAGAAGTCCTCCAGAAGATCAACATACCCACTTCTCTACCACAAGGCTCAAACACAGCTTTTGTGACCCACTAACATGCAGGGAAATTGTAAATGGACTCTTGTGACACAGAAATTAGGAATGATCAGACAGAATTCCACTAAGGCAAGCTAGCCAAATTACAACCAACAATTGCTTAAGCAGGCATTCAACTACTCTCAAGTGTCTTCTTTCAGAAGATACATACTTGAATTTTTTTCATGACTGCATGCTATTTATGTAATACTAGACTGTTGAATAAAAAAGGACATCTTTCAAAGTTGCATTGCTATAGAGCTGCCGTTTTAAAAACGACTAGACACAACAGTATTTTCAACCAAAATAGAATAAAATCCTCATTGCATTTCCCGCAAACCTATATATTTACTTAATCTTTAAGTAAAACGTGTACATGCATGATGGTGATTTCCAACCACATGTATGATAATGAAGCAATTGAACAACATTTCTGATTATTTCAATGAACAAAGCAAAGTATATCTGAGCTACTAAAAGTCATTCAGATATATGCCTATAAACATTTTACCTGGGGCTATTCCATAGATTTCTTCAGCTATCCTGGCAGCCTCCTTCCTGTTCCCTTTCACAATATAGAAATGAGTCAGTAAAGCCAAGGAGATTTTGATAAAGAGTTTGAAACAAAATAAAGCAAAAATGGCAAAATAAATGTGATTGAAAGCATAGAGTATCGTATTGCCCTCCATTTTGCTTTGCCCTTTGTGTACGTTCACATGTGTGCTAAGTTGCCGTTTACTGTTATTGGTATCATATGACATCTATTTTGAACCCCTGAGCAGTTGATATATTTCAGTTACCAAAAATACACCCTGGGTTTAAAAAAAAATACAGACAGGCTATAAATATCAAATAACAATGCTTAGGATTAAAAATGTTGAATGTTTTTCCATGCCCACATTAAACAGCATAACTTCTTCAGTCTAGTTTGTGCAAACATAACATGAGACATAGCAATACATAAGGGAACTATATGAAGAAGAAATACAAAACAAATTGAAATAGTTTAAAAATTGGGCATTTCCCTACACTGCACAAGTTGCTAATTATATTATAAATAGTGTTTCCATTTTCTAATTTAAGGTGTTTATTCCTCATCAGATAATTCTTCAGCTGCTATTCAAAGTGGGAAAAGATCTCCCTGCTTTCTTTTTACAATTTCAGAGCACCTTCTGTATGAGTCCACCTCATGGTCACAAAAAACGTTGACCAGCCACCTCTCCACAAATGTCAACATCAACACTGAAATACAGCAACACCTCAACTCTGTGAGTGCAGCATTTTTTTAATGAAGCAGAGAGTGTTTGAGGATTCATAGGCATACCAAGATGCTTGTTTATAAAGCTATTGTCCTCTCAAGTCTGTTATATGCCTGTAAAATGTGGACCATCTACAAATGTCACTCTAAACTTCTGGAATGACTCCATCAACGTTGCCCCTGAAAAATCCTGCAAATCTCTTGGGAAGACAGACGGACAAATGTCAGCATTCCAGAAAGACCACCAGCATTGTAGCAATGGTCCTCCACCATCAATTTCACTGGACTGGCCACGTCCGAATGCTCAGTCATCATCTCCCAAAACTTTACTCTCAATTCAAGAATGGAAAATGGAATGTTGGTGGACAGCAAAAGAGATTTAAATATGGGCTTACAGCTAACCTTAAAAACTGTGACATAGACACTGAGAACTGGGAAGCTCTGGCCCTTGAGCACTCTAACAAGAGGCCAGCTGTTACCAACAGTGTGGTGGAATTCGAAGAGACATAAATGGAAGATGAAAAATAGAAATGTGTCAAGAGGAAAGCACATCAAGCCAACCCTTGTCAAGACCACCTTCCATCTGAAAATCCATGTTTACATTGTGAAAGAGCATGCAGATCATTACAGTCACCTATGAACTCTACATTTGGAAGGTAATCAGACTCTGCCATGAGTGATAGCCTATGATGATGATGATGATGATGATAAGTCAAGAGCATCTTTGAGGGCCAAAAACATTGATGGATGGATCAAGAGTAAAACTTAGGGGCATGTAAGAATTAATGTAAAAGAGAAAATAAAGGAAGACAATGTCAAGTAACTTACAAAATTCCAGCAGGCATCATTGTTTGTTTTCACTCTAAATTATCCCCCCCCCCCCAGCACTCCACCTCCAGGTGTGTTATTTCTACATGCTAAGAGGGCTGCCGGAAAGTTTTTATGTTATTTTAAGGGTTGGGAGGTTTGGGGTGGCCCATTCCAGGACGGTAGTTACCACACTGGCATGGGGACAACCCCCAGGAAAGCCTGGGTTTTTCTTCAGGAATGGGGACTTAAACTCACAATGAAGCAGATTTATTAAACCCATTTATCGTGGATTTAAGTCTTGTGTGGAAGCGCCCTCAGACAATCCGATTCGAAGCAGATCATGTGGATTATCTGCTTTGATAGTCTGGACTATACGGCATTGTAGAAGAAACCTCAGAGAAGGGAATGCTTCTTTTTTTTAAAAAAAAAGTTAAGGTACAGTACTTACAGTAACCCATGGATAAATCGACCCAGGATTTTGGGATTAATTTTTGAACTAAAATTTATAGATTTATAGTGAGTTAAGGGTTTCCCTTTGACATTAACCACTGGACGAATTGTCGCCAAATTTGGCCACAAGACACCCATTAGCCCAAGGATTGACCAACACTAAAATGATTTTGTCATTTGGGAGTTGTAGTTGCTTGGAATTATACCTAACCTACAATCAAAGAGCATTCTGAACACCACCAATGATAGAATTGAACCAAACGTGGCACAAAGGACTCCCATGATAAACGGAAAACACTAGAAGGGTTTGGTGGGCATTGACCTTGAGTTTGGGAGTTGTATTTCACCAACATCCAGAGAGCACTGTGAACTCAAACAATGATAGATCTGGACCAAACTTGGTACGGATATTCCATATGCCCAAATATGAACACAGATGGAATTTGGAGGAAATAGACCCTGACATTTGGGAATTGTAATAACTGACCCCCACCAACGACAGAATTGGGGCAAACCTCCCACATAGAGCCCCATGACCAACGGAAAATACTTAAGGCCATCCAGTCCAACTCCCTTCACAAGGGCAAGAAAACGTAATCAAAGCCCTCCTGACAAAGAGCAATCCAGCCATAGATATAGATAAATATATATGATTCACACGCACATGTTGTAATAAGGAACTGGAAAGTGGTTATCTCTCTTTCATAAACACACTTCCACATCCAAACATTTCTGGAGAAAAAGGAAACCCATAAACCAATATGATTAATTGACTGGAAACATTTTTTTTTCAGAGACGCTGTAAACCTCAGGATTTGTAAACTCCTGGCATATAACTATAACAATGCTGCGATGGCATGTCATATGTGATTATCAAGTGCACCTTGGGAAATATTTGATTATAATGGGATAACACAAGTACCTGTTTATTGTTTGTGTTTCAGCCTCACAATAAATCCCCAAAGTGGCTTATAGTAAAAGAAAATAAACACACTGTCAATGGCGCTATTCCCTTCGTGCTGTTAAGTAGCACTTTCTTTTCAGCCAAAATACTTTACCTCTATTAAGTAGTTTTATTTGAAAAGAGAGAGCCAGTTTCTCATGAGGATATTCTTTCTAAACCATTGGAATGCCTTACTTCTAAAGGGACTGAACCATGGAGCTTAGAGAGAGATTCATTAAAGGCTTGGTTAGGCCACCTAGGACTATGGAAGAATACAATTGGGAATAAACTGGATTAATGGACCAAATTAAATCCACACTGTCCCTTCTCCATTTAATAACAAGTCAGTCATGTCAAAGGTATTGTCAGTCAGTTACATGATGCTTTTTCATCTGAAGAGAGAGGCCACTGATATTTACACAGAAAAACTAAGAGCTTTATCCCACTAGCTTCCTGTCCTGCTACAATCGCATTGTCTGTAAGGATTGCTTTCTTTCCGACTGCATCTTCAGAACCACTGCGGACTGCAGCATTCATTTGAACTAAACCCATATGTATCACACACAGAATTTTGGACTACCCAGTCACTACCTCTCCCCAAACAAGTATCCTTTCCTTTTTCATCATTTGGCAGATGCACACACATAGAAAGATGCCCTCTGAAATATAACACCATGGCATTATAGAGTTGTAGCATAGTATCCTTGCAATAACCCTTTATTTATTTATTTATTTATTTATTTATTTATTACATTTCTATACTGCCATTCTCAGCCCAAAGGGCAACTCATGGTGGTTTACAAGCGGTACAGTTTGATGTGCCCTTCCCCCAAACTGTAATCTGATCTGAGTAATAAGGACTGGCACAAAGATCTAACATGTGTCTGTCTGCCCCATGCCAAAATTGCCAGAGCTTTCCCCAAGCCTCAGAGGACAAGACCTGCCTTCAGAGCTGAGCGCTGCAGCCAGAGAGCTGACACCCACTACACCACACTTGTCAAACTCAAGGCTCAGGTCCAAATCTGGCTCCTTATGTTATTTCATGTGGCCCATGTCGCTGTTGCCCATTTTTGGTCTAAAACTATTTAGCTGCTTGTGATTCCTTTGTTTTATCAGTTTTAAACTTTATTATGCAATGCTTTTGACACAAATTAAATAAATGTGGCCTATGAGGTCTGGATGCTCCCTGTGCTGGTGCCACCCCCACTGCCAAGCACTGACTGCATCCTCTGTATTTCAAATACAGCCAGAATGTAGTTGCAAGTGAGTGTATTTCCAGCTAGAGATAATTTCCCTCCTCACAGCATCTGACATCCTGGAGATCACAGGAAAACAAATTGTTTACAATATTTTACAAAATTGCTTTCATACTATGTGTATAATGATACCTAAGTGAATTTTGTGTTTATACTTGGGTATTCTCTCCAAATATAAACACAAAATTCACTTAGGTATCGTTATACACATAGCTCCAAGGGAACCCCCAGTGGTGCAGTGGGTTTGAGTGCTGAACTTGCTGACCGAAAGGTCGCAGCTTCGAATCCAGGGAGCAGCATGAGCTCCCGCTGTTAGTATTTTGAAAGCATACAACTAGTATTTTGAAAGCACACAAATGTGAGTAGATCAATAGATACCACTCCAACGGGAAGGTAATGGCGCTCTGTGTAGTCATGCCGACCACATAACCTTGGAGGTGTCTATGGACAACAACGAGTCTTCAGCTTACACAGGGAGATGAGCACCACCCCTGAGTCAGACATGACTGGACTTAATGTCAGGAGAAAACCTTTACATACTGTATTTTCCAGCGTATAAGATGACTGGGTGTATAAGATGACCCCCCAACTTTTCCAGTTAAAATATAATGTTTGGGATATACTTGCCGTATAAGACTACCCCTCTTCCAACACACACCAAATAAAAAATTTATAAGCATCAGATTTGATTTCAATATGGTAATTTTGCTATTAGTGTTTCTCTTTCTTTGCCTATCGCACCTGTGCACCTGCACCGCTTTACTACAGTCTTCAGGAGCGAGATCTGAGAGACAGAGGAAGAGGTACGGTAATAGGATACAAGGGCGGGTCAGACAGGTAAAAGAAGTGTGTTTTTCTGGGCCCAGAGCAACTCTATCTCTTTTTTCCATACCCCGGGCGCCCCGGACACCTACAGTTTGCTCTGCCCTTCACTTACACCTCCCTGGTGAGGCATCCCTTCATCTCACCATTGGGACCGCATTAAGTCCATGAATCCTGATGAATGGATTTTCTTCTACTGTACTTGTACAGTGTCGCCCTTAATGCTTTCATACAGTTGCTGCATACGGCAGGGACACGGCCACTGACATTTTTGAGCTCCCCCCACCATATGCAGCAACCACAGATTCTGCAATCCAGATTCGAAGTTTCAGCACCCGCTCTATAAAACGACTCCCGGCATATAAGACGACTCCTGGTGTATAAGTTGACTCCCGCATATAAGATGACCCCTGACTTTTGAAAAGATTTTCTTGGGTTAAAAAGTAGTCTTATACGCCAGAAAATACGGTACCTTTTTATTCTCTCCAAGATATCTAATTCAGGATGTAGATGCCAGTAAAGACATTCAAAATTCTAAGATCCCCAACATTTCAGTTCCAAGACATTTCAGATCTGGAATACTTGATTTGTACATTAAGAAATGCTCTGTTTCAATATTCTACTTTGACTCATCATACCATTGAAGGCATTGGGGTTTTCTGCCTTGATATGCGGAGATATAGGCCCTTAGTGGCCTCTTTTCGAAGATTGTGCAATGATGGAGCCTCGAAGTCCCGAAATAACACTATCTATTACTGCATCTGTGGAGTAATAGGTTCACCTGATTGTTACCTTTTGGTGACAAACAGGAAAAAAAAACTGCTGATGTTGTTTTGTTTAATAATTCAATTTTTATGAAGCTGAACTTGAGGCAATTCAATTCATTTATTTGTTTGCAATGCTTCTATACCGCCTCTCTCAGCCTGAAGGCGACTCGAAGCGGTGAACAAGCGGCAGCAAGTGCCCACATACAATACATCTTAACAGCCATATAAAACCATATAAATTAACAGTTAAAACTACAAAATACAAATCTCAGCTCCACAATCTTAAAATCGATTTCCATTTCGTCGTCATACTAATCCTTTGATCTCGATTAATAAAAGTTCATCTGCGAATGCTTGCTCGAACAGCCAAGTCTTGACTTACTTACGAAATGTCAGGAGGGAGGGGGCAATAGTGGCTTCTATCAAATATATCTCGTTGCTTCTTCTATTGAGAAGTCATGATTGATATTACTTTGAAGTGTTTGTTGCTTATATGTGGCTTTGCATGGGAAAGGAAGACCCCAGAGCCAAGGCAATGCTTGCTGAGGGAAGAGTTTTGGAGGTTTTTGTAGCAATATAGCTAATGAAAAAAAGGAATTATTTGTATCAAAACATTTTTATTACATTGCCAAGTTTTTCTGTGATATAAAAAGACAATTGAATTAGAGCTGAATTGCTCTTCTACATCTTTTGATTAAAATTATTTTACAAATTAACATTCTGGTACACATACAGATACAATGGAGGGAGAAATAGTGCAGATTCCAGTAAAGAAATGTTTTAAAAATGAGGTAAAGTGGCAATTACTGATTTCAGTAATCCCGGAGATCTTCCCCCTTCAACGTCCAAACTGAAATGTCAATCGCTTCCATTATGAAATGTCTGTGGTCATGAGACTCCACTCCCAGATAGCCCCCTGAATGACATCACATTAGAGAGAAAAAATCCACTTAAATCCGGTTTCTGCCTCCTGCAGAATTCTGGGGTTTGTAGTTTACTGAGGCTGTTAAAGGCTCCTCCATAAACTACAAATCCCAGAGTTCTAAATGAGGCAGAATCTGGATTTTAAGTGGATTTTTCTCTAGTGTGATGAAATAGTGGCGGTGTTGCTGACATGATGCATACGGATTTGTTGATCACATGCAAAAACAACGCTTTCTGTAGTTTTTTTTTTAAAAAAACACACAATTAGAATCCCATGTTCAAATAATCCGTTTCTGCGACGTTTCGCAGATGGATTCCTGTAGAATACTGATGGGATGGGACAAAGGTCATGTGATGGGACCCATTTGAAATTCTTCTCAAGCAATCTCAGAAAGGAATATTTCCTAATGAGAGGAGGTCCCAAGCTGACATGTTTAAAAGTTATATAATAGTACTCTTAACTTTGAATCTCCAAAGCACTTTATTTTTCTTTTAAAGTAAAGATTCTGTGACATGAAAACAGTTGGATCTGAAATGTTTGCAATACTAGTGCAACCAGTACTAATTTTTGGTTTTTATTATCTTCTTTGATGAATGCAAGGGGAAATGACACTCAGACGTGTATTTGAATTTAACTGCAGGTTTAGTAATCAAGGGATCAGAGAAGAGGTGGAGAAGAAAATTGATTCAAAGGTGGTAGAGATAAAGAGAAATTCTGCCTGATCTAAAGGGGTGAGAGGTGGCATTATGGAAACAGAGGTGACAATATTGTTAGCTGTTTCTAGATTAGAATCAGCAGTGAAAAATAAAACACCCAAAGACCTTGAAAATGGGGTCTAGGAATCTCTGATTCCAAGATTTGTATTTGAACAACAGGTTGTTAAATGGAAGGAATAATGTACTAGTGACACTAGGTGGAGCTATAGGAATATAATTTTTTTGTCAAATCAATTGCAAGCACCCTGCCAGCTAAAATAGGGCGTAGTTGGCTACTTAGAGTTGTCAAGACCAATTTACTTCAAATGGACATTAGTGAAAATGGTCAGTTAATTGCTCCAAGACTAAAAGGAGATTAGACTATATATGATAATATGCCACGAGGTACTGTAAAATACAGTCCATTACCATTCTTGCATGAAAGCCATTTTCAAAATTGCTTTTGCCCACAATTTAGTTCACCGTAAGAGTCTCCTGTGGAGAAATATTGCCATTTGGCTAAATGTCAACCCACTTTATGAGAGAGGAAGACTTGGCTCTTATTTGCACAGAGGTCATTTTACATTGTGGTAGTCACACAGGGGTGTTTAATACTATAAACAAACATCACAGCTGACTTCTTTTAAAATGGGGGAATTCAAAGATGGATGAGTAAGTACTTTCCCAGGCAGGCAAGGTTGAGCTGTAGTGGTCAAAGGCACACAGGCTGATGGTGAAAGATGTTTCAGGGAAAATGCATAAACATGCAGAACGCAAGTATCAGGAAAAGTCATCTATTAACCACTGACAATCCATTGCAGCATGCTCAGCAGATTCTTAAATGTGAGAAACATGATGTATCATCCAGGTTGCCTGATGACATTAATTGATGCACAACTGCATTGTAACACCCTACAGCTCCATCTCAATCTTTATTTCTTGGAAAGCTAATTAATTTTTAATGTAGCTGATCCCTAATTTAGTATGTATTTTGCACATTCGAAGTCCCTGACCATTAAATATTTTAGAAATAAGAGTGTTTGTTTAAAGTAAAAAGTAGAATATATCTGTCTTTAAACAGAAAAAATGAGGAGCCCCCGGTGGTGCAATGGGTTAAACCCTTGTGCCGACAGGACTGAAGACCAACCAGTCGCAGGTTTGTATCCAGCGAGATTGTGGATGAGCTCACTCTGTCAGCTCCGGCTCCCTGTGCAGGGACATGAGAAAAGCCTCCCAAAAGGATGGCAAAACATCAAAACATCCGAGCGTCCCCTAGGTAATGTCCTTGCAGATGGCCAATTCTCTCACACCAGAAGCAACTTGCAATTTATCAAGTTGCTTCTGACCCTCCCCCCTTCCCAAAAAACCAAACAAACCAGAAAATACAACCTTACCAACTGGTTCTGAAAAGGAAGCCACCTAATTTCAAATAAAGAATACAAGAAAGTAACCTATCAGAGAAATATTAACCAAATGACCAGAGTATTACAAAACCAAAATGCCATATTATATGGATACAATAGTGTTAATTGTTGATGCAATAATCTGTAAACAGGCTGATGGCTGATATCATCTGATGTCATCATTTGGTGCCAGGTAATCAGTGACACAACTGATTGGTCTCTCATGATCTCATACAACTCTCACTTCCTATTGGAGAAGAAGAGTTTTGGTGGGGTTTTTTTTTTACCTAATGGAGATTCATTAGATCTTTCTCTGATTGGACAGATATATGATAGAAACACCTCCCTGGTGGCACAGCAGGTTAAACCACTGAGCTACTGAACTTGCTGACTGAAAGGTTGGCGGTTTGAATCTGGGGAGCGGGGTGAGCTCCTGCTGTTAGCCCAGCTCCTGCAAATCTAGGAGTTCTAAAACATTCAATTGTGAGTAGATCAATAGGTACCGATTTGGCGGGAAGGTAACAATACTCTATGCAGTCATGCTGGCCACATGACCTTGGGGGTGTCTATGGACAATCCCAGTTCTTCATCTTGGAAATTGAGATGAGCACCATTCTCAGAGCTGGGCTCTACTAGACTTAATGTCAGGGGAAATCTTTACCTTTACTAGGATAGAGACAGTATGAAAGTTATCATCAGAGGAGCAATAGTTGGGATATGCAAAGCCTCCAAGAATTAGATACTATTACTTGCAGGTTACTACCCATGAAATGCTCATAAGAGAGACGGAAATAGAACCTCTGCCTTTAATATTGCATAGGGTATAGTAAATAGACACTGCTTATAGGTTGGGACCAGCACTTTGAATTGTGCCTGGAGTGGAGAGAGATGAGGAGCCAGTGGAGTTGAATGCTCCCTATAGCAACTTCCTGTTAACAGCCTGGCTGCAACTCTTGGCCAACTGAAGTATCACTAATTTGTAAACCTGCATTTTCAGGGGAAGTGTAACCCCATCTCACACTGGCTGAGCCTCTGTTCCCAGATATGTCTTTTGATTGACCAGGAGCACCTTGCTTTGATCATGATTCTATTTGTTTGCCTTCATCCAGTCCAGTGCAATTACCAGGCTAATGACCAAGAAGTCAAGCGGAAATCCCTCAGTATCACTGTCTGAGATCATATCTCTAGAAAGAGTGGTGTAACTGTAGAAAATACATCCAAGTCCCATCCCAGAGAGATGACTCAGAAAATACACTGCTATAGGAAGGTGCAGCAGAAGCAAGAGGGACACACTGGCTAGTTTCCTGAGTAGATGATAAAAATAATTTTACCCCATAACCAGACTTGAAATTATATTGAAATGATTTAAATCAGGGTCCTCAAGCTTTAAAAGCAGAGAACCAGAACAATTTGAAGCAACCTAAAATTATCAGTATTTCAGTGGGAAATATGGGCCTGCTTTTGACTGATGAGATAGTCGAGTTAATTGGGGTGGTTGTTGTTGTGTGCCTTCAAGTTGTCTCAGACTTAAGACAACCCTAAGTCTAAAGTTTAGAGTGGAGGCTGGGTAAATAACCTTGGAGGCCACATCCAACCCACGAGTCTTAGTTTGGGGACCGCTGATCTAAGTAATCTACCTGGTCCAGGAAACCATGGAATTGGGAAGCCCTTATACGATCTAGTTAGTGACTTACACAAAAACAAAACGTTAGATAGTATATGATTTTTTTTACACTAACCGGCAAAATAAACAGCATAAGCAATTGCAAATCATGTGTTGTATCTTTTCAAATTGCCCAGTCATCCCTCATTAGTTACAGGCTGTATCTTCCCCCCTTTAACTCAAAGCAGATTTTATTCTGCAGCTCCTCCACTGATGTTTTCTCTGAATGCTAATGCAAGAGACTTCCAGGGAAAACAGATGACACGGCATTATTTATAGATGTCATTTGTCTCAACTAATGTTCAAAGTGGAAACACTTGGTAATGCATGCAGATGAATGTATGCTCACATTACCTTCCTGGCATTAATAAAGATTAATAGTCCACCGCCTGATTTGTGTACATTGATCTAAACAGTCCTAGTAGGATCCATTCATGTTGTTTGCCAAGGCTTGCTGCTTCTTAGTTCTTTAAATAAATGCAGTGTCACCATTTCAACCAGGCCTACTATTGATTTAGGACCAAACATCACATGACACTAAAAGTGGCAAGTTGTGTGCACTGTTTAAACAACTGTGATAAATGAGATTTAATTCTTCCCCACCGGCAATAAAAAATATGCCTCGCCAAAACTGCTATTCAACCCAGAAAAAAGGTTGGCATCAGCAGGAGCTTCCTAGCTAGAAGACGATATTATAAATATAGTAGATGCAAACTCTATTACTCCTTTCCACCCAATTCCAAGGAAGCGGTTCCTGTGCTAAACTGGTGCCTGGCAGCTGTAACAAACTGGATAAAGGCAAACAAATTGAAGCTTAATCCAGACAATAGATGTCTGTTGCACTAAGACTAAGACCGGACCCTTAGTAAACCAACACACAGCAGCTGCGGTTAAATGCTTTATTTAGAATAAGTAATTAAGAAAAGGCAAAGATAGAATTGTTCAAAAATGCTCTTAAAGTCCAAAAATAGCAAAGAATAATCTTAAAGGTTCTCCAAAAAGAAGCAATGTCCAAGATGCCACAATTGCCTAAATCCACTGAGTCCTGGTTCCCCGACTTGACCACGCTTATAGTCTTTAAGCAAGGAGGCCCCTCTGGCCCCGGTAAAGATCCATGAAACTTGGTAAAGTAGCTGAAACGTTGGCACGAGATTCAGAATGGAGTCCGGGCCAAACCTTTATAGCTTTTGGACTGCATTGCTCTTGAAGGCGCTTACTTCGCCTCAACTCTCACGGGAACAGGGGAATCACTTTCTCTTCCCACTGTATCTCCATCTCCTTGGAAAGCAAACTTGTTAGCGGGCACAGCTGTGTCCAGGGGAGGATCTGCGGTTTCTTGGTACCAGGTGTCTCTATCGGCCTGAGAAAGAGCAGGGATGCGCCTTGTTTTGGTTATCTGAGGTTCAGCTAGAGTTTGCTGCAAAGGCCTGTTTACAAGCCTCTCTGAGTTCTTGGCGGTAACATGGCGTCGGTCTGGCTTACTACGGGAACCTGGCTGAGGTGTGACAATGTCTTCCTGCTCAGCTAGAAGACAAATCTAGGAATAGGAATTCATCCTGTGTTAGATGAGGTTACACTCCCCTTGAAAACACAGGTTTGCAGTTTGGGTACTCCTGGATATGGCTCTGAACCTGGAAGCTCAGGTATCAGTGGTGACCAGGAGTGCTTTTCAGTCAAAGCTAGTGTGCCAATGGCGCCTGTTCCTGGAGAGCTTGGATCTGGCTGTAGTGGTACATGCCTTGGCTGCATCTCGATTGGACTGCTGTAATGCACTCTATGTGTGGTTGCCTTTGAAAAGGCTCAGAAACTTCAGTGGGTCCAAAGAGCAGCAGCCAGACTGCTAACTGGCGCTGGCTACAAAGAGCCACAACTCTGCTGTTGCAATAGCTCCTGGTAGACATCTATAATCTACTGGGGAGGCTTACTCTTGGTCCCACTACCCACTAAAGTGCACTTGGTGGAGACACAGGTGAGGGCCTTTTTGGTGGCTGCTCCCAGACTGTGGAATTCCCTCCCAAGAGAGACCAGGAAAACCCTGTTCCTGCTGGTCTTCCGCAGGCAGGTCAAGACCTTCTACTGTACTCCACAGATGATTTTTACTATTTGAAAAACTTTTCTATTTGAAAAACATTTTTGTAGTGCCATGGGTAACTTGGTCCTTGATGGAACTATTATATGTCTTTCATAAATACTGCATCATGTTCCATACTTCAAAGGAAGAAAAATTAGATGATTCCATTTTATACATAAACAGATTTAGTTTTCATGGAAGCAGGTCACTATTGGCATCTGGCATTTTTTGAGATAACTGAGTCTAGAAGTGGCTAGATCATAACCTTCAAACCATAGGAGACCTCTGTGACAATACTCCAATGTAGACATTGCAGATATCTGCTTACAGACTTACCCGTATCAGATTATGTTCCTATTAACTACCTATAGCAGATGATCTTGCTACTAGCTTACCTGTAGCAAGCAGGCATGGAAGACTTCAACTCAGCTGTCACTGGCATCTAGTTACATATTTTGTATACCGAACCATCGTAAAACAAAGTTGTGAGTATCCCAGCCCTCTATGTGGACAACTGCAAATGTTGGTGTATTTAAGATTTTGAAATTATGAAGAAGGAAGGTTCAACTTGTATATGAAATGGCAGTAATACTAATACCCGTGTAACTCTTTCTGATATAGGCTTGTATGAATAATCAAACATGGCAATAAACATTAATAATCAATGCCTTTATTACCTATATACATTTTAAATATGTCACATCAGGCAGTAGTTCTACAATAAATCCAAGTACTAAAAATATGAACAATAGATCAAATATTCAGTGCTGATTTTATTTGAGAAAAGACCTTTCACAAGCCTGAAAATGTTACCCTAAAGGCGTATCAATGGACAGATTTCAGCGTTTCCAAGATGCAAGGTGATCATTCTCTCCATTTCAGCCACACCAATTTCTTTTCCAAACAGCAGCAGCAATAGATTCAGGTCCTTTTAAAGGGCTCTTTACAAAATAAAGATATTTTTTGTAGCAGAGGTCTGTGGTTAAATGTCAGCATCCTTGGAGATCCACCTTCTTTAATGAATATACACAGGATGCTGTGTTTCTATCTGTACAGTCAACCATATAGTCATGATTACTATTATTTAAAAGCCAGTGACAGGCAACTACTTTGCAAAGCAGTGTGGTATTTGATACAGGAGATAAAAGCTCAGCTAAGGGTTTTCTCTGCTTTGAGACCCATATGGGACTCTTCCTCCCCTCAGGCAACGACAGTGCCTTGAACACGTTGGTCGAGTAGTTGGACACATTCTGGACTGGAATGGACATTTATCTTCACAACTGTTTAAAATCAAGAAATTAAAAGAAATGAGAAAAGAAATGTACAATATGGTCTGGATAAGATTAAAAGAAGAGATGCAACCTATACTCCTTATTCCATTTGGTAAGGTAGACTCTCACAGTTGTTTGTCTGGATTTGTGAATGATTCATCATTTGTTTCTACACTTTCAGGGTCCATGCAGATAGGCCTTTAGTCTGAGACCTGTCTCAGTTTTACTGGGGGTGTCCAAATGATGCCTCCAGTAAAACTAAATTAATTTGGGACAAAGCAGGTAAACCTTGCTTTGTCCCGAATTAATTAGATACCTGGTAAGACCCAGATCTTTGATAGGTGTGGGCCCAGCCCAGTGAGGATTAGGCCCTGCCATCTTGGGTTTCTCAGGCTCCATAAGCCCAGAAAACCAAGAAGACACCCACCCCTCCCAAAAAAACCCTCTCAAATAAGCAATTAAAAATTAAAATAAGTTACCCAGCTGCCATTAAGGTACTTCTGCAGTCCTCCTGGCATGTATAAATGATGAGCCAGGAGATTGAGGGGGCAAGGAGTGATTCCCCCCCCCCTAAATCGGTCTTCTGGTGCATCATTTAAGTTGTTTTAATTTTTAAGGGCTTATTTTGGGGGGCTTCTGGGTTTCTGGGTGCCTTCTTGGATGTTACCGGGAGTGTATCTAGACAACGCCCAGGAAAGCACAGGTTTTGGGGGGAGGTGTAGGGACTAAAACTCATGCTGAAGTGGGTTTCTTAAACCTACTTCAATATGTGTTTAAATGAAGTCTGGAACCGCCCTCAGTCTTCACTCCCCATTTCCAATAAAAGGTTTAACCAACAAGTTTTAGTGTTCCAGTTTTATTGCAGACGTGGCTTGGGTCCATGATACTTCAAACACTTTTTCCTCTTGTATAAACCTGTCCCCTTCATTGAAATCTACAGGGGATGGCTTTTTTAAATGCTTCAGTGGCACAGATGAATCAGATTGTTATACAGGAAAGGGACTTCTTTGGAGCCACGAAACTTCCTCATCTGGGAGAATTAATTTGCTTCCTCTATTTTGATTTCTTGCATCCTAAGGGTGCATCTACACTGTAGAATTAGTGCAGTTTATCCCCAGTTTCACTGCCATGGCTCATGGAATTGTGAGAGATATAATTTGGTGAGGTTCCAGCATTATTTGGCAGAGAATGCTAATGATCTTGTAAAACTTCAACTCCAAGAATTTGTATGTATGTACATGAGTTATGCTTCAATTAATGATCCTTGTAGATACTACAACCATCTTTCCCATCCTTGTATTCTCCTGATATGTTAAAGTACAAATCTCAACATTGTCAGATGACAGATCACTGTTGTCTCCAACACATCTGAACAACTTTAGGTCATAGAAGACTGTTCTACAAAGAATATTCTTATTCATCGGCATTATTTAGTACATACGCCTGAAAATCTTCTTTCTGCAAAGGCTAGAATCAGTTTTAGGTAAGTTTTAGGGGTACAATGATGAGCAAAGCCAAAAACAAGGCAAAAAACATAAACAGCAGCAAACTTTAGCTTAAAGCTCATGCAGCCAATAATAAAGCCTTAGGAGAGGCACTTCAAAGTACCAGAATGAAAATCTGCCGAAAGAATGGAAAGTCATCATCATGAAACAATGATGTTATGGGAAAGCGATTACAGTCATTTGGGCCAGATTGGGTTGGGGAAGATTTAGCTTTAGTGCCTGAGGTTTCACACCCAATTTAACATGAAGTCCAGCTTGGAGGGAGAAATTGGTCAGGGACACAGTCAGACAAGGATCAAGCAGGCTGTTTCTGATTGACAGCCAATTAGGAGCTTACCTGCATGTTTCTGCATTAAATGTCTTGTGTTTCTGAAAGCAGCTTTCCTGGCTCTCTGTGCACAAGTAACAGCTGCAGTTCTCTTTGTTCTGAAATAAATTCCCAGAGCACTTCCATTTACAGATGCACTCACAGTTTTCCTCGTCAAAGTCCATATTTGGTGCACACATTGCAAGTTCAGCAAGTGAAGGGAGTCCTGGCATAAAATACATGTTTTTAGGAGAGAGAATGTGAGAAAGATTTATAAGCAACTGGCTCCCCAGCCCACACAAAAGCCCTTTGCAAAATGTTGGCCATTCATCACGCTGGCAAAAGTCATAGAAATCAGCTGTAAATTCAAGATAATATCCTGCAAGTCTTGGATTAATGGAGAACACCACACCATCTATCCACAGATAAACAAACTACAAAATCTATAGCAGGAATAAAATTTCAGTTTTCATAAATAAATAACTAGAACTAGGGGAACCACAGCTTTAAAAGAATATCGTATACATTTCATTAAGAATTGCTATTGTATTAGTAATAAACCCAGAGTATTACTACAGCCATGCATATTTTTTCAATTTGGCCAAATCCAAAGAAATTTAGCATACCAGAGAGAAGTTTGAGTCTCTGTACAGAAGTTTACCAATGGCATATCACAAAGGCATTTTTAGACATCTTTGTCTCAAAGGAGTTTTGTTTTCTACTGGTGAAGTGGGTCTATGGACAATGGGTATATGGACAGTATACAACTAGACATGTGCATTCTGAAACCTTGTCCCGTTTTATTGGGGGCCCCAACCAGTTTTTTGTAAGCCTCCCAAAATTGGGGGGATTGTTTTTGGTTCTTTTGTTTCAGAGACCGAAAATCAGATCATTATGGGGAGGGGGGCTTCCCACCCACTGGTTCCCCTTCCTGGTGTGCATTCTTTCCTGTCACCTACTGTTTCTACTATAGAGAAAGAGGCGCTCAGCTGTAGGCACTAGCAGGCATGCACACTTTCCAGGCTTGCTTACATACTATGCTACACATGCACTCTCCTTCGAAAGAGTGTGTGCGTGTGGTGAGATGTGCAGTCAGGCCTGGAAAGCGCGCCTGCAGCCAAGTGCCTCTTACTCTATTTATTTATTTATTTATTTACATCATAATAAATAAGAAGAAATATAAGGGCATTCCCCCCCCCCCCAAATTAGAATCTTGCCCTCTGGAATGAAAATTTCCTTCCAATTTCTAGTTCTGTAGTAACTTAAATCTTCAAATGAGTATTTAGAAATAGAACGTATGCATCCAAATAAAGAATTCTTGATGTAAATGATCTTTAGATTTCGGTTTCTCTAATGTTAGACATCTGAGGACAGAAGGAAAATTTTATTTGGGGAGAAAAGTTACTTCTTGTGCACAATGCCCTAATGATGCCCCTCCCCCATATACACAACCTAGAAAGACTTATGCTGAATCTCTGCTGTAGAATGAGTGCAGTTTGACACTACTTTAATTGGCATGGCTCAATGCTTTGGATTTATGGGAGCTGTAGTTTTACAAGGCTTTTAGCCTTCTCTACCAAAGAGTGCTGGTGCCTCACCAAATTACAACTCTCATGATTCCATAGCATTGAGCCATTGCAGTTAACGTGGCATCAAACTGCATTATTTCCACAGTGGAGTTGCACCCTTGGACATCTGGCATTAACCTCACTCACATTGTGGACTGCCAGAATTCCCCAGCCATTTTAGCTACATGATTTTATGCTATTTTCTCAGGTCTGTGCACCAGGCTCACTTGTTATAAGAAAGAGCAGCAACAAGAAACATAAACAGTCCAGGCCAAAATCATTTTTGTCATTTTATGAAATACTTGTTAGGTACTGTATGTTGTATCTACCTTCCCTTCTTCCAGGATGGTCTTTGTCAATAATGCATTCACATTTACTGCTATCCCAAATCCATCCTTCGTGACACCATCTGTTTATGTGGGGGCAGCTGGATGTAAACAAGGTACAAAGCAAACAATTTTAGAACAGAATGAGAAAGTAGGTCATATTTAAGTACAAACCACCTGACCCATGAGATTTAGTTCATCTTCCTGCCTGTGCTTGCCCTACTAAGGTATATTTTGTACACGGGCATCAAGAATATTAGCAGAAGTAAGCAAAATTACACTGTGTGAGGTGTCTGCACTTTCTGCATAAAACAGCAACAGTAGAACACACCTGTGAATTTTCCTTCTGAGTGTGCTCTCTTGCTTAGACTAACACACTATCAGATTGTATCTACACTATGGAATTAATGCAGTTTGATACCACTTTTTACTGCCATGACTCAGTCAATGGAATATTAGGAGTTGTAGTCTGCAAGCCACCGGCACTCTTTGGCAGAGAAGGCTAAAAACTTTGTATGCATCTTAATATGATTCCATAGTGTTGAGTCATGGTAGCTACAGAGGTGTCAATTCTACTACAGTTGTAGATGAACTCATGCCCAAGAGGTTGCCATCAGTCAATGTCAAGGTACATCAGAATAACAAATATAGAATAATGTTATAGTCATATTTCACTCAAGAGGCATAATGAATATCCATAAAACTTGATGTGGGGTTTAATGGAATTCTGAAAGTAGCATAAATAGCAGCTAAAATCCCACACCAGAGACTATTATACATAACGTTATGGTGATGGAGATATGTTGTTGATGTCCAACCATGCTAGTAAATTGTGGCGATGCACCGTGGGACACCTCATCACACAATGAGAGTTCCCATTGCACAATGGGACATGTTGTGCATTTGGTACATGTGAAATGGCCATGTTTTTGGCTCTGCGTATCACAATGGTCCCAATGGCATAACTATGCCTTCATTCTCACCCATGTTGTGCATTGGCATAATTCAAATATACATTATCATAAGTGGGTTTGCAATGATGCAACTTCCCAACAGGATGGTAGCTAATATTCCCAAGCTCTGGCAGTTTCTGTCCATGCCTAACTCTAGGATCATTTGACAAGAAGCCTCATTACCATCAAAGGGACAATTCGGGGAACTGCTAAGTCATCGAACTGGGGCCTCCAACTACATTCCAACATCCTGCTGTTTCTTAATTTGCCACAGCTGCCTTTTGTCAATTTTGACCTTTTTTGGAGGGGAAACCTCCATAAATATTAAAGACGCCAGGGTAATTAAAAACTGCTGTTAGAAGAAGAGATGTCTTTATATTGCATTTTCCCCAAGTAGGCATTGCTCTTTCTTTAAAATACTGAGAAATGCTGACTTTTTATATATGCTAAGAAAACTATCTTTAACTAATGAACACAATTTACAGACAAAAAATATGGTTAATTGATATCCTTCCTTGCTTCCTTTTGCACCTTCCACACGGCTGAATAAAATCCCACATTATCTGCTTTGAACTGGAATATATGGCAGTGTGGACTCAGATAACCCAGTTCAAAGCAGATAATGTCGGGATTATAGGACTGGGTGGAAGGGTTCTTTCTTTCTTTCTTTCTCCCCCCTCTCTTTCTTTCAAGTAAGGATACAAAAAGAGGAGGAAATTGACTGTCTTTCTTACCGATCGTCCCCTGGATCCTGAACCGATCTTCGTATAACAGAATATGATTGGCGCTGTATATTTGTTAGGCACTTACATCCTGTGTGGTTTGCAATTTTGACTTCAATTGGGTCTGGCACGTTTGTTAAAGGTACAGAAATCTCAAAAAGCTGTGAAGTTGAGAAATAATACATTTTGTTATTATTGTGACTAATAATAGTCAGATATTCATCCCTCTTTCACTAGTAAGTGTATTCATATTCATAATTTCACATTCAGAATGTTTCATTTATGAATATAGTGTTACAATTCAGTATTTGGACATGCAGTAGATATTCATCCAAGAATTGTGGTAGTCTTATAGCTTTTTGGCTCTGTGCTGCCACCACATCTTTGAACATTATTTGTTGGAAGGCATGAATTTCCCCTTTCATACTAGCATTAGGATTGCTATCTTAATTACCAAATGGGAAATTGGGGGGATGGGCACATATGTTTGCGTAAGAACTGTGATTGGTATTTAATTCATAATGCTTAATGACATCACCAGGAGCTGCCCCTAGATCTGAAACCTGAGGGCCAGAGATGATCCTGAACAGGCAACCCTAATTGGCATAAATGGAACATACTCATTTGCTGTATAAACAGTTAACAGGGTCATATCTGTGAGCAACTTGTGGAAGTAAAAGTCAGACTAAATACTCGAGCTGTGAATTAAGAGACAATAGTATGTAACTATACAGGACTGTTGTAAATAGTGAGCTGCCAATAAAGGGCACTTTTGCAAATTTTAAAGAGATGGAAAAATAACCATGTATAAATATCTGGAACACTTTACAGGTGTTAGATGCAGAAGATGTTTCTAAGATTCAGGCTGCAAACCTTTTGGTAAGGACCATAGCTCAATGGTAATGCACACTCTTTATATGCAAGGTATTAGGATCAACATCTTCAGATGTTGTACCCTTCAGATGTGATGTCATCATCAGTAAAAAGCCTAGGAGTCCTCTGCTGTCAATGGAGGCCCAAATCTCTGCTGTCAGCAGAACAGCATTTTTCCATCTGCGACATGCTAGGCGGCTGGCAACCTATTTGTCTCAGAATGACCTGGCCACAGTGATCCACGGTCATCTCAAGACTTGACTGCTGTAACGCTTGCCACATTGGCCTGCCTTTGACAGTAATCTGGAAACTCAAGGTAGTGCAGAATGCTGCAGCCCAGCTACTCGCGGGGGAGCCCGTGAGTTACCGTATCACCCCAGTCCTACAGGGACTGTACTGGCTACCAATTGAGTACCGGATCACTTTCACAGTATTAGTTTTAACTTTTAAGGCCTCACATGGTCTGGGGCCAGTGTACTTGAGAGATCGCCTGTCCCCATATAGTCCCTTGAGATCACTGCGATCAGAAAATCAGAATCTCTTAGATATTCCTGGCGTGAAGTCTTACCACCTGATGGCAACTCTACGAAGGGCTTCTCTATCATCGCCCCAGTTCTGTGGAATGATCTGAACCCTGAGACTCGGGCTTTGCGAAATTTGACAACTTTTCGCAAAGCTTGTAAGACCTTCTTGTTTAGACAAGCCTTCGAGTCTTAATGATATTTCAATGTGTATTGTTTTATTGTTTTATTACTGTGCTGAAATTCTGTAAACTACTCTGAGCCTCTGGGAGTGGCGGTGTACAAATCAAATAAATAAATAAAATAAAATGAATATCATACACTGGTCATGCTGGATAAAGATGATGGGAACTGTAGGGTCCCATGCCAGGGAAAGGGGAAATAATAAATAAATAAATCCAAAATAACCGGTGTGTCTCTGTGTATGTTGATGTAGACAATATTGAGATAGATCAACCTTGCTCAAAGTAAAATAGCTTGAATGTAGATTTGCTTAGAAATAAACTATATGTCCACTGAGTTAAATGGGACTTTGCCTAAAGAAGCATGCAGAGATTCTTTGCCAAGGCACTGTGTAGCTGCCAAAGAGCAGAAAATGATCAAAATACCATTTTGGACACATAAGAGGTGCTAGTGTTCATACAGCTGAGGTTCTCTTCATTGCAGCATCCTCCACATCTGTAGACATTCACACAAGGAGGCTTGAAGAACTTATTGGTGCCTGCACCCAACTCTTTGGCCACTTCTATACAGGTCTCTCGTGGGATACACTGGGTCCTTTGCCACTCCTCATCTATAACTGGAAAACAAAAGGCATTCTCAGTACACCACAGAACTGGAGACCCTAATAGGTCAGCAGCATTATTCACAACTGTGAAACAAACATTGATCAAGATCCTACATTAAGCAATATATTTCTTTCATATGATCGTGATATGTCTCTGGATGTATCTGCTCCCAAAACCTTTTCAATTTGGCAGCCATTTGAAGTTGGTGGTAAGCAGAGGAAGCAGTAGAGACATCAAGTTATTCTTCAGGAACTTCTCTGGGATCTGTAGGAAAATCCTAAGTATCTTATTTCTATTGTAACACACAAATGGAATTGAAACCAGTAGAGTAATGGGCTGCAACTCCCAGCATTCTTCTCCATTGGCTATTCTAGCTAGAGCCACTGTGAACAGCCAGACCAAAGTGCCTTTGGAGCCACATGATTCTCAGCTATGGTCAAGTTCTTCCATGCTTTTCAATAACAGTCTTTAAAGCCTCTCCTGCTACCCAGCAATGTCCAACCTAATGAGGTGTTTTATATCAGGATACACCTAATTAAAATAGGAATGTTAAAGAAGAAATAAATGTTATTTTTCAAACTGTTTGTTTCTGTAGTTCTCCTTTGGTTTATGTTTGTGGATCTGCATGTGCTGCTGTTGGTACATTCTTTGGATGGTGATTCCTAAATGTTTGTTTCCTGTTTGAATGCCTTCCTTCTTTGCACAGTGGGAAAATGTCTATTGAAGAAAAACAGTTTTGAGCAAAAGAAAATACAAATAATGTTATGGCAAGAATTTGAGACATTGCTCCAATCAACCCTTTCTCCTTTGTGCAAGCCAGACCCTGTAGAAAAAATGGCTGCTCAAACTACAAACTGCATATGTACTAGAATACAGTAAGGCAGAAAATAAATGGGTGGGTTGTGGTTAATCAGGGGTGTGTAACCATAACAGTACCAGAAATCACTTTTATGTCAGAGTGTTCATTAACTACTAAATAATACCACAGAAAAACCCAAAGTGACTAGAGCTCCTTCTACACTGCCATATAATCTAGAATTATCAAAGCAGAGAATCCACATTTTTTGCTTTGAACCTGATTGTATGCGTCTACACTGCCATACAATCCAGTTCAAAGCAGATAATCTGGATTTTATATGGCAGTATAGAAGGCGCCTAGGTCTTCCAGGTAATTGTATGATATACTTCAAGTGGACGTTACCATAGAGTTAGATTGGAAGACCTAGAAAATTCTTTGAGAAGATACCTCACCAATGCAACCCTTGGGTAACTTCTCATAGAAGCCATTCATTTCAGTATGGTTTGCTATTATCCATAATTTCCTGTTTCCACGATCAGGAATGCATTCCCTGTGGATACAGGAGTCATACAGTACATGTGAAATAAAGAAATCCTTGGGGTATAAGAAGTGGTGTGGGGATATTAAATAGAAGGATGAGAACTGTTGACTTCTAGTAATCAACATAAATTCCTATTATTCAAATTATTTATGTCTTCTGGACTAGGACTTGACAGGTGGCTCTCTGTGTTCTAATAAAATGTCAAATTATATTGACATCTATCCAGCCCTACTTTAGAGGAAGCAAAAAAAAATCAATCATCAACTTTGCACCTACCTTTGAGCATCTCAATATCATAGAATGCAGCTGCAAATCTTGTGGAGCGGTGTGAGGCAGATTTTGAATCCAAGGCAGCTACACTCTTGAGTTTTAACCGGCACTTCCACAGCTTCCAATCCTCAGAGTGAGTAATTCGAAGGAGCTCTTCTAGACTGGCCGCCTTCCTAATTTGTTGTTCTGACCATTCCAAGGCGGAAAGTGCTGTTCTCTGAAAAGATGGGCACAAACCATATAAGTTAGAAGTATATCACCAATAATTTGTCATTGTCGGGGCAGCTCTGTTCAGTTTGAGTTGATTAAACCAATGGAATGGAATAGCCAATGGAATAAAGAGGTTGATTCACCACCCTTAAAAATCAAAGACACAACAAAAGTCAACCTCAGATTAACAGAAATGTTTGCGAGTAGATTTAGTCTGGATCTACCCTGCCCTATATCCGTGGATCCGATAAATGTTTTTAAATATGTTTATTTATTCCTTATTGTAAATTTGTTTTTATAGGTTATGATTTTACATATGTATATTGTTTTGTATTTTCTTTTACATAATGTTGTGAGCTGCTTTGGATCTTGTTTAGGGAGAAAAGTGGGATATGAATAAAGATTTATTATTACAGTATTGCTTATCCAATCTTCGCTCATCAAACTTCTGTATTAGCCAGCACAGTCTGCCTTCCGCCTGGATCCACAGCCGTTTCAATACATTGCGATGATTTGGTGCTAAATTTGTAAATACAGTAATTATTACATAATGTTACCAAGTATTGAACTGCTTTTTCTGTTGATTTGTTGTAAAACATGATGTTTTTGTGCTTAATTGGTAAAATCATAATGTAATTTGACGTTTAATAGGCTTTTCCTTAATCTCTCCTTATTATCCAACATTTTCGCTTATCCAACATTCTGACAGCCTGTTTACGTTGGATAAGCGAGACTCTACTGTATTATCTGCTTATCCCAGAGTAATCTGGATGAGATCCTGAGATATAGAGCAGTGTAGATCCAGTCATACTAAAACATTTGAAGGTCTAGGCTGGATCTACACCAAGCTTGGTTTTGGTCTTTCGCCTATTTTTGATGTCCATTGGACTGCAGAGCCCAGCCTAGATGGTTCAGTTCACCTTGGAGGAGGTGGGGTTCGCAGATTCTGTGTGCACACACTGCCAGGGCTTAAATTGTGCTTCTTTTTTGACCTGGATGATGATTGGAGTTTTTATGTATGGTAGGTAGGTATTTGTCAGTGTGCATAGGTTTTCTGTAAACTGTGTCGCCCAATTGTTGATTTGGTTTGCAGATAACTAGGACATATAGAAATTGTAGTTTTCCTTTTAAAAAAATATTTGGATATTTGGGTGGATGCTATTGATGTGATCCAGGAACTTGTTTAGTTCTTCTTCTCCATGGCTCCAAATGATGAAGGTGTCACCCACATATCTGAACCATATAGTGTACTTGCTTGTTGCTGTTTCCAGGACTTGTTTTTCAAAGTGTTCCAGGTAGAAATTTGCTATGACTGGGCTAACAGGGCTCCCCATGGCTACTCCATCTTTCTGTTCATAGAATTCATTATCCCACTGGAAGTAGCTTGTAGTGAGGCACTGTTGAAACAGGGCTGTGATGTTTGGTGTCTTTGGTGTGCAAGGTAAGGCAATGTTTTGTGTTTGGGGATTTTGTGTGGGTGTTGGAATGCTTGTTAGTGGGTTTTGTGTGTGTATGTGTAGGAGGCAGGGTTTTTGTAGCTGGGAGGGGGTCAGGCGGTTTCGCGGGTGTATTTTTAAATGTATGGATGCGCATGCGTGGTGGTCGTCTGTTGTTGCAAAGTGTTCTGGGAAATGTAGTTTTTGCTGGTGAGTGGGGTTTTTTTTTGAGAGGGCGCATGCGCGGTGTCTGTGTTTTGGTGAAATGGTGATAGTGTGATTAGTGTTTAGTTGATTAGTGTGATGGTGTCTGCTATTGGGACCTTGATGAATAGAGACACCACATCGAAACTGATCAGTTTGTTATTGGCATTGGCTTTGAGATTGCTGGTATTTTCTATGAAGTGGCCTGAGTCCTTGATGTCATGCAGTGGTTCTTAACTTGTGAGTCCCCAAATATTTTGGTCTTCAATTCTCAAAAATCCCAACAGCTGGTAAACTGGCTGGGATTTCTGGGAGTTGTAGGCCAAAACACCTGATGTAGCGTGTAGTGAGGCCAATATAGGTTTGTAGTTGTGCAGCCAGAAATTTTGTCAAATTGTATGTGGGGATCCAATGGCACTCATGATGATTCTGAGTAAAGTCGAGTCCTTGTGGTTTTTTGGGAGTCAATAAAGCTTAGGAGGGAGGGTTTCCAATTTGCAGCAACTCCAATATTAATGACAATTTCAACAGAAAGGAAGAAACCATGAAAAATGTACAAAATCTGGTTACCAATATTTAAAAAAACACCAGAATCAAGACAGTAAATAAAGAACACTAGTCAGAAAGAGGGAAATTCCAGACCGCAAACAATCAAATGCCAGTTAACACGTCCTAAACAAAGGCCACCCCCAGGCAGTAACAGCCAGGTGTTGCAACTGCAAGGCTAGTACTCAGTGCTAATCAAACTGGATAATTGCAACATTCCCACTTGCTTCAAACAGTCAAGAGTTCTTTCTCCTACCCTGGACAATCTACAGACACACATACACACCACTTGCCTCATTTCCAACGGACCTCTGAACAAACCTCTGAGAATGCTTGCCACAGATGCAGGCAAAATGTCAGGAGAGAATGCTACTGGAACATTGCCATACAGCCCAAAAAAAAAACCACCAACTCATAGCAACCCATCTGAAACAACAGTTGAGCGTGTGTGCTATAATCTATTGTCATTAATATTTGAGTTGCTGCAAATCGGAAGTCCTCCCTCCTAGGGTTTATTGCAATATGGAAGAATTGTCATTATACAGTGGACTGTTAAAAAGACACTGTGGAATTAATGTTGGTTGAAACCACTTTAACTGCCATGGCTTAATGCTAAGGAATCATGAGTTGCATTTTTGCTAGATATATAGTCTTCTCTGCTAAATTTCAGGGAACCAAACTACAGCAGCCATAATTCATAGCAGTGGAACTCTCTGCCCCGGAGTGTGGTGGAGGCTCCTTTGGAGGCTTTTAAGCAGAGGCTGGATGGCCACCTTATGGGGGTGCTTTGAATGTGATTTTCCTGCTTCTTGGCAGGGTGTTGGACTGGATGGCCCATGAGATCTCTTCCAACTCAATGATTCTATGATAAGTTAAAGTGGTGTCAACCTGCATTAATGCTACAGTGTAGGTGCACTCTAAATGGGTTCTACAGCCACCCTGCCTGAACTCTCCCTAGAAGCCAAGATGACTAAACGGAGACTTTCATACTTTAGTCATTTCATGAGAAGGCATGACTCACTACAAAGGACAAAGTGGAAGTCAATAGGAAAAGAGAAAGACCCAGATGGATTGACGCAAACAATCAATGGCTGCCCTAAGTCTGCAAAAACTGAGCAAGAGTTGATCATAAGGTGACTTGGAGATTTCAAATTTATGGGGTTGACATAAGTAGAAGCCAACCTAACAGCAACTAACAGCATGCAAGAAAAATACAATAACACAGTAGTTTTAATATAAGACAACACAGCAATTAGAAAGCTAGACAAGAACTTTGTTTATCAGTAAGAGGAAACTCCTGATTCCAATCAAATACAATTGTGCAGTCAAATGTTAGTTAGGGACTCAACTACACTGCAATACCTACATAGATATGATTTAGAGCATATCCGATGGAAGTTCACAGCAACCTTAATCTGCATGGCCGAAGGTAAAGATACTGGGATTAGATGCCTAACTGGATGAAGAGCTACAAATACTCCATGCCCATCATGGCATAGCTGGAGAGTAGAGAGACTGACTCTCTCATATTTCCCAGGTGAACTTTTGCAAAGAATAATAATAATACTTTATTTGTATTCTCAGGGCAGATTCCAGCATGTACAGTGACACAAGGCAAACATCCAATGCCTCGAAACAATGAAACACAGAGGGCTTCCCCTCCATCTCTGGCTCTGGGGGTGATGTTAATCTCCATTTCTGAGCCAAACAACCTGTATTGTCCGTAGATACCTCCTGGTCATGTGGCCGATATGACTGCATGGAGTGCCATTTACCTTCCCAATCTACCCACATTTGCATGTTTTCGAACAATTAGGTTGGCAGGAGCTGGGGCTTAGCAGCAGGAGCTCACCCCATCCCACGGATTTGAACCGCCAACCTTCTGGTCAGCAAGTTCAGCAGCTCAATGGTTTAACCTGTTGTGCCACCACAGCCCCTTATCATTTTGTGTATAAATACCTATTCCATGAACATTTGCTAGAGTGAGGCTATACCACTAAAAAGGTGCAAAATTTGTTGACACTGAATGTCCCTTAAAATTCATGGCTGAAAGTTGGTCACCCTATTGAGAAGCTATCACTGAGCAAGCACTGCCATGAGGTATGTTCACAGGCCACACTTATCCAAGGCACCACAAGCTCAATATAACTGGTATAAGCAATCATCCTTCAACATCACCCTTGATGTGGTATATTAGAGTATGCACTTCAGCGCACACATTCATATATGCACACAGGACTTTTTCATTAAAATAGCTGGGATGCTCGTATGTGCAGAACATGTAATTTAGCACATGTGCAGTGCCCTCTTTGTAGGGTTCACATGCCTTAATAACTCTGACTTTCTGAGCATACATGTGTTTTTGGAAAAGGTGCAGGGGCTATCTTCTATACAATATGAGGACTGAATTGACATTTTATCAAATCTTTTTAAAGCCCCATTAAACTTTCAATTGCAATCATAATTATATATGCTACATCATTCAAAAGATATCAGCCTTTATTTCAGATATGAACTAAAGAGCATCATCTATACCCCCCACATTGTGCAATTACCATTCATTTCAAAATTAGGATTATACAATATTTAAAAGACTCCTAATGTCATAATTTGTTACCTGTATCAGAAGTCTACCACATAAAAAGGCAAATTATATACACAATTATGAATTCTGAAGTTGCAAATAACATGACTGAAAACTGTAACAGCTAGGTAAAGCTTTCCTAGTCCTCTTTTCAATGAGATAATTCAGTCAACGATAGTTTTGATCATATTTATCTGATCTTTCTGCATTAAAAAACACATTATGCAAGAGAAAAGTCTGAAATAGTTGGGTTTCTTTGAGGATTTACTGGAAAGTAATAGCAATGAACATGACTTTTCTGGAATATTACAACCAGAGTTCTTAAAATATACTGTACATTTGGATATAAATTGAAGCATTTTATATTAGTCACAGAAGCAATAGGAATTCATTACCGTGCACTTTCGAGTCTTTCCTAACTTAGGATAATACTAAGGTGAACCTATCACAAGGTATTTTGACAAGATTTCTTCAGAGTGTTCACCATTGCCATTCTCCAAGGATGAAAAGTGTTCGTTGTCCAAGGTTATCTAGTGGCCGAGTTGGGATTCAAACTCTGGTCTCTGAAATCTGGCAACAGGCCATAAAGTGTGTTTATTGACAAGATTTATACACTTTATGCAGTTTGTTAATCCTTATCGGAAGCCATATTTGGCATACCGTAAATCACATGACTGGGAGAATGTTTTGTAGCAACCTTGTAATGATATATTGGTTTTACTTCCAATTCTTGTATTTCCATTCTTCTCATTAATTTCACAAATAAAAACAAAGCATAACAGCTTCAAGTTAATCAAGTTTTTTCGCCTGCCTATTTGTTAGTTGCCTTGAGAAAAACCTTGATGGGTGGCCAACTGAGCTGAAACGGAGCTGAAAGATAGGCTCTGGAATGTGCATTGATGTACTTTCTTTTCTCTTAGGACTGACAAAATGGCATTACAGTTAGAGCATTTTTTCTAACAGCCCCTCATCTTCAGATAAGATATGATCAACTTTCCCAGCACCGGTCTCTGAAACATCTGCCTAAAAGATAAGGATGCAGTAACATGGGACCTATTCACACTGCACTTGTAGCACTTTGATAGCACTTTAACTTTCCTTCCTGTTAAATCCTGGGGTTCATAGAACATAAGCCCTTGCAACGGTAATCGATGCCACAGTTACCTCATTGTATGCTGGTACTCCTCTCTCAGTGACACGGAAGATCCAGGTGGTCCAAAACACAGCTGCCAGACTACTCACTCGGACACCAATGAGACATCATATAACTCCGGTACTACAACACACCTCCATTGGCTCCCAATAGAACATCGGGCTACCTATAAGACACTGGTTCTGACCTTTAGGGCCATTCATGGTCATGGCCCGAAATACCTCAGAGAGCGTCTTTCACATATCTGCCATCAGAGACCACCAAGATCAGCTCAAGAAAACCTTTTGTCTATTCCCAGTCCCAAGGAGGCTCGCCTGGACTCCAAGAGGTGCAGGGCCTTTTCGGTTCTTGCCCCAACCTTGTGGAACTCCTTACTTCCATACATCAGAGCTATACCTGATTTGCGGTCATTCTCCCAAGCTCTCAAAACTTGGCTCTTCGTCAAAGCTGTGATTCATTGTTGATATGCTTGTTGTTGATTGCTGTGTAAGTCGCTCAAAGCACTCCGGTGGAGAGCAACTCATCAAATAATAAATTGAAATGAAATGAAATAGTGAAGGACTTTGAATCCTCTAATTAGTTCCCCTAGCTATAGGATTAGAAATATAACAAATAATTCTACTTACCAGTATCAGTACTTAAACTGATATCAAAGTATTTTAATTGAGTAGTATGGTTGCCACTCCCATTTCCCCCTAATCATTCATGTTTCCAAATAGACACGCATAAGTAGTATTTCTAGCCCAGTCTTCCTCAACATGATTTTCTCCATGGGGCATAGGGTGACACTTATTACCAAAAAAGAGAGAAGATATTAATTACCAAAAGGATAGGAAAGGACACTGAATAAATGTGTGCCTAGATGGATACCTGTAAATACTTTCAGTGACTGAGTAAGCTATGGCCCTGCTCAGCTTATATAGTCTAGGAAATGCTGATCGGCAATAAGACCCCTGCTCTCAATTTTAAAAATATTTTTCTTTAAACATGATAACTCAGGTTTTGATATTGGATTAGGACTCTGGAAGCCCAGGATTTGAATTCCTGCTCAGTTATGGAACCCATTTCATGACCTCGGCCAAGTCAAATTCAACCAATGCAATGGCAAACCTTCTCTGAAATTACAGGAGCGCCATACGTTGGAGTCAACTTGTAGTCACATAACAAATCTTTAAACACAGTAACTAGACAATGTTGTTGTTTATTCATTCAGTTGCTTCTGCCTCTTGGTGACCTCGTGGACTAGCTCAGGCCAGAACTCCCTGTTCGCCATCACCTTCCAGCTCCTTCAGAGTCAAGCCAGTCACTTCAAGGATACCATCCATCCATCTTGCCCTTGGTCGGCCTTTTTCCTTCCATTTTACCCAGCATCAGTCTTCCCTAAGCTTTCCTGTCTTCTCATGATGTGGCCAAAGTACTTGATCTTTGCCTTTAATATCCTTCCGTCCAATGAGCAGTCAGGCTTTATTTCCTGAAGTATGAACTATGATGGTTATAGTCCAAGACATTTGGAGGACGAGTGGTTGAGAAACGTTAGTGTTTAAACTAAGGATGCACATTCTTTTAGAAGTTGCTAGACTGAAATGCCACTATCATTCATCAATGGCTATTCTAGCTAGGATTTAAAGAGGTAAAGGTTTCTCCTTGATGTGTCCTACTCTGGGGAGTGGTGCTCATCTCCATTTCTAAACTGAAAAGCTAGTGTTGTCCGTAGATGTGACCAAGGTTATGTGGCTGGCATGATTAGCTCTTCTGTCTCCCCAAAATGATACATCGAACCTTTGAAAGCTGATATCCAAGACTTCTTATTGTTGGAAATGGAAAGCCACATTCGGAAACACAACTAAATGCCTAGGGGGTAGTATAGATCTAGCTAATAGACTTCCTTTATTTGTTTTGCCTTGTCTGTTGCTTCTCAAATAACAGTCTAAAGACTTCATCAGATGGAGGGGGTGGGGGAGGACAATGACAGGGAAAGCAGAGGGAGCCATCTCAATCCATTCCCTCGTCTTTTGTCATCTTCTGGGATAGCCAGCCAACCGATGTACTTACAGCACTTTTCCCTGCATTTATCCCACTTTCTGAGACTTGGAGTTAGGTAACACTTGACTCCTGAAGATAACTGCCAAGCTCGGTTTCCATATATTTTGGAAACTGAATCCCACCAGAAGTACCTTTATGTCGCGTGATGGCCTCCTCGGGCCTTCCATGGGGCTGTTTCCCAAGTGCATGGAAATGGATCCTAGCAGCCTTGTGATGACTTCCTTAGGCCTGACTTTACTTGCTTCTAGAACAGTCATTTCTTTCTTAGCAATAGGGAGTCTAGGCGGCATACTTTTTATCTGTCGTATCTTTTACTAGGAAATACATTTCTCTTTGTTTAATATGGCCTCTGATGCTGGATTTTAAATATGGGCTGAGTAACCCTTATCCAAAATGTTTGCTAGCGGAAGTGTTTTGGATATTGAACTTTTTGGCAGATTTTGGAATACCTATATTTGCACATGCATACATAATGAGACATCTCAGAGATGAGACCAGAGTCTAAACATAAAAATATTTTTTTTGTTTCATGTTCAGCTTATATACATAGCCTGAAGGTAATTATATACAATATTTTTTTATAATTTTGTGCATGGAAGAATTTTTTGTCCACTGAATCATCAGAAAGTGCAGGTGTCACTATCCCAGCCATCCACATAGATAATTTTTGAGGATTTCAGATTTTTGAATAAGATGTTCAACCTGCATCAGGATTCATACAAATATTTTTGAATTTCTTCTCCTGCATGCTGTCTGACATATCTAGGCTCCATTGGTCTGAAAAATTGGGAGGAACAGTGTCTAAACTGAGCTATTGGTAGAGTTCACCTTCTGGGCAATTTTCATTGATGTAGGACAATGCAAAACCCAGAGTTTGGGGCAAGAATGTTAGCCACAGGTACAGAACCTTTTTTTTTCTTATGGAGACCAACTGGCTAAATTCAGTGAACAAGGACTTAGCTGAACTAAATTTAAAGTTGTGCATTTTGTAGTCCAAATGCCACATGCAGACAGAGAGAGCGTCTGTTTTGTCTTGATAAATGCATGCTTGAACTTGCCAAATTAGTTTAAAGAACTTGCTAAGGAGCCATTGCTAGCAGTTGGGAATCGTTCCCAAGAGCTTCAGAAAAGCCATCATTCTTTTTGGGTTTTTTTTTTGGTTTATACAATTTTATTGTGTTCTGTCAAAGTAACATACTTTTGTAAGGGTAGTGGAGAAATTACTTTCCAAAATTATGAGGTGGGTAAATGGCAGATGTCCACTAAACTGCCAATATAGAATATAACTTACTTTGGGGCTTTTTCATGTATCATATACATCTAGCCATATTTGGCAATCTGCTTAGTTCATAAACTAATTCACTGCCCATTGTAATATGTCAAAAAGGAGCTGTTGAGCTTCCCTGGCCTTTTTTTTATAACCTGCCACTATGAGAAGGTTCACAGTACACTAGTCACCGGCTGCAATCTGATACCTGCTTATATAGGAATAAAGAATCCTTCAACCTAGGTATGGTTTAATTTTAAGGAGGTAAGTAAAAAAATGTAGTATCTGGAATATGTTCTAAATAATGTGAATTAAGAAGCCAATTGAGCCAAAGAGTAAGTAATGATACCAAAACTGCCAGTGATTTTACTACTAGTTTTAAATAGCCTTTTTCTCATTCCTATGCAATTGAATCCTATGCATTAGATTTGGACAAGGATGGATACCTAGGATTGCAAACTCAATCTGAATGACAGTACTCATAGAAGTTAAATGGAAATCATTTCATGGACAATAAGACCAAAGATAGCATACTGTAGCATGAAGAAATGATTACACACTTTCTTTTTTTAGATTGACCTACACTACATCTGCGTGTTGCTTGAGGAATACAATTGTCATTATATCATTGTACCACATTAATGCCCAGAGGATTGGCCGACTTACATTAAAGCCAAGTACTAATCTAATAGTTGTTTTATAAATGTGAACAGGGCATGATTGTCACAAGAACAAAATCCAGTCTGTCTGTTCTTACCATATGAACTCTTTATGTGCAAATCGAAACTTTCACTGCTGAACTGTATGGTAATTTGAGAGCTTTCATGTGCAACTTCTGAGCTGCCCCAAGATCTTTTATCTTACAGTTGTATCTTACATTTATTTTTCTGACTTACTGGTTATTGGGGTAAAGGTTTTCCCCTGACATTAAGTCTGGTTGTGTCCGACTATGGGGGTAGTGCTCATTTCCATTTCTAAGCCAAAGAGCCTGCGTTGTCCATAGATGCTTCCTAGGTCATGTGGCCAGCATGACTGCATGGAGTGCTGTTACCTTCCTGCCAAAGCAGTATGTATTGATCTACTCACATTTGCATGTTTTTGAACTGCTAGGTTGGCAGAAGCTGGGGCTAACAGCGGGAGCTCATTCTGTCCCGTGGATTTGAACAGATCAGCACGTTCTGCAGCTTAGCGGTTTAACCCACTGCTCCACTTCAGCCCACTGGTTATTATTGCATGTGTATTATGCAATTGGTGAGAAAATCAGAAAGATTGACACTTTTCCAACATAGAAATGAACTATGCAAAAGTAGACAAAAAATCCAGCACATTGCAAAGATTCCCTTGAAACCTAACTTTTTCAAGTGTTTTCTCTATCAAAGAATTCCTTAAGAATTTATTTTTTCTTGCATAGACTAGACTGGTTAAGTGAATAAGGAATGTGAATAGGAATACAGAGAAAGAATGTTAGCACCCCCAGATAAAATTTAAAAAATGTAAAGTAGAATCTGAATAGTTGAAGAGATTTGACAATAATGTTGTCAAAGGCTTTCAGGGCCAGAATCACTGGATTGTTGTAGGTTTTTCGGGTTGTATAACCATGTCCTAGAAGCATTCTCTCGTGATGTTTTGCCTGCATCTATGGCAGGCATCCTCAGAGGTTGCATCTGTGGCAAGCATTCTCACAACCTCAGAGGGTTGCCACGGATGCAGGCAGGGGCGGTTCTACAAGATAGGCCAAGTAGGCGGCCGCCTAGGGCGCCATCTGGGAAGGGGGCGCCATCCTGGCCGCATGGGGCGCCATCCTGGCCCTGCCGATGTTCCTCAGACAGTGCTGCAGCTGCCTGCTTTTTGACCCCGGCCTTGTGCGCTCCGACGCCGCTTCTGGGCACGCGCGGAGGTTTTCACGCAGGCGCAGTTGCTCTGGAGCTGAAGTTGAGCGCAGGAGCAACTGCACATAAGCGAAAACCTCTGTGCATGCCCAGTAGCTCCCTTGCGCAGAAGCCTGTAAGCAAAGCACTCCCTATCGGGCAGGCAGGGAGTGCTTGTCCTCTCCTTTTGCCTCCGCCGCACGCACGCGTTTGCAGGGAAGGAGAAAAGAATCAGTGAAGGAAGTGTAAGTGAAGGAATGAATGAAGGGCTTTCCTCCTCCTCCTCTGTGACCTCTTCTCTCCCTCCTTCCTTTCTTCGGCTCTATTTCTGTCTAGACCTGAGGGGCCTGAGGCTATGAGGAGTTGTAGGAGTTGGAGGCCAAAACACTTAGAAGGAGGGAGGGCGGGCCCAAGTTTGCCCAGGCCGCGCTGCCTGTATTCGACCTCATTTGAACATTTTGGCTGTTTTTCTATTTACATTTACATTGGGATCCTAATTTTGGACTTATGGGAGACTCCTATGAATTATGAGTCGGGTGATAGGTAATATATTCTGATTTTGATGCATTTACATTGCATTTCTTGTTGATTATTATACAGTTCTGCTTAATATTGTCATACAATATAATACAAATACAATATAACAATAGAATGATATATTTTATATTACATGTAATATTACAAACAATATTGCAGTATAGTGGTATTGTACAAAATAGTAATATATAATATTTTATTTTACTTTATTTTGGGTTATTTGAGTTTTATTGGAGTAATGAAAATATTTAGTAGAGGATAATTTTATTTAAATAAATAATTTTATTATTTTATAATAATAATATAATAGAATGTTACATTATATTATAATGTCAATATATTATTATATAATTATATTGTAATGTAGTATAATATAATTATGATATAATATAGTATGAGTATGGTATAATATATTGTATATACATTGATACAATATAATACTACTAATGGTATTGTGATATTATAATTGTATATTTGTTTTACATGGGGGGCGGCAAAATAATGTTTTGGGGGGGGCACCAAAATAATGTTCGCTTACCATTTAAAATTACCTTAGACCGCCCCTGGATGCAGGCAAAACGTCAGGAGAGAATGCTTCTAGAACATGGCCATACAACCTGAAAAACCTACAACAACCCAGAATTAACAATAGATATGACACAAACTGCGTATACAAATCTAATACTTTTTAGCATGGATCAGTGCAAATGGGGAACAATTCAGAAGGAGCAATATGCAGCATTATGGTAGAAGGAATGGTGTTTAGACATGTTGATTGTTAAAGTAAATTAACAGATGTTACAAAACATTCGAATACACTGGGTTCCTTTAAAGGATCCATTTGTCATCTAACATATAATAGTCATACTTTAAAAACACCCTGAATCATCACTTAATGGGAAAGATACTTTGCTCAAAGATGAGACTAGGGAGTATCTAGTCTCATCTAGAGGAAGGAAAGTATGTTTCCCTTTCTTTCTCCTTCCCCCAATTGTTTTACAGGTTCTCCTGACACACGCACAGACCACCCAATAGTATATCTTAAGGGTAGAATAAGCAGCTGCAAGGGGAAATCATTGAAAGTTGATTTGAATGCCACATCCAATGCCAGGAATGACATTCTGCTCATGGGATGCTCCTGCCAGTGGAAGCAAACTCTGGATACCAGCCAACATTTTTAAATTGCCAAATAGAACAAAACTATTGGGTTTGAAATGGCTCCTACTGGAATATCATTATATCTATATAACTTTGCTTAAGCAAAATTTAATCAAAATCTAAACAGTTATGTCCTGTTAACTGAGCCAGGATGGAGCACTGGTCTCTGGAGCAAGATCGGCCATTGAAAAGCACTTGGGCAAGTTATACTCTCTCAGCCTCTAAGGCAAAGAACCCACTTATCAATCTTTCCAAGAAAACCCCATGATTGCACTGCAATGATTGGAAAGGCGGCATGACTGAAGGCATGTAACAACATAAATCTCGTTCTTCCAATACAAGCTTAGCAAACAGCGAAATCTTTCTCCCAAACATTTCTAAGTAAAATGTATTGTCGAAGGCTTTCATGGCTGGAGATCACTGGGTTGTTGTGCATTTTCCAGGCTGTGTGGCCATGTTCCAGAATCATTCTCTTCTGACATTTTGCCCACATCTAGTCAGCCAGTCTTTGAAGCTGCAAGGCCATTCAATAGTAATCAAGGTGGCCAGTTGCAGCATTCACACTTACCTCAAGCAGACAAGAGTCCTTTCCCCCACCCTGGATATGCTACAGATATATAAACCTCACTTGCCTAGTTTCCAACAGACCTCAAAACCTCCGAGGATGCCTGGTTCTAAAACATATCCATACAGCTTGGAAAACTCACAGCAACCCATTTTCTTACTTGAATATGTTTTGTTACCCTTCCCCAGAAAAAAAAATAACTGTAGCCCTCTAACTGTTCACATAGGAAAATCCACATAATTTAAAATGGAAGGATTATATAAAAATCCCACCTACCTTTAGAGATCCATGTTCAGATCCTCGCAGCAGATGTAGGCAAGACACAATGATTATGTTTACCACTATCCACGGCTTGTACATCCTTGTGTTTAGCAGCCACACTTTGCTACACAGTTAGTATCACACAGCTGGAAAAAGAATGGTTTCAAAATACATTTCTTTATGGACCGTTCATTTTTTTGGACGGCACCACCAGATCACTTCTCTCCATCTGCTGTAGACTAGACGAATATACATCAGAAGTAAACAACTGCTGGGTTTTGTTGTTTTTTAAAAAAAAAAAAAAAGAGTGGAATTCACATAAACAATGTCATTTCTTTCCTGTTGATACTTGTTGAGATTCAAAAATATAAAAGAGTAGACAAACGTTTCCATATGCCAAAAAAAAGTGATTCCAGTTCAAAAACTCAATCCATCTCAAGAAAAAAAGAGAGAAGAAAATCAATACTCATTTGTGGTCCAGGAAAGGTTAAAACCTGCTGGGATTTCTTGGTGCTCCATGTTACAGCTTCTCTTTAAGACGACAGCATTAACAGCCAATGTTTTGAGCCAGGGAGAGCTGTAATCCAACTCTGCATTGAAACTTTTTTTCACAGCCTTCATGGAAACCAGCAGAAGCATGCGTCTTAAATCTGATACAGACACTGGCAGAGAACGCACTCACATTTTGGCTCCGATCCCATTTTGTCCCTACCAATGGCAAAGCCTTTATTAAACCAAAGCAACGCAGAAGGCCATTATTTTAAGGAGAATGACCTGAAACATGAAACCTCAGCACATGCCCTTGTGTGGTATACTATAAATTGGTCTGTCCAAGCAACACCACCTTGTTTCTACATGTTTTAAGTTCTCTGTGTTGTAAGATTGTGATACAGCATACTCACTCATGTTTAAAAAATGTTTGAAGTGTACATTGAAAACTTCAGACAATTTTTATTACAGAGAAATAGATTTCCGTGCATTTTATACTACAGAATATTTGCAATTTTTTTAAAAAAGAATATTAAAATTACAGTGAGTTGCAGTGTGTTTTCCGGGCCGTATGGCTATGTTCCAGAAGCATTCTCTCCTGACGTTTCAACCCACATCTATGGCAGGCATCCTCAGAGATTGTGAGGTCTGCTGGAACTAGGCAAGTGGGTTTTATATATCTGTGGAATGTCCAAGGTGTTAGAAAGAGCTCTTGTCTGCTTGAGGCAAGTGTTAATGTTGCAATTGGCCACCTTGAGCAGCCTTGCAGCTTCAAAGCCTGACTGCTTCCTGCCTGGGGGACTCCTTTGTTGGGAGGATGCCTGCCATAGATGTAGGTGAATTGTTAGGAGGGAATGCTTCTGGAACATGGCCATGCAGCCCAGAAAACTCACAGCAATCCAGTGATTCTGGCCATGAAAGCCTTTCACAACACATTAAAAATACAGACGCACTATTTTATAACAGTAAGTTAACTTTGTTTCTATAAGTCAATGTGGCGCATCCACATGATTAGCTCCAGTGAAGCAAAGAGAGTAACTCATGAGGAAATACTAGGAGAATCAAGATGTACAGCTATAAACCTGATCAGTCGACCAGTTGCATTTCTAATAATCCAAATCATTTGTTTCCAATCTTTGATTTCCAGGTGGTAGCTCTCTCAAACCCATTTCTTGCATTTCTGAAGTCATCAATGGCTTGTAAAATTTCTTCCTGGGTATTCATAACAAATGGCCCTAGGATAAAAAATATATATGTATTTATTTAAAAGTTAATAACAAAACACGATATTAAGTAGATCATTGTGAGCATTCTCTTTTTTATAGCTGGGATTCAAACTGCATCCTATTCCTTGCCTTCAGTTTCTTCCCATTTAAAGCCCAACAATCCAGAATACAGCACTACTCGGGCCCCTCAGCCTCATCACACTGACTAGAACATGGATCCGCTTTAAAAGCTGTGACTGACCCCTGCAGAATTCTGGGGTCTGTAGTTTAGTGAGGCCCAGGACATGTCCGGCTGAGGAGTTTAAAAGCCCTTCCCGAAACTACAAGCCCCAGAATTCCTCCAGAGGCAGAAACTGTGATACACTGGATAATCTGGATTTTATATGGTAGAGTAGAAGGGGCCACAGTCACCTGTTTTAATCTAATTCCAAATCAATATTGAAAGGAAGCCACACAGTTTCCCCATCCTGAGGTTTCAATGTTTGCTTTTTTGGATTAAAACATATGTATTTTTCAAGCCATGGATTGTTGAATCCATGGATATGGTAAGACTGACTGTTCTTCAGTTTTAATACCAAACAAAAGATCTCAGGTATTCCACAACACGTCAATCGTAGTCTGTTTCACCATAAAAAGATACAAATGCAGCACACTTGAGACTTTAGGACGAGGGTGGTTGGCGTTCCCAGCACAAGTTCTTTTGGATTCCAGTCTTCATCATACATCTGGTGAATGGTCTGGAGACTATGGGATCTTAAGATAGATTTTGTTTTCCCTTTGGTCTTAAAAGACCTCAAGTAGGGAGATTGGGGAAGTACTTCAGCAGTATACCATAGAGAACTGCTGCTCCAACTGGCTAAGTGATTAGAATGACTACATACTGTATACTTATCATGATCATCTTTGGAGGTCTTCGTCATTGGTCTATCAGGAAGGTCAATAATACTGGCAGGCATTAAAAGTGTTGCTGAACTGCAGGCTTTCCTCATCAGCCTTGCCACCAGAGATAAAGATAAGGAATGTTTGAAGATGCATTCAAACAATATCTGAAGGGAAGTGTTTTGCTCATTGCACTAGAGAAGCTGTATCTTAGGGAGTAACTTCCAAAGAAATATATGGTTGGACCCATTTTTAACTGCTAAAACTAACTTGTTTTAGCATGTTGTCTTCTTCCTATTCCAACACTTGTGATGGTGACTATTATGTTTTAATGTCAGGTCACATTTTGACACCTATACTACTTTTCAAATGGAAAAAAGAAGGCACAAATATTGTAATTAAACTTTTCCTGTGACTCACTGAAGAGGAAGCTGGCGTGCATGTTACATTCACTGTCCCATTTCAAATTCAAAAGGCTGCTGAGTATGTTTACAAGGAAACAAGTAACATTCATTTGCTTATTTTACTTTCCATTGTTTAGAGACAAGTTTTAAAATTTATTTTTTCAAAGTGATTTGAAGTGTTCTAGCAAGTCCTTTCACCAATTACAGAGAATGAAATTGATGTACATGTTTATGATTTTCAGATATGTGCTCTATCTAGAGCTCAAGAGCAGAGTAAAATACACAAAACAGATTATAGAACAAGATCTGAATTTAGACCTCAAGCACCATCAATGCACATCTGTCAAAACTAGAAAAAGATCACACAAGTTTGTCACTGAAAATAAATAATTTTGCAACTGAAGAGGGAAAAAATGGAACACCTCTGGAATTGTATGTAGTTGAAAATGAAAAAAAATTATCACAAACTTGTTTAAAAAGCAGTTGAAAGAACAAGTGTTTACCGTGTTGAATCACTGTTTCCTTTATTGGGTCACCAGCCACTAAAACAAAATGACTCATTTCAGCATCCTAAAGGAATGAAAAGAGAGCACCAATCAACAATATGGGGGAAAACACAAATTTTCACAGATCAAACAATGATAATGCATCCAAATCACATCACTAACATAGTCATGAATGAAAGGGGGTGCTCTCCCTCACTTCCACTCAAATTGTGCCACTCAAATATAGATAAAAGTCTTAGAATGGAGTCTACACAACATGTTTAAGCTCTCCTTACCCCATGGGATTGACCCCTGTGTGAGCATTAATTTCATTTATTTATTTGTGTATTCAATGCCATGCTTCTAGCTCACCTGTCATAATGGAATCTCAGAGAAGATGGGGGGGGGTGTCATCCAGTTGGAATTGCCTGATTTTGCTGCCCACTGAGATATTCTTGCTGTTGCTGGAGGCACATTTAGAGGAGTGGTGGTTCTCATGAAACTTTCCCTTGATTTAAGTCTACTGGGAAGAGTCTGGTAGCCATATAGTGGGTGGCTTTCACAATGTTCAACCTTATTTCTCTCGCAATTGACAGGTATATACAAGGAAAAGTGCTCCTTCAAGTATCAAGGTCTCAAGGAATTCTGGGCTTTAATGGTCATCAGCAGAACCTTAAATTCAGATTAGGAGTGAACTGCCAGCCATTGCAGCTTCTTTAAGACCAGTGTTATGTTTTGTCTACATGATAGTCCAGTTGCTGATAATGACTTTACACCAGTTGTAGCAGTTGAGTTGTCTTCAAGGGGATACTCCAAGTAGACATACAATCCAAAAAAGCTCTGGCCCATGTGAGGATGGCTCTCACTTTACACAACAGTTGCACATGAAAGCCTGTACATTCCATGCAAGATCACCTAAATCACTACTTTGTGTATCTTTTAGCAGACGCAAGCCCTTCATACAGACACACCCACGCCTCCTATCTAGAAAATAAGATAGTCTGGTAGATGCTGGGGTACGCAAGTATACGTATCCATTCAGAACATACTATGCCGAGGCCAAAAGTGATTCACATATTCATTCTTTAATTTTAAAAGTCCAGTATAGAGACAAATTCCCCTCTAAAATTGCACTGCTGTTGAGAATGAACAAAACGGTGCTTCTTGCCCTATCAGCAGAATCTGAAAATCACAAACTTTCTGAGCTGAAGACCAACTGCTGCACATTTTACAAGGAAGAATGGCAATAGAATATGTTGTTGCTTTCAGGACATGTGTTGCTTAGTATTGCAAAACTGGCTTGGGATATTAGGGCGTAGCTCACAACATAGTGTAAATAAAACAAAAAGAAGAACCATTTTTTGGATCATGTCAAATCCAATTTTTCTAAGAAAACACAAGAGGAGAAATGCAATGGGTTTTTAAAATTTTCAATTATATTCTTTCCACAATCCTTTCCAGAAAATAAATTACTTTTTTGAACAAACCACAAAATAATCTATTTTCTAGCCCAGAAATGTTTGGTTTCACTAGAAATGTGAAATAAACCACCCTTTTTTATTCCACGGCATTGATCACACTATATTATATACTCAAACAATGGAAACTGTTCTTCTTTGGGAATAATTTCAACAGACTAAAATACCAATTCGTTTGATTTGAGAGTACATATATAGTTGCCTTCCAGATTCAGAATATTAGTTCATTTAGCTCAAATGTTTCCCAGTGGTTATTTACCTTGGATATCCATATGTCATTAGACTACAATTCCCATGGCCTTTTGGCTAAGATCAAGTGTGTAATTCCCATAGTACCCAACCAACACAAACAGGGTTAGTGGGATTTGTACTGAAGTACAATCAGGGAACCAAGCTTTGGGAGCCATTAGTCTGCAGTGACATACAACAGCTCTCAACTTCCCACACACAACAGGTCCACCTGGAGATAACATTATATGAAACTGAGAGCCTCTGTATGTGATGGATGTGATCATCCATGAACTACAAACCTGAATTTTCAGCATGCTTTGCATCCTATCAGCTGAAAGTATAGGCTGCTGCCATGTGTTCATACTCTGAGTCACCAATTTGCAAGATGTATTACAGTGATCAATAACACTATGGTCTTCTAAAACCTCCAAGAGCCAGTTTGAATGAGTTGATGTGATTCTGAAAAGTATGTGTTTCAAAAAGATGGACTCAACGTGAAATTGCTATACAGGCAGTCTCCAAGTTATGAACAAGATAGGCTATGTAAGTTTCTTCTTAAGTTGAATTTGTTTAAGTTGGAACAGGTACATTTTAAAATATACGTCCAGATACACACACAGAGAGAGAGGGGGGGGGGAGAGGGAGAGAGGGAGGGGGAGAGAGAGGAGAGCAAAACCAACACCATAGGGGTGTTAACCCTTCCCTATGCTATCCAAAGCTAGCTCTATCTATCTATCCACGGACACACGCACACACACGAGAGTGGGGGTGGGCTAACACCCTTGTAATGTTTGTTTTGCTTTCTGTGTCCCTGTTCAAAAGACTTCACCTCACTTTCTGTCTATAATAATTTGATTTTGAAAAAAATGTCTTGTTGTGGAAACTAGGATAGGTGATAAAGCTTCAGTTGAGTCCCTTTTTCCCCATGATGAAAACAGAATTCTCCTAGGCGGAATTTCCCTTCCTTATGAGGGGTATAGTTCTCTCATTTTCTGTTGTCTCATACCCTTTCTTAACTATGAGCCATTTGTAAGTCAGATGTTTGTAACTTGGGGACTGCCTGTATCTCTACAACCACATTGCCATGAATGAAACTCTTACCCCTTGAAAGGGAGTGGCATAGAGTTTCAAATTAGTACTTCTCCCAATACAGACAACCCCTAACTTCAGTAATTTGCAAATGACTACAGCTGGTACCTCTCCCAACCCACAACATGATGAGATATTCACCTTTGCAGATTCATTTTTTAGATTTGTTTCTGGATCAAAATGGTTAGCAAAACTTGATAACCCATAAAGCCGTTTCTAACATTTTGTATAATTGTAACATGTAGCCATCACGAAATAGGCTATTTTGAAATTGGGTCCATCATTTTTAAATAATAATAATAATTTATCTATACCCCATCTGTCTCCTGTGGGGGACTCAGGGTAGTTTCCAATAAAACATTCAATGCCAATATAATAAATAAACTCAAAAATAATAAATAAGAACAATGACAGTATAAAACTTATAATAGTTGATTCCTAAAAGAACGAAAAATTTATCAACATTGATGACTTAAATAAACTTAAATAAACAAAATTGATACATCACTATATGCATACATCACACCCCGTTTTTCATGATGGGGATCATATTTGTTAGAAGGGCCAACCAAAGCACATTACAGATTAAAATTTAAAAATGACTTAAAATTGAATGAAATAAGAGGAATAAAAAAGAAATTTATGTCAATCAGCATGCTTATTCTTTAGTAGTTATACAGTAGATGTTATTTACATAGGTATAACTTTGTAGGAATTGTAACTAAGCTTCACTTGTATACATCATATGGCTTATAGTGTACATCCTACGTGGCCTTTGAACATGGCATAAGAAGAATTTTTATTCAAATTCTGTAGCAGTTCTTACAACATTCTCATGACAGTTTCCCTTGTCTTGGCTCTTTATTGAGGACCTACTTCTGTCTCAGACTAAGTGTTAAATCCTATCAGATAATAAAATAATAACAATTTTATTTTTACACCCCGCCTCCATCTCTCCAAACTGACTTGGAGTGGCTTACATGGGGACAATCCTGGGCAAACATAGATTAAGAGCACAACACAATAAAATAAAAATTAAAAATTAAAGTAAACACATTATAAAACATAACACAACATCATAAAACAATAGCCTGAACAGTAATAAATGTATTTCATCCTTTAAGGTATACATGTTAGCAGCATGGTAATGAGAGAAGTGCTGTGGAACCAAAATGATCAGTTGTAAAATACCTTATTCTCAAACTGGACACAATCCCCATCATCCAGCACTGCTGTGTGGTGAGGCTCTACCTTTTGTTGAGCATCAGCAGGACCTTTGGAAAGAAAATGCCTTTTTAAGAAGTCAGCTGGTGTAACAGCATCGAAGAGATACCGGCTAGTAAACTTTATGAGGATTTGAAAAGAGACGCCATGATATGGTGGGTTAACTGGAAAGACATGTCGGCAACTGATTGGCTGAGCATGCCAGGGGGCAGAGTTCTGTTTGGCTGCTGTCTCTGGCTTGCTGCTGAGACTAATGGTTTTAACTGCCACTTTCACTTTGGAGAGTGAAGAGAGTGCTCACTGGAATCAGCCAGGAAGGAAATGGCTGTCAACTCTCTGAAGCCTGATCATTTTTAAGGCGTGAAGTGTAATTTAAAGACTGTTTAAAAGGACTCTTCATTCCCTCTATTCTGTGTGTGAATTTATAGAGGCTGCTGTATATATTGTTGCTCTGTTTGAATTTTTGAACTGAAGTAAAGATACTGTTACTTGCTACACAAGCCCAAGTGACACTTTATCATACTGCAGGGTATATCTTGGTTCAAAAACTGTGGTAATGCTTCTGTTTACTTACATTTACCAATCCCCAAAAACTTCACATACATTGTTTCTGTAACATATGCAATTAGCCCTCCACATTTGATGGAGATAGAGATGCAGGACCAGTGCAAAATGGGAGAGAACACCTCTCCAAAAAAGTGTGAAGTTAAAGCAATGTTTTTTTAACCTGAGAGACCACCTCTCGAATAAACTAGAGGATCTAGAAATTCCTAGAGGTATTATTTTTATGTCATCTAGCATGTCTCTATGGTCAACTTTCTTTCCTGCAACTTATCAACATTTCCTAAGAAAGTTGACCACCGAGTTGCACTGGAAGATGTAGAGATTGCCAGATAGAACATTTTATTCAAATCTACAAATAATGAAATCTGCAAAGGTCAAATATATAAATGTGGAAGATGACTGTATAATCATCCAAGCCCTTTCAACAAACTATCCCAGTCAGTCAGCTGGTCAGGTAGAATCAGAAAAATAGAGTTCTAATATGTCTAAGCAACATGTTATAAGTATTATTGGAACCTCCCTCTTCCCAGGAAGCAGGTCTTATTTAGGAATTGTATGGGAGACTGAGCATCACTGTAGTCTTTTGATAATGGTTCTATTTCTCAAAACACAAGCAGCTGTTACTCTGTTGTTATGTGACGGAAGTGTCTTTCATTTCATACCACAGATAATTAGGACTGATATTAAATGAATACCAGAAAATTAAAACAGAGAGTGGGCAGAGGAAATGCATTTACTAATTTTTTAGAGTAACAATTCACACAGAGAGAAAATGTACCAGACGTCATTGCCTGTTTCACATTTAATTTCTCTGGGTAAAAAAACCCATTCTTTTATTTACATTTTGCACCTTTTGTAGCATTGCAAAAATCTTAACAGTAGTGAGGAATCAATGTCAAACCTACCAACACAAATGTTGCCAGAGAGCGTATAAATAAATGCTGTCCAACCTGAAAGACAAGAAAATGGATTATATAGAATGCCTTAGAATATATAGATTTTAGCATATGGCAGTCAATATTGGAAATACTTGTAAAGGTGTAGGTGGGATTTCAGCCATGTTGAGAAGCTTTTTTGAAATGAGTACATAAGGATTTGACCCTGAATAATTGCAATATTTAAATAGTTTTACAGTTTTAATTGCCACAGTGATGCATTTCACGCAACCCTCAATACTGCCTACCACTTTTCCTTAATCATCACAATGTCCAAGATGTAAAATGGATTATTAGCCTAATGCAATCCTTATTTTGAATTTTTACATCTATTCTAATAGGTAAAATGCATGAGAGCCAAACCTTTTGTTTCTTGATGTGTTTGTTTCCCAAGGAGGAAATCTGCAGTTGCAATTAGACTTTTATTATTGGATGCTGAAATAGATGTTTGCATGCACACCTCAGTTTGTTCTCTTCCTATGCCTTTCTTTCAACTGAGAGAGAGAGAGGACAAAAAGAATGTTGGTTTTGACCTTCAAAGCCTTATATGGCTTAAATCCAGGTTGTTTGAAGGGCCATATCTCTCTTTAAAAATCTGCCAGATACCTAAAATCACCTTTTTTTGTGTCAGGAGGGACTTGAGAAACTGCAAGTTGCTTCTGGTGTGAGAGAATCGGCCATCTGCAAGGACATTGCTCAGAGGACACCCAGATATTTTACCATCCTGTGGAAGGCTTCTCTCATGTCCCCGCATGAGAAGCTGGAGCTGACAGACTGGATCACCTGGGGAGGGCCTTCTCTCAGTCTCAACACCCGCTCAAGAGTGTTTGGTGGGAATGAAGGAAAGGGCCTTTATGGTAGCTGCTCCCAAACTTTGAAACTCCCTCCCTTTCGAAAGCCAGCTGAAATAGTTCTTTGCCAGCTGCATTTGGGGAAGAATAAAGAGCACTCTGCTGGAGAGGTTGTGGGTGAAATTTTGGGAGAAAGGTCAGTTTTAAATGTAATTTCAATTTTATGTATTGTATTTTAACTTTGTATACACACACCAATATTTTAATTTTTGCATTTGCTTTGTTTTATGTTGTCATTAGATTATATGGCTGTTACTCGCCTTAAATCCTCACCGGGAGAAAGGTGGGGTACAAATAAAATTAATAATAATAATACCTTCTGCTTGCAAGAGACAAGAGGGATGTTTTCTCAGCAGGGATGGTGTGTTTGTCAGTTGACAGAACATGTGTTTTCATATCCCTATATTATCCACTGTCTTTACTTTATTTCTTGTCCAATGAGAGGAGAAGAGGAAAAGGGCTGCATACACACAGGATCCTTAGGACTGAGTATCTTTCAGTTTTACTATGAAGTGGCACACCTGAAGCCCACAACCAGATGTTCTATTTTGTAGTTTATTTTTGTATTCCAATCAGTCCTAGAATATATTATACTTAGAGGTAATTCCACAGCTTTGGAAAAAAATATTTGTGGATATGGAGTGAAGATCTTTAGGATCCTCCAGCCAGTTTATCTGCTGGTCACATTGGTTGGCTGATTTTGAGAGTTTTAGTCACAAAACATCGCTTTCCCAATCTCTGCAATCCTACCGTGTTTGATGGGAATTAATATGTTAACAGATACATTTCAGAGCAGAGATCAGATAAGATTCTGCTTTACTAGACAAAAAAGTCAAGCATTCCTTTTTAGCTAAGCAAAACACAGCAATTTGAGATTCATGAGTGAAAAAAATAACATTATATTCTGGTCTACTTATATTTTTGTTGAACATTACTGCTAAGACTATGGCAGTTCAAAAACATATTCTTTTCAAATGAATCTCTGAAATAACACATGGATTTCAGGCACAGCTACTTTCCTTTCAAGGTCACATCTTCCCCTTTTTCTGGGCATCTATCCCAGAACAAGCTCAGAGATCCATAATTTAGACACAATAATCCTGCCATGTTATGCTCCAGATAAGAGACCCCCCATTTTTATCCATAAATAGACATATACAGGAAAAATAAAATCAACATTGTATGTTTATCTTTAGTGTTTAAGATCATATAAGTGGCCCAGGGCTGCTTTTGCAAGATGTAGGTAATTACATTATATATTACAGCCATTATGTTACACCTTCCTTTTCCCTCAGCTTCATGGAGTGGTTGTTGATGCTTATAGCCAAATCAACAATGCCCTTACACAAAAGAGACCGAAGGACAGCTCCTGCTTAAATACTGGGTGAAGGGAGAAGGAGAAGTGAAAGAGAAAACTATATGAAGGGTCATATTTCTCCCAACGAGTCCACTCATATTTTGAGATTTTCTGCATAGGGCATCCTGGTGGGGGCACAGAAGGGGGACTTTTCAGATGCTCCCTTCTGAGCACCCTCTTTGCTATCTTTTCACAGGCAAGCAGACCTTTTTTCTAATTTAAGCATTTATTTAAAGACCAATTGCTCAAGATAACTGGGCCTTACAGAACTGACCTGATTTTTCTTACAGTTATGCTTTCTAACTGGTTTTAATTTGTGGCTATAATCATATTGTAACTTTTGCATCTGGAATGTTTTAGATAGGATTCTTTTAATTGCTGTAAGCTTCCCTGAATCCAAAACTGGGAAACAGTTGGAATTAAATAAACATACTATCTGTATATCGATAATAGCACTAGAAACAGCAGAAAAAGACAAAAGACAATTGAGACTGGAAGGGTAGGAGAAGATGGATGAGGGATGGTACAACAAACATCACGGAGGGAACCCTGAGCAGGCCCCTTTTTGAAATCAAAATATACTGCAGTCACAATCTGGCACAGCCAGAGCCAAATTGGATTACAGCTGTGACTCTAAGATTGAAGATTTATTTTCAATTTCATGGTTATTTTAAGTTTTCAAGCATTCTTCATAAGGAAGCTATGAAGTCCTGATGTGCAAGAAAGGCCTGCACTTTGTATCACTTTCAGCAAGCATTGTGAACTAAACAAGAAATGCATAAAAATATGAAATAGTCACAGCAAGCAGTGGTATAATGAACTGGACCATTGGTCCCTCTAGTTTAGTGTCTATCTTTCATTACACCAACTCTTCAGGGTTTCAGATTGATGACTTTCCAGCCTTACATGACAATGGTAATGACTAATTTAGATCCTTTTACATCCAAGGTATTTGATTGGCTGTTGAAGTGGATTCAGGGCTCCCTGCCATTGAAACAGTAACTTTCATAAAAAGCAAATGAAAACGGTCCATTTTAAAAATACTGTACTTCTTACTGTCAGAAAAGGGGGAATTTTTATCTCTGAGCTGTGAACAGGCATGTAGCCGGGGGGCATGAGCCCCCCAAAAAAAAATTCTCAGGGTGATAAGGCCTTACTGGTACATTATTTAAACTGTTATGTTTATTCATATCATGATCTGATCACCATGCTCTATATATCCCATATGCATGGGGGTATTGGGATGATGCAAAAGGTTTGCTAGGGTAGACCCTCCCTCCCTCAGACTCAGCCCCCCGGAATCAAAATCCTGGCTACGGCCCTGGCTGTGAATACAACTTGTCTAGCCTTGGGTACTGTCCACCTTGAATCTCGGAAAGGAGGCACAATTTACTGCTCCGTGTCATGCCACCCCTTCCTGCTTGAGAGTTCTTTGTCCGAAGATGAAGCAGACCCACCTGAGTAGATATCTGACAGGCAACCCAGTTTTCCTCCACTTCAGCCTAAGATTTAGCCAATGCCCATGTACCAGATTGTGCTTAAAATGCATACTTCACAGCTGTGAGTGCAAAGCTCTTTGGCTGCGTTTGTGAGGGAGGGTTTGTGGCAGACACAGGAGTCTTCTTTTTTATTTGGGCTTGGGGGGTCTTACTTCGACCTTCTCCTTCTGCTGATAATTTTGTGGCTTTGGAGAAGAATTTGACTGACACACAGACTAAACTGGAGGAATACCAGTTGAGAGTCTTGGAAAATACGCATCTAACTCCCGTTTAATGACCTTCAAAGAAAGAGCGTCAACCACTCTTCAAAGCAGTCTAGATTAAGGGACTGTTAAAATGGAATGTCTGACTAAATGTTCTGGGTGAAGCAGGGCTATAATAATACATCTTTTTTGGTGACAGTATATTTGTATCAACCATAGGAATCCTGAAATTCTCACAATTCTTGGCTAAATAGCTCTAATACTATATTTTTGAGGCATGTCCCAGAACTCTCTAACAAAGTTTCTCAAATAGCATCAAACTGCTGTAACTCTGCATCTATGCCTGAGTTAGTTTTAAATCCATCTACAAAATATGAATAACGGATAAAAATGAACTATTATTTCCCAGTTTTTTATAGCATACAGGGACTTCAACACATAACTGAACAGGGAAATGTAACATAAAAATACTAGAGTGAAAATTCAGACCAATTCAGAATGTTTTCAGCCTTCTTATTACTGGGTGACCAAGGGCCAAACTACACGTTAAGCTTAAAACTTAGTACATAACTATTCTTTATTAAAGGAAAAGAGGGAGAGGTGTGCTTGGGGGCATACTTTGTACATGGCATATGGCATGAAGAGGCTTATCTCATATTTCAGTTGAAAACTGACCTCCCTCCAAATGCACCATATACTTTTAGGAGGTGGGGGGGGGCTCCCATTGCTACCAAAATGGGGTTTCTTTTTCCTTAAGCAGTGGGCTACATGGAGAGAGACTTTATTAGCTAAAACATGGCTGAGAATTGGGTAAAAGAGGCCTCCACGCACTGCATGTAGCCTGTGAAACAACAATTCCCCCTCTCTGTGTGCCTCTTAATTTATTTATCAAAAGCAAGATGTATATACATGCCATAAAGTTAGTGTAATGTATAGTTTGGCCTTGGAAAAGCAATGGTTCTGTTCATTCAAAATCAACATGTAGACACAGTGCTACATTTGGTTTTGTTGTTGATTTACACCCCTGTTCTGCTCACTTTGCAAAAGGAAACTCACCCTAACTGCAGGCAGCACATAAGATTAAAACATTCCAAGAAATAATTCACTCCAGAACATTATATCACAAATGAGATTCAGATCCAAACATTGTCATTTACACTGTTTGAGTTTCTTTTTCTGCCAGATGGAGAAAATGTTTCTTACCTTTGGGAACTAGTTGGGTGTGCTTTGCTCCTGCGTTTAACTTGAAATCCAGATACAGTGTTGGTGTGCGAGTGTACACCTTGGACTAGGAAGACAAGAAGAAACAACTGACATCTTAGTAGGTGGGAAATGCTCTGGGTATAAAAGGATATAGTAATGGTGATGGAAAGAAAACAACTCATGAGGGCTTTGGCTTTGCAAGGAAGAATTCTACCTTTCCCCAATTTCCAACTTTCTAGCACTGCAATAACTTAAAAAATAAGTTGATCATTTAGAAATACACTTAGAAACCCAAACAAAAGTGGAAAGCACAGTTTCCAAGGAGATGTGAACACAGCAGATTTAAGAGTTCTAACTGCCAATGATTTTTGGTGTCATGTTCTTTGCAAATGCTAGAAACATACATGGGGAGCACATACCCCATCAAGGCAAACCCCAGAATTTCATCAGTTCTGTCTGTTGAACATAAATCACATTTACAATAATGTTGCCAAGTCATTTCCAGAAATGCTTGATATAAGAGATTAAGAGTTCAATTCTATATATGTCTAGCTAAAAGACAGATACGTGTAAGTGTATTAATGTCAGCTGCATACCCAAGCTGCCTCAGACAAAGTCCCACTCATAGAACAACTTCATTTCAAGCACAATACAGGTTACTACATGATATCTTTGTCAGAACTGACTATTCTTACAAACATACACTTTATATAGGCTTAGCATTCAAACATTTGGTGTGCACAGTTCCATTGGACCACGGGACCCCTTCCGTTACTCTTCACAATCTTTCTGTCATTGTTTAATTAAACTAAACATTACAGCAGTTCTCCAAATACCACTTCACATGGGAACAACCTTGGATCCCAGTACATACCAGGATAAGCAATAAGCAGTGCCAGTTTCATACTAACTACAATATGCTACTCTAATTGCCATCCACTAAACTATCATAAGCATTATACAATACAATTTAACCATTACTGGCAAGTACAACCAAAGGATAATGTATATTGTTATCAAGGTTGAGCAGTCAAAGCTAACGTATCGTTTATTATGTCAGATCCTGAGGAAATCAAACGAAAATGACAAGCGGGTAATTTGCACAATCAACTTATGCAATCTACTTCCCTCCCAGGTGGAACCAAGGGCAGACGAGTCTATATATGTTCTGTATCATTTCCTCTTGTACTCAGTCCCAGGTGTGTTTTGACTAATATCTATATCAGTTTGCATAGCTTTGAACTGCATAAAATTGTGTGTTTATTTATACAGATCCCTCTAATATAATTAAATAGTGTGTTTATCTATACAGATCCCCCTAATACAGTTAATGAAGCCTCCTGGTGGCACAGCAGGTTTCAATCCCTGAGCTGCTGAATTTGCTGGCAGAAAGGTCGGTGGATTGAATCCAGGAAGCAGGGTGAGATCCTGCTGTTATTTATTTTATTTATTTATTTATTAGACTTATTAGCCGCCACTCCCAGTGGCTTGGGGCGGCTTACAACAACATCGTAGCAATAACAATCGACAACAGCATTAAAATCGGAGAATAAAGCAGTTTCTAATCAGAGAATAAAACAGTTTCTAAAAAGAACAGTCTAGAGATGGCATGTCACAGCTCAAAGGCTTGGTGGAATAGGAACGCCTTACAGGCCTTCCGGAAAGCCAGCAAATTGCGCAAAGCCCTAAACTCCGGGGGTAATGTGTTCCAGAGGACAGGGGCAATTATTGAAAACACCCTTCTCCGCGTTGAGGTGAGCAGGAATTGCTTGACACTGGGCACAGCTAAGGGGTTCATCTCTTCTGATCCAAGTGTTCTCATGGGACAGTATGGGGTTAGGCGGTCGCTCAGGTACACTGGCCCCAGACCATACAAGGCCTTGAAAGTTAAAACTAGCACCTTGAAGGTGATCCAGTGCAGTTCCCGCAGAATTGGTGTAATATGGCAGCTTGCGGCGGCTCCGGCATTCTGCACCAGCTTAATTTTCCGGGTCACCGACAAGGGCAGGCCAATGTAGAGAGCGTTACAGTAGTCTAGCCTTGAGATGACCGTAGCTTGGATCACCATGGCCAAGTCATGCCGAGACAAGTAGGGGCCAGCCTCTGAGCCCGATGAAGATGGAAAAACACCCCTCTGCTGACGGCAGAGACCTGGGCCTCCATCGTCAGCAGAGGCTCGAGGATGACTCCCAGGCTTTTTACCGAAGGCAACGGGCATAGTGCCACGCCGCCCAGGGTCGGAAGCTGGCCATCCCCACTGCCCGGATGACCCAGCCAAAGGATTCCGTCTTCACTGGATTCACCTTCAACCTACTGGCTCGCAGCCATCCAGTAACAGCTTCGAGGCAAAGATGGAAATTATCGGGTACGGTTCCGGACCTGCCCTCCATCCTCAGAATGAGCTGGGTGTTAGCCCCATCTTCTGCCAACCTAGATGTTCAAAAACATGCAAATATAAGTAGATCAGTAAGTACCAACTCGGCAGGAAGGTATTGGCGCTCCATGCAGTCATGCTGGCCACATGACCTTGGAGGTGTCTACAGACAACGCCGGCTCTTCGGCTTAGTAATGGAGATGAGCATCAGCCCCCAGTCAGACACGACTAGACTTAATGTTAAGGGGAAACCTTTACCTTTACCTTAATACAGTTAATATGTAGTTTGCTTACAAGTATTTTTTTGTACGCATATCTCCATATTATTTACTAACTTAATTTAATGTATACTCTTCCTTTTATACAGGAAGATGTCTCCCTAATGTACATCTTCATGGTATAAGACTTTCTATACATCTTTTTGATCTGAGAACTGTACTACGAAGGTTAATTGCATTCCTACCTAGGAAGTCTGAAATTCTCTCCTGTTCTTACCAATAGTGTGGATGGCTTTAGAAAAGATAGACAAACTGATGGAAAACAAGTCATTAATGGCTACTAATCATAATGACTTCCTATTCAATCTACTAACTTCCAGACACTAAAATATGCCTTTTAAATTTTATACAAACACATAGCACACACATCACACTTACACAGATACTTCTTGAGAAACTGAATTTCCTTGAAAAAAAATCTGTAAATAGAGAAAGCATAGGCATGGGATGGAGGAAATATGTTTCCCTTTCTGGTTCAGATCTTCAGTCCTTGCCTGTCTTTTAGTAACCTAATCCCTAGAAACTCACACTGACTTCATTAGTCTCAGCAGGAATACCAAGGAGTAATTTAGCAAAGGGAATAACCTCTCAACCCTGGAGGTTTTCAGGTTCAAGAGAGACCTTTCATTCACTCACCAATGGCTAAGATGGGTTTTAGCACCTTGGTTCAGTTAGCATTGTTACAAGGCATGAAAAGTGTTACAACAGCAAATCTAACAAAAACATCACAAATCTAGAAGTGTCTTTGTTCTGCACTGATCTAATTTCAATATGCAGTTGGCCCTCCACATTTGAGGTTTGACTTTTGCAGATTTGATTATCCACATATTACTTTAAAATTGTTCTTTAGGAATCTCTAGGTCCCCCAGTGCAACTCTATAACCAATTTCCACTGGAAGTTGACCACTGAATTGCACTGGCGGATCTCAAGATTCTTAAAAAGGTGTATTTGCAGGTTTAAAGAAATCACTTTTTTGTGCTGTCGAAGGCTTTCATGGCTGGAATCACTGGGTTTCTGAGAGTTTTCTGAGCTGTATGGCCATGTTCCAGAAGCATTCTCTCCTGACATTTTGCCCACATCTATGGTAGTCATCCTCAGAGGTTGTGAAGTCTGTTGGAATATAAACGCCACTTGCCTAGTTTCCAACAGACCTCACAACTTCTGAGGATGCCTGTCAAAGATGTGGGTGAAACGTCAGGAGAGAATGCTTCTGGAACATGGCCATACATTCCTGAAAACTCAAAGCAAACCAATGTTGTTGTTTTTATTTGTGTGTTTTTTTCACTTTTGCAGGGGATTTCTACCCCTAACTCCAGTGAAAGTGGGGGGGCTGGCTGAAATCCATATTAATATGATATACCTATGACTAAGGTATATCTTACAGCTGCATGTCTAAAATGTCAACAATTTAGGTTATGGGCATTGGTAAAACCCATGAATCTCCCTGAGCAGACATGCCTGAAAGGGCATAAATGAAATTGGCAGTCAATAAAACACAACTTATATTTCTATAGCAATTATAACTTGCAACTATTCCACAATATCTCACATCAAGGTACACCTCATACAGCTCAAATCTGTTTTGCTTTCTCATAAGAAAAAAAGCTGTTCTCAGAGGAAAAGAACAAACCAGTTCCACTGCACCATCAAGTTGTGATGTTTTGTACTTCAGTCATCCTACAAATTGTAGCCCTGATCAGGAAATGAATCACAGGAAGAAATGCATCTCTTCTGGAAAGGGATGTATTAAATCAAAATGTCTTTTAAAGCAGCTCTGTGAAACATCTAAGCCACATGCTGAAAGAATTTATGACTGCTTTGGTATGCAAACCCATTTTGGCTCATCCCACATAATTTATTTCCCCCCAAGTTATACATGGTATTATACCAAGAGCATTAACATGATCAACAAGTCAGCTTCTAAATGCAACAGAGAATTTATGCTGGGCCTGAAGGATTTTTTCTGTTGTCCTACTTGCACTAGAAAAGGCAATGGCTTTCCACTGGGATGAACAACAATTTCATTAGCCCATACAACTTACATGTGGCATTGATTTATCTTCATAATGAACAACATGTTTGCCAATAAAATCCAAGAGAGGAATGTTAAAAGGTGATAAAGTTAAAGATCTGCAATTGGAAAAGTTTCAGAAAAGTATGCAATGAGCAGTCATCTTTTGGGTGCCTGAAGAACATTTCTTGTAACGTGACTGCAGACATATCTTTATTTTAAAGTGCTGAATACCTCCATATGGCCAGAACCTCATGATGAATACCAGTAGCTGGGCAGCATTAAAGGCTTATGTTTAGTAAGACTGCTTAGTATTCTCCATCAAGTCTGACTAGAACAATAAGTAACTTTCAGATTCTGTCCTCATAATTCCTATTATCGTGCACCTTCAAGTCATTTCTAATGTACAGTAACCCTAAGGTTAACGTATCAAGGAGTTATATCCACAAGATTTGCCTGGAGCTTCATCTGAGGTTAAGAGTATTTTTTTGCTCAAGGTCAAGATTCAAAACTCATCTCCAGAGTCCTATTTCAGCACTCAAAACACTATACCAGTGGTTCCCAGCCTTTTTTTTTTGACCAGGGACCACTTGACCAGGGACCACTTTCCAACATTAATACCAAAAGGGTAACAAATCAATTTTTGGACAACTTTAGATTCCGTCTGGTTATTTGGGGTGCGGATTCAGAAAATTGCATTGGATAGACCACATCAGCTCTAGTTTCTAATACAGAACATATGCAATGCAGTAGTTGCCATCTGCTTGCCCACAGAAAACCTTATTTAATAAGCCTTGGCACTATATGAGGGTTTTGAGAGACCGGTCACTCTTTTTGCAATGGTGAATAATGGTCAGGCTGCGGACCATATTTTACATACCATGGACCACAGGTTGGGAACCACTGCACTATACAATAATTGATGCCCTAGTGCCTAGTCCTAAGTGTATTTGCTGCCATCATAGGAAGTGTCACTGGGGCAAAAGGAGAAGGCAATTGATATTATGAAGATGTTTTGTTTCCAGGGTGAGTAAATGTGGAACACTTTCCTTCTGTGAAGCCAGCGTGCTATACAGGTTTCACAACTGGACTGACTCTGGAGATCAAGGTTCAAAATCCCACTCAGTCACAGAAATCATTTAGACCCCAAAAATATTTTAAAACATCCTAAAAGCAAAGTTTTATTTTACCATTCTATGCAAGGGACATTGTTCTATTAATATGGAACTTGAGCATCCATAGATCTTGGTATCTTCAGTAGAGACAGACTCCAGTGGATACTAAGGGTCCACTGTAATTATGCCGTTTTAAATCACAATTTTGGGGATGGGGGAGCTCAATAACTACAATAATAAAAATAGCACTCTTATCCTCCTTCTCTAAACATAAGGCTGGCTTATTAAATATTTACACACAGACAGAGCAATTCAAGAGTAGATGGATGTTTCTGAATATGTGCATCAAAACAAAGAGCCTAAGTAGTTTCCTCGAATTACGTCTTTCATAATTGCTCGATAACAGAAATCAGTTTTTCTGAATTCTCACCAGATGCAATTATTGCACTAAATGACACAATTTTTATTCCTAGGTTATAAATGTCATTTCCTAATTGGTTCTATCATAAAAACATGGAAAAAGTTTATTCTGTGCACCTCTCCTCTGAAGATGTTAGCCACAGACGCAAGCAAAACGTCAGGAGAAAATGCTGCTGGAACACAGCCATACAGCCTGAAAACCACACAACACCCACATTTTGTTATAGGTTTTCAATGAATACCTCATAGAGTCTCAACCAATTCAACAGAGTTTGTAGCAGCGATAAAAACAAGTATAATAACTACTTTCAAAGTAAGTACTGAACTATTAAACATGAAATGTCACTTTCAAACCAGGAATAGAAACTATTTCAAATTTTGTTACATAGTGCCAGGTCTGAAGAGCCTTTAAATTGCCCATGATTTTTTTAAAAAAGGAAGGTCCATCTGCTTCTCTATAGGCAAGACTGAAGTTAATAAAACAAAGTCATGGAATGCCGGGGCAGGGCAGAGGTCAGGGTTCAGCTCTGAAAGTGAAGGGATAGGTATTCCGTGTGGGGTCTAAGGAACAGGCTTAACAAGCTGCGCTGCTTGCTTTTCCTTCGCAACCTTTTCTGATTGGGAGTATGTTGGTTCATGGCAAGAACAAAGGCAACCGGCTTTCTTTGCGAGCCACATTCCAATATATCACCGAGGCATGCCTCAACATTATCACCGACAGGAGGATCCACTTAGCTCTTTTATGTGTCTCTAGAATGACATGCTTATAAAATACCCTTGTGACACATGCCAAGGTTCTCATCCTTAACACTCGGCGTCCCCTAGATGTGCCCTTCGGGGTTCATTTCTGAAAGTGAGGAGCAGATGTAAGTAAGGATGTAAAGGGATATTTCTCCAAAATGCATTTTCTACCCAAAAGCACTCCGTCATCCATGGATTATACTGAATTCAGATGTTGACTTTCTGAAGGCAACACAGACTGCTAAAATGCAAGCACCTCTGAAAACTAGGCAAGAAGTAAAAGGCCACTTCGGCTTTTGAAAATTGGTATTTTTGATGTTAACCAGCAAGGAAAGGCTCCTGATTGCTTTTAAAAGATGAATCGCTGTTTCTGGAGACTATTCACAATGTATAATTACAACACTATTTTTCCATTTTAACTGCCACGGCTGAATCATATGCAATGCTGTTTTTATAGGTTGGTGAGGCACCAAAGCTCTATGACTAATAATTTTAAGTCAACCTCCCTAAAATGAAAACAAAAAAAAAAGAATTGTACTGGTTGAATATCACTTTTCTGAAATGTGCATAATGTATTATCTTGGAAATGGGACCCAAGTCTAAATGTGAAACTTATTTACGATTCATACACAACTTATACATATGATCTGATGGTAAATATAAAGATTTCCCTTGACAATATGTCTACTCATGTCTGAGGTGCTCATCTCGAGCTCTAAGCTGAAGAGCCGGCATTGTCCATAAACACCTCCAACGTCAAGTGGCTGGTATGACTGCATGGAGCTCCATTACCTTCCCGCTGAAGCAGTGCCTATTGATCTACTCACATTAAATTAATCTGATGGTAATTTAATGAAATATTTTAATAACTTGGTGCATGAAACGGTTTGTGTACACTGAACCATCAGAAAGCAAAGATATCACTGTCTCAGCCATGAATGTGGACAATTTTGGAATATTTCAGAATTCTGGATAAGTGATAAGTAAAGGTTTTCACCTGACATTAAGTCCAGTCGTTTCCAATACTGGGGGTTGGTGCTCATCTCCATTTCTAAGCCGAAGAGTTGGCGTTGTCCATAGACACCACCAAGATCATGTGGCCGGCATGACTGCATGAAGCGCTGAACCTAAGCTATATTTAGGTAATGTGAAAGAGCCTCTGGAAGCATCCAGGAGAAGTGAGTTCTTCCTTTCTTTTGACTAGAAATAAAATGGACTGGGGAGTCACAAACATATGTACCTCTGCAGAACAGCACATGCATCCTAACAGCCATACTATTCCTATTTCTGGCATTAGAGAACTAGTAGAAGAACTCTATCTTTTCAAAGAATCTGTTCTTTCATGAAATCACTTACCTTGACACCCAATGCTTCTCCTGAAATGACAGCCACTGTCACACCGTTCTGTGAAGGTTTGGGTATCTCTTTGCTTTTCAGTTCTTGGTACTGAGGTTCAATCAGCTTTTCAGAGCTTCGCAGATTAACCCAAAGCTGTAATCCATGGGCTGGCTCTTCAGAACAGGGCATCTCTGCATGGAGAATACCACGGCCAGCAGTCATCCACTATGCACAAGAAGAGAAAGGACCATTTTGTAGATAATCACTACATATGCCTTTTTCAAAAAACATAGTGATGCACAATCCAGGACGCTAGCTCCCATACACATATGCACATACGTGGCTCTTCTTTTTTTATATATAAATATTTTATTATTTTCCAAATTTTTTACCATCCATACAAACATATACATAAAAACACAGTGCCCTGTGCATGTGACCCTCCCCCCACACAAACATCCACACCCCTCCACCGCTATTGAGGATTGAGTCTTCTTTTTCTTCTTTTCTCTTCTGCAAGCTTTCCGGACATTTTACATTTCATTACATCTTAAACAACAACAACTTATTTCGAATGGTTTGATCCCGGGTTCTCCAAACAATATATCCTCTCACCCGATCCCATCGTCCCAACAGCTCTCGCACTTTATCCTCCTGTAATTGATTAACCCTCATTTCCATAATTTCAAATTGAATGTGTTCCACCAAGTACCGCAGCCAGTTCTCAATTGTCCATTTCGTGGAGTCCTTCCAGCCTAGAACCACCACCGCCTGGGCGCTTTCTATCATCGCTACCTTCATTTCCGGATGTTCCCCCATCTTGTTCTTTTTTACCAACACCGCTGTCTCTTTTGTGATGGTCCAATTTATATTCAATACTCTATTGATCTCCCCTTCTACCTCTTTCCAAAAATTTTGGACCGCCTCGCATTCCCATAATAGGTGCATATACACTCCTTTATCTCGGCATCCGTGCCAACACCATGTACCCATATTTTGGGAAAGATAGGTCAATTGGGCCGGGGTGCAGTGCCACTTGTGCAATATTTTCCTCCTTGTCTCCCTGACTCTTGTGTTTTTAGTCTTAGCAATCTCCCCCACTATCCTCTCCATCTCTGCTCCTGAGACCTGCAACTCCCTCTCCCACATCTGGCTACGGTCGTCCACGCTCTGGTCACATCCCGAATAGATTACTGCAACGCACTCTACGTGGGGCTGCCTTTGAAGACAGTTCGGAAATTGCAATTAGTCCAGCGGGCGGCAGCCAGATTACTAACGGGAGCTACATACAGGGAGCATACCACCCCCTGTTGTGTCAGCTCCACTGGCTGCCTGTCCACCGGGCTCAATTCAAAGTGCTGGTTTTGACCTTTAAAGCTCTATACGGTTCTGGCCCAGCTTACTTGTCCGAACGCATCGGCCGCTACGTCCCACCCCGTAACCTAAGATCATCCGGGAGGCCCTGCTCGCTTCCGCCGACTTCTCAAATGCGGTTGGTGGGGACGAGGGACAGGGCCTTCTCGGCGGTGGCTCCCCGCCTGTGGAATGCGCTCCCTATGGAGGTACGGTCCACCTCATCCCTCCTGGCATTCAGGAAAAAGGTAAAATCCTGGCTTTGGGACCAGGCGTTTGCACACCAGCACTAACAGCATGTTAGATGGGGATTTTAATGGAATGGATTGATTGATTGATTGATTTTATTATTTATGAGTCGCCCTCCACGTCAGTGCTCCGGGCGACTTACACACAAAAACACATAAAAGAATTCAATAGTTAAAAGCTAAAAGAATAAAAAGATTAATTTAAATAGTTCCAGTAGCTCAGGCTAAGTCTGGGAGGTGTCCTTAGCCATAAGCCTTTCGGAAGAGCCAGGTCTTCAGTGCGGTCAGGAACTGGGGCATGTCCCGGATAGCTCTCTGATCCGCTGACATCAAGTTCCAAAGGACAGGGGCCGCGATGGAAAAAGCTCTCCATCTCGTGGTGTCGAGGCGGGCCTCACTCACACCTGGGATGCGGAGAAGGTCCCTGTTTCCTGAGCGCGGCGACCTTAAATGAGCTGGTTCGGACAAGCGGTCTTTTAAATAAGCTGGGCCGGCACCATGGAGGGCCTTAAAGGTAAGCGACAGGATCTTGTGGATGGCTCTGAGCTCGACTGGCAGCCAGTGCAGGCGCTGCAGAGATGGCGCGATATGGCATCTCAGTGGTGTCCCGGTGAGGAGTCTGGCGGCTGCATTCTGCACCAGCTGGATTTTACGAGTGGTTGACTGCGGCAACCCCACGTACAAGGCATTACAGTAGTCCAGCCGTGATGACACTATGGCATGGACCACAGTAGCCAGCGCATCTGATGGAAGGTAAGGTGCCAGTTGACGTGCCTGGCGTAGGTGGAAAAAAGCTCCCTTACTTGTCGCAGCAACCTGGGCCTCCAGTGAGAGTCTCGAGTCTAGTATCACACCGAGACTCTTCACCGACGGGGCCGGGATCAGCGGCTCTCCCTCAAAGAGAGGCAGCGGAATGGGTGGCTCTGGGCGTCCCGGCCATAGAATCTCAGTCTTTGATGGATTGATCTTGAGTTTGAATGAATGATGAAAGGATGAAGAGGGCCAATGTTTTTATGGAGTGAATATTGTTTTTAACTTGGAATGACTGTGTATGTTGCTGATGGAGCTGTATTTTAATGTGTTTTAATGTATTTTAATTGTTGTGGGGTTTTGGGGTTTTATACTGTATGATGTGGCATCGAATTGTGCCATACTGTAAGCCGCTCTGAGTCCCCCCTCGGGGGTTGAGAAGAGCGGGGTAAAATCCTGAAATAAATAATAAATAAAATAAATTGTGGTTAACTCTTCTACCGTACTTCCTCCTGATGTTACTAATATTTTGTATATCCTTCCAACCTGGACCCTTTTCCCTTCCTTCTTTTCCCTGATTATCTTCTCAAATTCCGTGTCCTCTCTTTGCAAGGCCTCTCTCACCTCCCTCTGCCTAAGGTAGTTGCATATTGCCCTGATTTGCAGCCACCGCCTTCCTCCCAACCAGTTCTCCAGCCTCTCTCTCCTGATTCTGCCCCCTTCGTCCACTAGTTGCTCGTCTCATCACCTCCTTCTCTCTCAATTCCCTTATCATTCTGCTTAGGTTTTCCTCCCTCTCGGGGTTCATGATCTCCAGGGAGGCTACTTTTGAGACTCCCGGCGCTATCTTCCTTTGCCAAGATCTCCACACTTCCACCGTGGCCCTCATTGGTCCCATCAATTTCTCCACCTCCCTTTTTCCCCATCTCCTAAATATCAATTCCTCTCTTCCCAATGCGTTCGCTTCTTTTTCCAGTGCTACCCATCTCTTGTCGTCCTCCTGCAGCTCCATCAGCCTCTCAATTTGAAAGGCATCTCTGTATAGTTCTAGGCTAGGGATTCCCCATCCTCCTTCTGTTTCGTTTGCTATCCTCCATTTTTTCCTTATGCTTGGTTTCTTTCCTCCCTCCACCCAATAATTCAATTTCCTATCCCATTCTTTTATCTTTTTCCCCGCACATACGTGGCTCTTCAAATCATTTTCAGCCTGTGGTGACTCTAAGGCAAACCTAGAAAAGGTTTTCTTGGAGAGATTTGTTCAGAAGGAGTTTGCACTTGCCTTCTTCCAAGTCTGGGAGAATGTGACATACTCAAGCCACCCAATAGGTTTCTACAGCCAAGAAGGATTTGAGCCTTGATCTCAAGTGTCCTAGTAACATTTAAACTACAACGCCAAACTTGAACTAAAAACTGATGCTGTAGTCCTAAATGTATATACTGTTCTGTCCCTTGCTGAACAGGGATTCATACTCTGACCCGCAGTGCTGTAGTTCAACATTCAAACCGCTTTTGTCCATGTATACAAATGTGGACAAAGTTAGATGCTGTGAGAGAGGCAGGCAGACAGTGACAGTAATCCTCTGAATTGAAAACATTGTCTAAAAGAGGTGTGGCAACTGTGTGGGTCTTCAGATGTTGTCACATTGCAAGACCAATGGTAGCTAGTCTGCACAGCCAGAAGTTAAAATGATGGTGGATAAAGGAGATGGATAGCTATGTTTTTCCCACTTCTGATCTAAAAATTTATTTGTTCAGCCTAAGTGCAAAGAGACATATTCCTAGTTCCTTTTGAGTGATCAGCCTAAAAAGATTTCACTTTTAAAGCCAGGAATCAAAATGAACCCTTTAAGGTTTTGGTTTGTTCAGAATATAAATATCCTAAGGTTCCTGAAAGTATTGTAGAAATATGCAAGGGTAGCCCTGCTAACAATAAACAAATTCCAAAGTCTTCCCTGTTACATACTTTTGTTCAAAAAACCAAAAAACAAATACATTCATTATGCTAGCTTTCAAAGCTTACAAGTGAAGATGTTTTTCTTCTAAAATATGCAGAGGGAGGAAAAAATAGTGTATAGCTACATAGTAAAAACCAGCGGCTTCAGGCAAGTCCAAACTTGATGTACTGTTATTGAGGCTAGCAGCATATATTTTGGTTCCTGGAGGCTACATATATGATAGAAATAGGTCATACCTTCAATGACCATTAGCTGATGTGGAACGGATAAGAAAAAAGGCAAGGGAGTTTGGTTTTCATTGAAAAGCAGAAAGAACATCTGCCCATATTTCTCATGAAAATGATGAAAATATGGATACCATATTCAGCAATAGTTTCCTCCTTTTAGATTCAGGACTCAGCTTTAATTCTATACTTCCAAACTGAGCCCATTTTTGTCATTTAATACTATCTGCTCAGTTTCTTTTTGTGATGATGAGACATAAAAAGGTATGAGCATTTCTGGTCTAAAATCTATACAGATGTGAAAGCACTTGCAGATCTAATTTGCCTCTGACTAAGACTAAACCTGACCTAAATACTCTAAAGCAGTAGTTCCCAACCACTTTTTTTTGACAGGGAACCACTCTCCAACATTAATACCAAAAGGATTGCAAATCAGTTTTTGGTCAACTTTAGATTCAGTTTGGTTATTTGGGATACTGATTCAGAAAATTGCATTGCATAGGCCACATCAGATCTAGTTTCTGATATGGAACATATGCCATCCAGTAGTCACCATCTGCTCACCCACAGAAATCCATATTTCATAATCTAGAGCTAATGTGGTCTATCCAATGCAATGTTCTGAATCAGCACCCCAAATTACCCAGGAACAGGCCTAAAAACTAAGACACCAAGGCGCCCCCACTTCCAGGCACCACATGAAACAGCTCTGCTTAGGGGGAGGGAGGAGGAGAAGAAGCAGCAATCAGGAGGCTTGTTGTTATGCCTTTCATGGGTAATCAGTCTCGTTGCCTTGGCATTATAAGAGGGTTTCACAAGCCCAGTCACTTTCATTGAAACAGTGCGATAATGGTGAGGCCCCGGACCATATTTTAGTTCTTGGAGACCACTGGTGGTCCACGGACAACAGGTTGGGAACCACTGCTCTAAAGGCATGAGATCCTATCTGAACTGAGAAATGAAATAGGATCAACCATGGTTTGTACTTGGAGGGAAGGCTGCAAACGACAACAAGATTCTATAGTTCTGAGGAAGAAAATGGCAAACTTGCAAAACCATATGGAAAAATTATTCCCAAACAAAACACATCATTAAAACATTATTAAATCGCTGTTCTTATCAATGTGGCATACCTGCAAATCTCCTGGATCTAGTCTACCTGTATGGCCACAAAAGTCTTCGTGGGCCATGGATCCACCTGCCATTAGGTATGTTACCTGAAAAATAGACTTGGATTAGAACTTTAGGCAAGTCAAAACTTAGCTTGCTTTTATTTTTTTCATATATTTATTCTTTCTTTTTATATATCATCTTTCTCCTGGAGTGGGACTCAAGGAGCTCAAGAGACATATCAACTAAAACTGGACAATACAGAATCACAGAATTAGAAAGGTCCTCATGGGCTACCGAGTCCACAAAAAGAATTCAAACTATCACATTTAAAAGATTATATAAATATTTTAAAGCATACACAAGTCGGCATATTATTGTTGTTTTTAACTCATGATATTTTATAGTATGTGTTGTGTTTTAACTGTGTTTTTATTGTATCTTGTTCTGCTGTAAGCCGCCCTGAGCCTCCCGGGAGTGGCGGCCTAGAAATCTGAGAAATAAATAAATAAATAAAGTCAGAAATATAAATAGTGAAGTAAAATGTTTGACTGTAAGTGACTAAAGATAGCCCTCCACATTTGGAGGGGTTAGGGACACACAATCCCCATGAAAGTGGAAAAAATATTAATACCTCTAGGTTCCCCAAATCTTAATTCTGCATACTGTTTACCATATTTTAACACATGAAAGTACAGTACAATTATTTCATGCACTTTTGATTTGCTAAACTTCTATTAGTTTTATCTACACTTTCTAGACTATGTGAGTCTTCTCTGATTTTCAGTGGTAGACTGCAAAACTCCAAAATTACATCTATTCCAAAGACTTTCCAATGTTTCAGTATCACATATAGAGCTATGTGTATTAGTTCCAGAAAAACTAATGATATGAAGAGCCACAGTTTGGCCACCTGAATAATATATTGTCTCCCCAAGTCTTTATTACAAGTCTTACATGAAAAAGACCACCAAAAACAATCAAAAATGTGTTTCAAAATAAATATTGGGTACAATCCAAGTTAGTAAAGCACTTTTCATCATTCTGATGTAAATAGAAGATGTGTATTTGGACTAGTCATGGTAGCATGGTATTTTATCTCCTTTGATTGCCATATGAAACAAAAGTGACTGGAGAAAATGAATTATCAGTAAGAAGCATTAAAGGAAATGAAATAAGAGGAATGTACTTCAAGAAATAAATTACATTATAAAAAGAACAAACTGCATAAATCCCTGCTTCCATATTTTCTTCAACAATATTTTTCTGCCTCCAGGCGGCTGAAATCCCAACAAATCCAAAGGGATCAAAGACATTTCTGTGTAAAATTACAGATCTTTCCTTTTAAACAGAAGTTTTCAACAGGTTGTGCAGGCCATTTCACCAACCAAGACATCTACAAAGATACTAAACTGAACTAAATTTTGTTTAACTGTCAATGAAAGTAAGCCATAGAAAAAACAGTATGTGTCTGCCTACATTGAAGAATTACTGCAGTTTGACACCACTTTAACTACCGAATCCTGCATTTTGTTATTTGGTGAGGCACCAGTACCACTGGGCAGAAAAGGCTAAAACTACAACTCCCTTGAGGCATGGTAGTTAAAGTGGTGTCAAGCTGCATTAATTCCACAGTGTAGATGAACCCATAGGTGTATCTTTAAGGGAATTCTTAAAAGCTTATGGCTGAAGTGGTATTCTCTCCAAGAAAGCTTTTGTAAGAAGTCTTGTTGCCCCAAATTTCCACTGAACAGTGCCATCTGCTGACAAAAGCATAAATTATTAAAAATCAGGAAAGAAGTGGCAATGTCTATAATACACCAAAGGTATTTTAAAGGGAATAGGGGGAAAGGAGAGTTTAATGTTATTTCAGCTTGCTTGCTTTCCACATTCATGGGGTCTGCCTTCCTAATCCCACAAATGTGGAGGATTGGCTGAAGAGGGAGTTTTCTTTCAGAATCCTGAATTTGTAATAGAAATACAGTGGGTCCTTGGTATTTATTTACTTATTTATTTACCACACTTATATCCCGCCCTTCTCAACCCTAAAGAGAACTCAGGACGGCCTTACAAAGGCAACAATTCGATGCCGCATATACACATACATTGGTAAATAAACAAAAGCATCAAAACTGGAGGTTTACTTCCAAGACCCTTATGGATACCAAAATCTATGGATGCTCAAATCCCACTATATATAATGACATAGTAAAATGGCATGTTATATAAATGACAAAAGTCATTGGATTTTTATAAAAATATTTTTAATTCGTAAATACTTGCAACTGTGGATGCAGAATCTGTGAATACTGAGGGCCAGTTGTAGAATGTGTGTGTGAGAAACGTCAAATCACCTATTGATTTATGAAGCACTATTTTTTCACAGGAAGATAATACATACAAATAACTAATTAACTGCAATTTTGTAAGCCATTCACTTACCAACTAAGGCTTGATGTACACTGCGATATAATATAGTTCAAAGCACATAATTTGGACTCAGAAACTGGGTTATATGGCAGTGTAGATGGGACCAAAGTTCAACTCAAGCCCCATCTACACTGCCGTATAATCCAGTTTCAGATCCCAGATTATCTGCTTTGAACTGGATTATACACCAGTATAGATCCAGCCTCAGATGGCTTTGCTGTTATTTCCTTCGATTAAAACCCTACATGATGGTGACTAAGTGTTGGAAATTTTCCATTACAGATCCAAAAACCAGGAACCTCTTTCCAGAAAGGACTGCAAGGGGTCAGACCATCACAGCTGCCTTTTCAAAGCAGACTGTCAAAATATCAAATTTTGCTGAGATTTTAAATGGGGGTTTAAATGTTTATAAGGCTGTTCTGTCATAAATATCCCCATTGTTGTCATGTACTTCATCATTTTTACTGTAAACTGTAACCTTTTGAATTTCTGGGAAAGGAGCATAAAACTTTTTTAATAAATTGAAATGGGCTTTCATTCATGAAATGTTACAGGCAGTTGATGCACAACTCCATTTATTGCTGGGGAGGGGATCAGAGCAGTATTTTCAGAAAAAAAGTAAATTGTGCTCTTCAGTTGCTTGTAGTGTTCAAATACATCAAAGAGATGAAAGCCCACTGAAAATAAGTTAGTTCTTCCCTAAATTGGTCTTCCCTAATATAGTGACTATCACATTTCTTGGAGTGCAATACTCATCATTCCCAAGAAACTCTGGTTAGTAGTTGGGTGGGATTTGGAGGATGTCTGGCAAAGGAAGGTTACTCTAAAGGTGCATCTACACTGCAGAAACAATGCAGTTTGGCACTATTTTAACTACCATGACACAAGGCTAGGAAATCATGGGAGCTGTAGTTTGATCAGGTCTTTAGCCTTCTCTACCAAAGTGCAAGTGCGCCACCAAACTGCAAATGCCTAGAGACATTCCCTGACAACTACAAAAAAACCCCCAGCATGTGAATTTTTTTATTTATATTAGCAGCTTTCCCACTTTTGTGGGGACTCTGTGCCTGAAACCCTGTAAAAGTGGGCAGACTACTATACCTTTCAACCAGTAGCGTTCCTTACATATAAAGAAGCACTCACTGTTTCAAAACCTCGGTGTGGGTGATCGGGAAAGCCAGCTGGCTGACCTCCTTTGAATTCATCAAGCAGCAGAAATGGGTCCAGGTTTTTCAACTGCAAAATAAAGTTAATAATATGTTTAATTCTTTTGTTTTTCAGACGTAATATGAAATTGTTTAAATTATTCATTATTTGCAAAAGACTGCCCTGTTCTTGGAAAACTTTAGAAAAAAATGAACTGAAAAAGACAAATGAGCTTTTAAAAATGAGCTGAGTAGACTTTTTAGAGAAACATTTTATAATGAAGAGGATTCTGTATTCATGGCGATTCCCAGTTTTATGGGCCTATTTTTAATCTCTTTTAATATGCTATTGTCATTGCTCTAATCATAGCGGTAATTTGTTTTTGTCTTTTTCAGTTGGAACCAATTCTGAGAACAAATGTTAAAAAGCAAGCTATAAATCCACCCAGTAACTAAGTAAGATTACTAAATCCCCTTGAGTCAGTAGATATGTTGGTGTAACAGACTTATACTATATAGTCAACCATTCACATTCATGGACGTTAAGGGCACAGGGCAATTGTAAAAGTAGGAAGAATACAGGCCTGCTAGGTTTTTTCCACCCAAGACAACACTTCTCTGGGCATTTGTACTCAGCAAGTCCCTATGGTTAACCACCATCATAAGTTGATGGATAATCATGCTGGAGGACTTACAAATGCATACAAATGCACACAGATAAAGTGTTGGTAAGCAGCAAAGGCAGCTGCAAATACAGCAATCTGTGAATACTCAATCCACAAATGTGGAGGTTATGTGTTTTGTCTATTAAGATGCAATAAATTGTGCAGAGTTTGGGTCATGACAGTACAGGCAGTCCCCGAGTTACAGACATTAGACTTACACATGACTCATACTAAAGAACAGGGGTGATACAACGGGAAGTGAGAGAAATAGGATACTAAAATTCACTGTTGCCTTCAAATCTACCTAGAAGTACAGAGGAGAAAACCATTGGCTTACTTCTGGCCGGCCTATACTCCGACGCACACGAGCCCCAACTCCTTCTGCTTGCTCCTTACTGAGCACAGTTTTGATTACTTTCCTTACAGCAGCCATTGTAGGATTATCAAGATCTCAAAGATCTCAACAGCCTGCCAATAAAAACACAAAGTCAAGCATATTTTAATGTAACTTATATCAACTACAATACTAGTAGCCTGTTTTTTATAATAAAAAAATACACAAGAATAGGCAAATACCAGACAGGCTCAGTTTAATAAACAATAAAAACAAATTTAGGTGTTTTTTTAAAATAAAAAACCCCCAAGGCTAAACAATCCTATGTTGTTAAGTCCTGTCAAACTGGTTTTAGCATATGGCAACTCTATGAACAAGAAATCTCCAGGAGACATTGGCCTGCATCTTGTATCAGGTTTTTCTATAAATATACAGTAAGCCCTTGCTATCCACTGGGGTTTGTGTCCAGGACCCCCAGTGATTTCAAAACCCGTGTCTGCTCAAGTCCCATTATATACAGTGGTGTGAGTCACTTTGGGGAGATAGGGTGGTATATAAATAAAGTGTTATAATAATAATAATAATATTATAGTGTAGGAAAACGGCATCTTTATATAAAATAGTAAAAGCAAGGTTAGCTTGTAGATGATTTGGGGGTGGGGTGGGGGTGAGGTGGGGAGATCATCAAGCCATAGATGACAGAATGACATGATACAGAATCTGTGAGTTCAGAGAGACAACTATATTTCATTGTGTCAAAACTGTAACTAAGTGATTGTGAATAGAAAACAGCTTCAGGTAACTGTTTTTTATTCATGATTGCTACTTGGTAAAAATTGTGAGACTACTGTCACTATCATAACTGTCTCATACACACATGCATACACATATACATACACTATTGGGAATCAGCTACCTGGGGAGGAGATATAAACTGCCAATATGTTGGCAGTGGCCAGGAGAGCTTTTTCGCAATTAAAACCTTTGCGCCAACTACACCTGTGCCTTGAGAAGCCAGATCTAGCCATGGTTGTATATGCCTTAGTTACATCCCGTCTGGATTACTGTAATGCGCTCTATGTGGGGCTGCCTCCAAAGAGTGCTCAGAAACTTCAGCTGGTCCAAAGAGCTGCAGCCAGGTTGCTCACTGGGGCTGGTTACAGGGAGCGGACAACTCCCCGTTGCAGCAGCTCCACTGGCTGCCAGTCTGTTTCTAGGCACAATTCGAAGTTCTGGTTATGACCGGTAAAGCCCTAGATGGTTCGAGTCCAGGCTATTTGGCTGACTGCATCTCCTTGTACGAACCTGCCCAAGTCCTGAGATCTTCAGGAGAGGCCCTTCTCTCGGTCCCACCTCTATCTCAAACTTGGTTTGTGGGAACAAGAGAACGGGCCTTCTCAATGGCTGCTCCTTGACTCTGGAATTCTCTTCTTCCCAGGGAAGCCAGAATGGCCCATTCCCTGCTGTCCTTCCAATGGTAGGCTAAAACGTTCATATTAAGACAGGCTTTTAAAGAAGGTTTTAAAGATCAAGGCAGGGGGTGCTGTGGTTTTTAGCTTTGAATATATTATAAGGGATTTTAACTGTAAATTTATATTACTGTTATGTTTAATTCTGTTTCTAACGTTTGCATAATTGTATATTTGAAATTGTATGAAAATGCTTTTATGTTAATCCACTTTGAGTCTCCTTCGGGAGAGATAAATCGGGGTATAAATATAACAACAACAACAGATGCCAACATCCATGTATGCTCAAGTTCTATTATATATAAATAGAACTGTAAAATAATAATAATAATAATAATAATGGATGCCGACATCCATGTATGCTCAAGTCCTGTTATATACAATGGCATAGTAAAATATTGTCCCTTATATAAAATGGTAAAATAAAGATTTGCTTTCTGGATTTTTAAAATGAATTCCCAAGCCATAGATGGTTGAAGCCATATATAGTCATCCCTCTAGTTTTGCAGGGATTAGGGTTGCAGACACCCATGAATGTGGAAAAAACACAAATAAAACAAGTTATTGGTTTTACTCGCAAGGACACCTGTCTAGGAATCTCCCTCCAGAACAACTTTGTGGTCAACTTCTGACCATAGGGTCATAGTGGAGGACCTAGAGATTCTGAGAAAGAAGATTTAAATCAAATTGTGAATAATCAAATTCAGAAAAGTAAAACTCTCAAAATGTAAAGAGAGTCAACTGAAATAGGTTTGCGTTCTTACTTCTGCCTTGACCCTGGTGGATCGCTACTGTAGAATTGATGAAATTTGACACCACTTTAACTGACATGGCTCAATGTCATGGAATCCAGAGATTTGTAGTTTTAATGAGCGACCTGCACTCTTTGGCAGAGACAGCTAAAGACCTTGTAAAATGACAACTCAATGTTTCCTAGTATTGAATTATTGCAGTTAGAGAGGAGTCAAACTGCATTAATTCTAGTGTAGTTGCCCCTAGCTCAGATCTTATAAGCTCAGGATAGGCAAACTTCGACCCTCCAGGTATTTTGGACTTCAACTCCCACAATTCCTAACAGCCGGTAAACTATCTGGGATTTCTGAGAGTTGAAGTCCAAAACACCTGGAGGGCTGAAGTTTGCCCATGTATGTTCTAGATCAATTCTAGCAATCTCTTTTTTACTGCCTTCCACTTTACAAAACATAATTTTTCCTTTCGGCTACAAGTTTTTTAAAAAATGACTGGGGGGAAATCCAAGTCCTAGCTCCAGTGTCGCAGGTACTCACCACCTTCTCTTTCAGCCTCTTCACTAAGTGGGTAAAACCTCGAAGAAGAAGGAAACTTTGCACTAAATACTGCCTTTTGCAGGGAGAAGGAAAATGCGAGTTCAAGATGACTTAGCAAAACCCTACCCAGGCTTTTTAGAGGAGAGCTGGGCGTAGGATGCCGGAGGATAAAGGCAAAAGGGTGTGGGTAATCATATCTGAGAAAAAACACCAGTGGCCTGCAGCCAGAACAAGCAAGGGGGAAACAATGAAGAGTCTTATGACATGTGACATATCCTTTTCAACATATACTGTACATTCTTGGACTGCAAGCTGATCAAAGCAGTCATTCTGCTAAGCCCCATGCAAAACCAAGCCTATGCTTGTTCAAAGTACTAGAGCCACACTAGGCTAAAGGGTTAAAGATTCTTCCTCTGAAATATAGTCCATCGTGCCTGGTATTAGCTTTCTTAAGGGCACATAGGCCTTATTAAAACAGCTTCATGTGTCACAAAAATTTAATGTGCAGATTTGAGAAATGTGAATTTAAAATGATGTGTGGGTATGAATGAGAAGAATGGAAGGATATGTGGCTGGAGGTAATAATTTTGGAAGCACCAGTATAATATTAAGGCCTGCAGTGAGTAACTATCTGCTTGCTGGACTGTGATTAAAACCTGCTAATGAGAATTGATAAGAACTGTGACAATGGTTCTTTCAAGTTAAGGAAATGTTTGCAACATTCCTTATGTTAAGAAGGAAGTCAACACAAGCCTTTGGGGCTTCTTTCTGCGAGCTACGCTTGTGAGGCTGGTGGGACCAAGAGCAGGGCCTCCCCAGAAGATCTTCATCTACGTGCAGGTTTGTTGGGGACGATATGTCCAGACAGGTAGCCTGGGTCGGAACCATTTAGGGCTTTATAGGCTAAAGCCAGCACTTTGAATTGTGCTTGGTAGCAAACTGGCAGCCAGTGGAGCTGACGCAGCAGAGGAGTTGTGTGCTCCCTGAGCACCACTCCAGTAAGCAACCTGGCTGCCGCTCGCTAAACCAGTTGGAGCTTCTGAACAGTCTTCAAAGGCAACCCCACACAGAGCGCATTTGCTGCCACTTTGATGGTCATGGCTCAAGGCTATGGAATTCAAGGTGTCTCATCAAATTACAGAAGTGGAGTGGGCAGATCAAAAGACAACCTAGCAAAATGGCACTACCTAAAAGAATCCCATACCTTGTGTGACTGTGGAGCAGAACAGACAACTCCACATCTGTATGCTTGTCCACTGTGCCCTGCCTCATGTACAGAGGAGGAATTGTTGGAGGCTACAGACAATGCCATTGCTGTTGCCTGGTTTTGGTCAAAAGATATTTAGCCGCCTACACGTCTTCTATTTTTATCAGTTTTATTATTTTATTTACCATATTTCTCACCCGCCCTTCTCAACCCCAGAAGGGGGACTCAGCGTGGTTTACAATCAACCCCATTAAGAGGCTATTTCAACAATACAATAAAATCACAACATAAGAATATCATGAAAAAAAGCAACATAATTAAAACTATAGAAGTCATCATTAAACATTAAACCAGCCTTATCAGTCTTTACACCAATCCAGTTCGTCCCTTAAGGTGCTGATTGCATTTATCTGAACAAACGCTTGGTCTCACAGCCATGCCTTTATTTTCTTTCGGAAAGCTAGGAGCTATCTTGGTTGGGAGTGTGTTCCATAGGTGGGGAGCCACTGTCAGGAAGGCCCTGTCCTTTGTCCCCGCCAGGCACATTTGAGCTGTAGACGGGAGCAAGCGCAGGGCCTCCCTGGATGATCTTAAATTTCAAGGTGGGACTTAGGGGTGGATGCGTTCAGACAAGTAAGCTGGGCCAGAACCGTTTAGAGCTCTATAGGTCAACACCAGCACTTTGAATTGGGCTCGGAGATGGACCGGCAGCCAGTGGATCTGACACAAAAGGGGGGTGGTATGTTCCCTGTATGTTGCCCCCATTAGTAATCTGGCTGCTGCCCATTGTACTAGTTGGAGTCTCCAAACTGTCTTCAAAGGCAGCCCCACGTAGAGTGCATTGCAGTAATCTATACAGGATGTAACCAGAGCGTGGACTACCGTGGCCAAGTCAGACTTTATGCAATAAATAAATAAATCAAACTACAGCTCTCAAGATCCAGATAGCATGTTGCCATAGCAGTGAAAGTGCTGTCAAACTGCATGAATTCCACACTAATTGGCAGCCATCATCCCAATCCTAGCCAGGGTTGGTCCTGATGAGCTTCCAAGACTTGAGAACGAAGTCCTGGTGCCTTTATTGAGACTCTCCTGGGATCTCCTCGACCCCCCCAAAAGGAACTTACTTTCAGGGAAAGGCCCTGTAGGAGCTCGCCGTCCAAAGCCAGGAGGGGGCTCCAAAGCCCTCCAAAAGCTGCGGTTTTTACAGGGAAGCAAGGCAAAGCGGGATCTCCCCCCTCCGCCCCACCCGCTGATCCTATCTGGAGGGAGGTAAATAAAGAGCACAGAGGACTAGCACGCCTTTCCTCCTATGGGCTCAGGAGGGGCGGGCGCAGGCATCTTGCCCAACCCTCCCATTGGGTCAAATGAGAGCTCAGGCTCAATGGCATTGATGCAAGGAGGCTGGGTTTTTGCAAAGAGGGAAAGGCCAGGCGTGCCTTTGCTGGGAGGCTGCCTCCTGCCTCTCCTTCTCCAGATCCCTTGGGAGGGAGGCGTTCCCTGTGTTGTTGTTTTTTCCTCTGTTGCATAATATGCACAAGAAATGCTGCTCCTCCGAGTCGTTTCTGACTTGTAGCAACTCTGGCATGGAGTTTCCTTGGCAAACTTTGTATAGAGCAGTGTATCTCAATCTTCCTAACCCGTTAATACAGTTCCTCATGCTGTGGTGATCCCAACCATAATATTATTTGCTACTTCATAGCTGGAATTTTGCTACTGTTATGAATCGTCATGTAAATATCTGATGGATTTCCATTCATTGGACAAAATTGGGCACAAATACCTGATACACCCAAATTTGAATATTTGAGAGGAGACTGATTTTGTCATTTGGGAGTTGTAGTTGCTGGGATTTATAGTTCACCAACCATCAAAGAGCATTCTGAGTTCCACCAACGATGGAAGTGAACCAAACTTGGCACACAGAATTCTCATGACCAATAAAAAAATACTGGAAGGGTTTGGTGGGCATTGACCTTGAGTTTGGGAGTTATAGTTCACCTACATCCAGAGAGCACTGTGGACTCAAACAATGATGGATCTGGACCAAACTTGGCATGGATACTCAATATGCCCAAATGTGAACACTGATGGAGTTTGGGGAAAATAGAGCTTGAAAATTGGGAGTTGTAGTTTGTGAGATTTATAGTTCACCTACAATCGAAGAGCATTCGGAACCTCGCCAATGATAGAATTGGGTCAAACTTCCCACACAGAACCCCCATGACTAACAGAAAATACTGTGTTTTCTGATGGTCTTTGGTGACCCCTCTGACATCCCTTCCAGGGGTCCCAACCCCCAGGTTTTACCTTCCTCTGAGTTGAGATAATGTCACTTTCCCAACCTCACCCTCTTTTTATACTACACCTTTTTTGTATCAGAAACTACTTAAGAAACTGCACGTCGTTTCTGGTATGAAAATTGGCCGTCCAGGGAATGCCTGGATGTTTTACCACCCTATAGGAGGCATCTCTTATGTCCTTGCATGAGAAGCTGGAGCTGGCAGACAGGAGCTCACTCTCCTCTGGTTTTGAACAGCGACCTTTTGGTCAGCAATCCCGCCAGCACAAGGGTTTAACCCATTGTGCCACCGGGGGCTCCTTAATTAAGTATAAAAGATAGCAGTTGATTAAACCCATTAAAATAAACAAATGAACCCAACAGAAAGGACTTAAAAGTGTATATGCTATTTCTAATATACATGTATGTTATAAAGTGTATGTGTTATTCGTAATGTATACAGCTTTTGTTGACTTCTTGACATCACTGTAACTTTCAAGCCATGGTGAGTTCTATATCAGAATCAAGAGGAAAAGTCAGTTTTAGCACAAGCTAGCATTAGAGAACATAAAAATGCAAATGAAAAGAAGAAAAGGCACTAATTGGAGCAAGTCCACAATAAAGTGTAAACTGGTTTTACACATTCAACTTTCATGAATTGTACCCTAAGGGAAGGGAGCAGTCGTAATTATATAATAGAACTGTCAAATCTATTCTTAACTCACAGAATTGCTGCAATGAAGGCGAGTTTTTGATGAATATTGTCAGCATGACAGCAAAGAATCCTATAACACCTTATTAACTAACACCTTTACTATCACGTCAGTTTTGCAGGCAACAACCCATTTTATCAGATGTTTTTCTCTATAATTTACGGTATAAATACTGAATGTATACAGAATGGTGGCAAAGGGGAGAATTTTGGACAACAATTTATACAACTAATGAAGTGTGCTTCAGTCCATCAAAGCTTATGGGCAAGCCGCACACTCTCAGCCTCAGAGGAAGACAATGGCAAACCTCTTCTGAACAAATCTTGACAAGAAAATTCTGTAATAGGATCACCATAGATAGGAAATGAATTGAAGGCACACAGTAACAGCAATAGAATCGTTAACCTTTTTCCCTGTTTCCGTAAATCAACCCAGCTAACCATTTGTAAAATATTGGTGTTTTTTAAATTAAAAAACCTTTTTGATAGTGTTTTGATGAACCGCCTTTGTCATTTTAATTATAGTAGCTCATCTCTAAATTTGACGATCATATCATTTTTAAAAAATATATAATTTTTATTGAGATTTTTTTATTTTTCAGTGATATAAAAAAAGGAAGGGGTGAGGTGAGGGAATGAGTAAGTGGGTTAAAAGGGTAATTAATCTAGGGGAGAGAGGAAAGGGGGCGGTGAAGGAAGAAGAGGGGAAAAGAAAAAAAAAAGGTTGACTTCCCGGAGATCCCTGGAGTATTCTTCATTCTTTTCCTTCTTTTTCTTTCTTGTTAGTAGAGTTGGTTTCTGAGTTGTTGTATTGCAGCATCGGAAATGTCCATTTACTTCATTATCTTCTCTTTTCTTAAGAGGTTTTTAAAACCTGACCAGTCAGTTTTCCTATTAATATCTTTCAGTTCTTGTGACAATTCATCCATCTGGATGATGTCGAACATTTTTAATATCCATTCATTTATGCTCGGTGGAGCATTTTGTCTCCAGACTTTGGCCAATACAATTCTGGCCGCAGTGGTACTTAGAGTCAATATTTTGTCTTTCTCTTTGTCAAGTTTTAGAGTAGTTATATTGAGCAGATATATCTCTGGCAGTAGGGGGTATTTGGTCTTTAATACCTTCTGCATGTATGTGTGAATTTCCTTCCAGTAATTTTTTATTAGCTTGCATGATCACCATTGGTGGAAAAAAGGGCCAACTTCCTTACCACATTTCCAACACTTGTTGGAACATTGTGGATTGAACTTGGCTAACTTCTCTGGTGTGTAATACCACCTGAAGAATAATTTGTACCAGTTTTCCCTGATATCTATAGCGGTGGTGTATCTTAATTTAGTGTTCCAAACCTCTTCCCACTGGTGAGTGAGTATATTATGACCTACGGTAAATCTTGGGCCCAACGGATTTGGCATTCTTTTACCTGCTCTTCTTCCATGTTCCATATTAATAATTGTTTGTACACCATACTTATTAACTTATCATCTTAATGACCAATGATTAATAATAATACACTTTGCTTATATTTCGCTCTATCTCCCCTAGGGGACTACAGGAACATATATATGGCAAACATTCAGTGCTGTTACACAATTGACAAAGACAGACAGTAAATAAACAGAAGCAAGGCTTCCCTCTTTTCATCTCCAGCATCTGGCTGTTCTCGGCCAGGGGAGGTGCTGTTCTTTCATTTTCCACACCAAAGTACCTGTCGTCCATGGACACCTTTCCTGGTTGGATTTTTGCTGGCATGTTTTTCAGGGCGCCTTTTACCTCCCCACCAAAGTGGTACCTATTTATTTGCTTACATTGTTGTTTTTGAACTGCTAGGTGAGGAGAAGCTGGGCTGATGGTGGGAGCTCACCCTGACCCGAGCTTCTGGTTGGCAGAATCTTCTACAGCTGGCAGTTTACCTGCTGTGCTAGCCTGGATTACATGAACCTCTATAGACTACCCTTTAACCCAGAAACTGTTGCTCTCACTCTACAAACCTAAATGTACTTACTTATCAGGTCCATTTGTACTTAGTTGTGAATAAACATATACAGTATAGGCTTATGCTGCCAGTTGACTTCATTTACTTTGAGTGAATGCTTAGCTCAAACTAATGAACTAAAAGGTTCGCTACACCAAAAATAATAATAATCATCACCATCATTTGTATCATTTACCCCTTCAGCCTAGAAACACATTTTAACAGTGAAAACACCTCTTTTGGTCTTTAATGCAATTTTTAAAAAAAAACATTTTGAGGCCATAATGAGGAATCCAGCCAAATAATGTGACTTTGTAAACGGGACTCTGCCATTAAGATATTTGACAAGGAAGGTATCTTTAGTGGCCCTAATGAAAAAGGCACAAACCTCACTTACCTAGTTTCCAACAAATCTCATAACCTCTGAGGATGCCTGCCATAGATGTGGGCAAAACATCAGGAGATAATGCTTCTGGGACATGGCCATACTGCCGGAAAACTCACAACAACCCAGAAAAAGGCACAGTTTATGTTGCCTTTTCAATGGTGAGGGCCCAGACCTAGCGTCTCACCACTCATTTCATTTGGGTTTGGCTGAGGAGGGGCCCTATGTAGAAGACAACAACCACCACCACCACCAAAATAGTCCTAATCTAAATTTGGGTGAAATAAATGTCTCATCATCAATGCAATGTGGGTATCATGTAGGTTGTGTTGGTGTGACACTAAGGAGGGAATCCAGGGCAGTCCCCAAATGGGGCCCCCATAGTTCAATATTGCGGTCACAAACAATGTGGGAACAGTAAAAGGTTTCAGAACACCATCCACTAACAAAGAAATCTATAAAGGGTTTATGAAGAACATGCAAATAAAGTTTGATAGATGTTACCAAATATGTAAAAGAATGAAGCACCGAGAAGAGTACTTCCTTTAGAAGCTACTGCTAGAAAGAGAGGAATGCTGTTTCAGTAGAAGGCATCATACAAAAGTAAGGCACCTTGGGTTTTTTAAAATATACTTTACAAGGATTATTATCAGTACATTGTTCATTGTTGTTTATTTTGTCTTTACTATTTCATAAGCAGAATGGTATACAATGAAATTTTATTTGCTTCCAATATTTCTAAACATATAAAGATGTAATATTTCCTCCCTGAAAACAGAGAAAGTTAGTCTTTGGAAATGCCCAGTTATATTTGTGATGTAAGCCTAAGAATATTAGTCCATAAACCCAGAGCAGAAATGGCTATTAAAACTGGCAAACAATTTTATGTAAGGGTGTTTATTTTAGAGTGCAGTTTTATGCCTGCAAGCCTTTATTTTAACCAAGAGATTTCTGTCTTTCAGCGATTGTGAAATGGAAAGCACAGAGGAGAAAGCTATTCTAGAAGAGGTACTGGTAAAGAAGTCTCAACAAAAGAAGAAAATATCTCCAAATAATTACAAGGAGCGATTGTTCGTTCTTACAAAATCAAGCCTCTCCTACTATGAATATGACAAGGAGGTAAGAAATAGATGTCTTATGATGTAGTGGAAGAATGTAAGGGACCTCTTAATGTCTGGCCCTTCTTTTAATCCCCCATCATGGTATCATAGGGTAGTCAAGTGCAAAACACATGGAACACTGTGTCCCCCTATATATACCATGGTGAGCATTGAGATGAAGTGGGAGGCCCTTAAATCCACTTCGGCCCTTACCAAGATGCATTTAAGTAGGATCAGGGACGGCTCCTTCTCAGAACAGGCACCAGCGCTTTGGAACTCCCTTCTGGAAGAATTAAGAGCTGCCCTGTGCCTACTGAGTTTCCAGAAGGGGGTAAAGACCTTCCTATTTCAGATAGCTTTTAACTAAAGATGGAATGTGTCAGAGCTAGGTTGGGTTTTCATGAGTTCAACGAGTTTTAACGGGTCAATAAGGTTGCAATCAGGTTGCAACGCCTTGGTCTTTTCAGCCTTGAAAGACGGCGTTTAAGAGGTGACTTGATCGAAGTGTATAAAATCCTGCATGGGATAGAAAAGGTGAATAAAGAAAAAATATTTTCTTAGTCACAAAACACTAGGACTAGAGGGCACTCCCTGAAGCTCCAAGGTAGGAAAATTAGGACTAATAAAGGGAAATATTTCTTCACCCAGAGGGTCATTGGGTTATGAAATTTACTTCCAGAAGAGGTTGTGACAGCTGTCAGCCTGAACAACTTCAAGGCAGGATTAGACAGATTCATGGATACCAAGTGTATCGGTAGTTACTGAAAAGGACATTCAAGTGCCACCTCGGAGTTGGTTGAGGTAGGCAGGATTTCCCTGGGTACTGGTTGTGGGGGGTCGGGAGCAGGTCATGGTTTTGCCCTCCCTTCTGCTCGAGATCCCCGTGTACAACTGGTGGGCCACTGTGTGATACAGAATGCTGGACTAGATGGGCTGAGGTCCGATTCAGCATGGCTCTTCTTACGTTCTTATGTTCTAATTTGTACGTCATTATGGGGAGCAGAAAGAGGAGGTAGTAAGGGGTCGATGTAATTGTGAATTATGTTTTTAACCTTTCCATTGTATGGTCTTATCTGTTGTGAGCCGCCTTAAATCTGCTCGACAGAGAAAGGCGGGGTAAAAGTATCTTAAATTAAAAAAATAATGCATGTAGTTCCTTTACAGAATGAACAAGTCCCATCTTCTTTTGCACACATCTTCCCCATCTCAGTTTTGGGCATTTATGCGCAAAGTTTTCACAATCCCTATATCATATTATGTTCTTAGAAAAAAGGAACCAGGAAAGGGTCAATTGATTTGAAGAAAATTCGATGTGCTGAGGCAGTGGATCTTGAGGAACAAAGCCCCCAAGAAAGACAATATCCCTTCCAGGTAACAGAACAATATTGAAAAAAGATGTTTATATTTCAAATTAATATTTTTGTTTGTTGGAAACAAACTGGAAGCTTTGCAACAGCTCACAGGTTTGCAGAGCTATACAGAAGGTTGTGTTGGTTTGCAGAGAACCTTGGTTATAATCCACTCTGGCCACTGATTATGGTAACTGGGGGCCCTTCCGTACAGTTTTATATCCCAGTCCAGAATATCAAGGCAGAAAATCCCACATTATCTGGGTGTGCACTCAGATAACCCAGTTCAAAGCAGATATTGTGGGATTTTCTGCCTTGATATTCTGGGATATAGGGCTGGCTAGAAGGGCCCTGAGGCTGACGGTGTGTCCAACAATATCTGGAGAGCCAACCCATGTCTCTCAGGACATCGGATAGCACCTGCTTCAACAATAGGTCTATCAGAAGAGTATATTGTCCATGCTCTCCTGTTCTTGATTAAAGTTGGAAGTCCCTTTTTGTGAATACACAGGGCTTTTACCTCCTCTTTGATAGCTTTCTACCATGGAGTTATGACTTTCATAAGACATGTGTCCTGTGGTTGAAAGCCACATCAGTCTTGCCTTACATTTTCATATTAATTTGTGGTATAGACCTGCTTTTTGATAAAAGTTATATAGTATGGAGCCTAGTATCCATGACAATGTTCCCTATTAAAACGAAGGACATCGGCCCCCAAATACCAAGAATTGCACTAGAGGGCCTAGAGAAAATGCCTAGAGGACATATTTTTTCATATATGGATAAATGAAATTATGGGTACTGGTTCAGTATATATGGGAGTTGTACTATATATTTTTAGTACTCTATCCTCTTCGGACATTTTGGTAATTTAAAAAATCTTTATAGATAATTTGCTATTGCATTTTTCCTTTCTGCCCTCTAGCTTTCTAGTTTGGGGTTTTATTTTATTCATTGCTCTTTAATTTGTTGCAAAATATAAGATAATTTAATAGAAGACCAAGTTTTAATATATGCGTTACATCAAATGCACAACTTGTGTGTCTTGCCAAGTATTGGTGGGTGTTCTTTATCAATTTCCTATGGTGTTAGGACCACAAGGACTTGCAGTTCAGTAATGCCTTTTTAGGACTATTCAGAAAGAGAATCAACAAAGGAGATGAAGAAATTTGTCAAAACAGCTTTGTTATTTCAAAACAACAATAGCAACATCCTGGAAAGGGGGGAAGACCTATTCATTAAAGACTGGAGAGATAAACTATTATTTATCCAAATAGCCAAGCTAACAAATGGTATTAGAGGAGGAAATAATGAAAAAATTGCAAATAAATGGAGGTTGGCATTTGGATATTTGGAAAGGAAAACAAAGATAGATTTGAAAGTAGCCACAAAGGGAATTTATTAAAACAAGAGCCAAGGGTAGATTCTTGAAAGATATATGATCCACATTTATTTGCCATATCTGTACCCTGCCCTTCTCACCCTGAGGGGGACTCAAAGCAGTCTTACACATTGGCAACATTTCAACAGTTGATAGATGTGGGATTCACACTGAGTGGTGTCAGAGGTCTTGGGTGGTGGGTTCACTGGTGGGGGGGGGGGAGAGGGTTATGGGTTTGTTAAAAAGTGATAATTGTATACTTATTAATAGTTCTTATATGATTTGCATTTGATTACAGTATAATACTTTGTTAAAACAATTTTCTTTTTCTCTCTCTTCATGTATGCCCTTTTGTGTTTTTGTTTTTCTTTTCTTTCTTCATATACACAGAAAATCCCACAATATCTGCTTTGAACTGGGGGTACACACTCCGATAATGTGGGATTTTCTGCCTTGATATTCTGGGATATAAGGCTGTTTGGAAGAGCCAAAAGAGATACTGCAACAGTTTGCTGGGAAGAGAAAGAATGTGTTCCCTCTTCTCTCTTCACTACCAATAAGTTAACTGAATGTAAACTAATTTATCACTTTAAACTCAGTTTGCAGCAATTGAATTAAGCTAAGACTAAAAGGGAAAACAAAAGTGTGCGTGTGTGTGAGAGAGAGGGGGGGGGGAGGGAGGGGGAGAGAGAGACTGGCATATTTTAAAAGTAGCTTGTAAAGTGGGACATCAAAGGATTAATCAGGAGTATCCCTGTCAATTGGTACAGTTGTCAGATATATGTAGCTAAAATCTATACATGTTTCATCAGGGCATCAAATGAAATAGCAATATGTGTGGCAGCAGAGCATCTGGCCTGATAGGAATACATTGTAATAGTAGTCGATTGTTGTTTAACATATAATCTTCTGAGCTTCTTTCTTTTGTGCCCAGATTGTGTACCGAAGTGGCCTCCTGTATGTCTTCTCTGCAAATGATGATAGTAGAAGGCGATGGCTGGAAGCTTTGCATAAAGGTACCATGTTTTGGAGTCCAAAAGCTTTTTTTAAAAAGCAAAGGTATAAATAGTCTATTAAAGCTTGATCCAGCTAGTAAAATGACAAGACGCTTATGTGAAAACCTTTTATAGAATTTAAAATAGTAGTAGTAATAATAAGTAAAATACTCAAGTAATGTTGTTATTTATATTTATTTATTATCTTTATTTATACCCCGCCTTTTTCCCAGTGGGGTTCAAGGCAGATAACACTCCACACTAAACAAAGCTTAAAAGTTACACAAGTTAAAAATCAATTAAATGACAGTGTGGCAAAAACAGAATTAAAATACAGCAAATACACTAAAATTGCCTTTAAAACTCTTATCCCTGCCCAATCCCACCAACTGAAAATGAAAAGTTATTGAGGAAGGCAAGCTAGGATGGGGGCATCCTGGTCTCTCTTGGGAGGCAGTTCCACAGTCTGAAAGCAGCCACTGAAAAGGCCCTCTTCCGTGTTCCCACCAAACGTGCTTGAGCGGGTGGTGAGACATAGAGAAGGCCCTCCCCAGTAGATCAAAGATGTTTCCCAGGTTCATAAAAAGAGATATGGAAACATAACCTGGATCAGAGACATATAGGCCTTGGTAGGTCAAAACCAGCACTTTGAATTGTGCTTGGAAATGTGTTAGCAGCCATTTGAACTATCACAACAGTTCCAATGTCTGCTCCCTGTAGCCAGCCCCAATTAGCAGCCTGGCTGCTGCTCTTTGGACCAACTGAAGTTTCCAAGCATTTTTCAAAGACAGCCCCATGTAGAGCACATTACAGTATTTCAACTGGTATGTAACCAAGGCATGTACCACTGTGACCAAATCTGATTTCTCCAGGACTGGGCGCAGTTAGCGCACTAGTGTTAATTGTGCAAAAGTACTCCTGGTCACTGCTGATACCTAGGCCTCCAGGTTCAGAGCTGAATCTAGGAGTACTTACTCCCAAATGTTGTGCAATTTTTTGTGTGTGTCAGGAGCAATTTGAGAAACTGCAAGTCACTTCTGGTGTGAGAGAATTGGCAGTCTGAAAGAATGTTGCCCAGGGAATGCCTGGATGTTTGATGTTTTACCATCCTTGGGGAGCTAGAGCTGACAGAGGGAGCTCAATCCACTCTCTCTGGATTTGAACTGCTGACCTCCCAGCAGTCCTGCTGGCACAAGGGTTTTACCCATTGCACCACCGAGCATCACTTAGAGACAATACATCAACATCACCTAAAACACTGAGTGCAATTACAGTGGCTCATAATATGAGATGGCATTACTAAGATTGTAGATACGATGCTATATTGGAATGGTAAACATAAGATGCAGGTTTTTAAAAAAATAAAAATGATCCATTGTTGCATTGCCAATGATAGTCTAAAACTTCCAGCAGGTATGTTAACCCATAAAAACAATCTATTCTAATTGCTTCCATCTTAACAAAAGTGGGAATTTGTAATGCTGATGGGATTTAATTGCATGAGAATAAATGGTGCCCGAATAATACATATTAGCCCAGAATAAAAATTATGATGCTACATTTCTGTTGATAAAACTCATTTCTCTTCACCCATGTATAATTGCACAGCTAAATTCAAAGGGAATAGGAAGTTTGTGGGGAGGGCCAGATCCCACACCTAGAATTTTGCGCTACATGACCTGATTCCACTACAACATTGTTTTTTTCTATGAAAACTCAGCTACTAAGCTTTCTAATCCATATTCTTAATATTGTCCCTTGATTGTGTGAACTGTGTGATATTCTGTTGGTTGTAGCGAGGTTGCATGCTAGTATTTGTAATGGATTTGGTGAAGAGAAGGAAAAAGAGAAGACGAATAAGAGAGTGAATAACAAGAAAAGATTACTATTTTAGAGCAATTAAGATTTTCAGTTTCTTATTCTCCTCTACCCTCATTTTCCCCAGAGATTAAAGATAATATGGATTTATTACACAAATACCACAATGGCTTCTTTTCAAATGGGAAGTTTCTGTGCTGCAATCAAACTTGCAAAGCAGCTCCTGGATGTACAATATGGGAAAAATGTAATGTATTACCCTTGTGACTTTTTTTGTAACCCACCATTGGAAATGAGAACCTTTTTATGCTATTTCCAACATAACAGTAATTGTGTGCAGCTATGGATAATATATCTTCATTATAATTGACTATTTTTTGATGTTTTTCACTGTGTTACACACTTGACGTTGTATTGCAAGTTTCAGACAGATTGACAGTAAAATGAAGGATAATTCCTTTTCATCTGGCAGACCATTCTGAACCAGACTGACTGGGAAGTCAAAGGAGCAATTGGATGATACTCTAGTGTGGTATGAGCTACGTGTATAGCTACATATATACACCCAAGGCTGGTTTTGCAGCCTTTGTCCCTTCCAGAATTCCCAGAATGTCCATTTTTGCAAAAGGTGAATTTGTTTGTATTGGGAGCATCCAGGACCAGCAGTTTGCCTTCAGAATAGATTGGAGGACCCTTATGAAATTTGTGACATTAAAAAAATACCTTTTCTTTTGCTGCTTCCAAGAATAGAAAACCCTCCCTCCCCTCCTCCCTCCTTCCCCTCCTCCTTCCTTTGTGCTTACTTCTGGTTTTGTTTAGTTTTTTCTTTGTTTGTTTTCCATATTTTTGGCTGTCATTGCAGCTCCCAAAGGACCTTTGGGGTTAGAAACCATGTCCATGGGTTCACTGCATTTACACCCAAGGCATACAGAATTCCATTTTTGCAAAAGGTGAATTTGTTTGTGGGGATTTTCATGAGGACCCTTAAAATGTGGTGGACATGGATTTTTGGGTCAAATCAGTGTTTGGCTCCTGCCAATGGATTCTCCTCTCTGTGATGTAAACATTGCAAGAAAAACATAAAGTGGCAAAATTTCATGCCCCAGAATGGAGAGGGGGGGGGCACTAATTAGCCATCCCAGGGGAGCTTTCTTGGCACATCCTTGAAGCTATCAGTGACCCCTTGGGTTGGAGGTGGGGCTGTTGCCAGACATCTTTTGATAGCTGTTGTACTGCCTGAATCCAAATGTACTGGGTGCAATGCTGCAAAAATTTAATGTGCCAGTCTCAAGAGGAGGCTGGCTTCTGTGTCTGATTCATCAACTAAGTTTTTCTCCCCACACCTCTCAAATAAATACTCCACAAAGGAAACAAACATATCAGACTTGTGAGTTGTTGCCTAGTGCTTTCCTGGTTCTTTTAACTTATGTAAATGTAGCAATATGAGTTTGTGGGAGAGCAGAATGACATTATATAACTGAGAGACACCAGGAGGTCACCTGTCCTAGATAGTGTAACAGAGTTACAAACAATGTCCTGTTATTATACCGAAGTATGAGTAAGCCAATCCATTTCCAAAACAAATAGTCTACATGCAAATCTTGCTCTTTGGAAGCGGCTCCTGGTGCACAACATTACTGTTTTATGCTTGATAGTAAATTTGTACAGTTAGATGAAAGGTCTCTTCTCTGCTGCTTAGACAACAATAAAGCTGAAATGTTATTTCTCTCCAAAAAGTTAGGCTTTTATGTGATTTTAAGCCACTTATCCCATCCTGACACTTTCCAGATTTGCTAGACTCTATCTCTCGCTATTCCTTGCCTGTAAGACATCTTAATGGCACCAGACTTGGGGAGGCCAGTATAAGTTCTGCATGCCTAGAAGGAAAGAACATGATTGGATCAGACCATGGCCCAAAGCTGCATCTACACTATAGAAATAATGCAGTTTCACGCCACTTTAATTTCCATGGCTCAATGCTATAGAATAATGAGAGTTGCTGTTTTGCAAAGTATTCAGACTTTTGGACCAAAAATGTTAGTGCCTCACCAAACAACAGATCCCAATATTCCATAGCATTGGGTCATGGCAGTTGAAGTCATATCAAACCATATTAATTGTATAGTGAGTGTAGAAGATGCATCCCAAGTGCTTCAAACAATTACCAATGGGAGACCTTCCGTTCAAGTACTCAGAAGAAGGCCTTCCATTGTTATTTGTCCTTACGGTTTCATATTCACATGCACATTGAACAATTCACAAATTTTCTTCTGCGTTCTGAGTGTGTAAAGGTATTTTTTGAAAATGCTGGCTAGTTGTGCCTTCTAATTTCAGATGTGTGTTCTGATCACACATTTACCCAGGGATCTCAGCCTGGAGGATGTATCCCTGTAGACTTCCTTTAAAGAGTTATTGGCATATATGTGAATGTTCACCCATAGTTCTGTGAATCCCTCTGAATAAATTCTGCATTCCATAACAATACACTCTGAAATTTCCCCCGGGAACATAAGAACATAAGAACATAAGAAGAGCCATGCTGAATCGGGCCTCAGCCCATCTAGTCCAGCATTCTGTGTCACACAGTGGCCCACTAGTTGCACACAGGGATCTCTAGCAGAAAGGAGGGCAAAACCCTCACCTGCTCCCGACCCCCCACAACCAGTACCCGGGGAAAATCCTGCCTGCCTCCATCAACACAGAGGTGGCACTTGGATGTCCATTTCAGTAACTACTGATTCCCTTGGTATCCATGAATCTGTCTAATCCTGCCTTGAAGCTGTCCAGGCTGACAGCTGTCACAACCTCCTCTGGAAGTGAGTTCCATAACCCAATGACCCTCTGGGTGAAGAAATATTTCCTTTATTAGTCCTAACTTTCCTACATTGGAGCTTCAGGGAGTGCCCCCTAGTCCTAGTTTTGTGTGACAGAGAAAATATTTTTCTTTATTCACCTTTTCTATCCCATGCATGATTTTATACACTTCGATCAAGTCACCTCTTAAACGCCATCTTTCAAGGCTGAAAAGACCAAGGCGTTGCAACCTGATTTCATAAGGGAGCTGTTCCATCCCTTGGGTCATTTTTGTTGCCCTTCTTTGTACCTTTTCCAGTTCCGTTATATCCTTCTTGAGGTGCGGTGACCAGAATTGTACACAGTACTCCAGATGTGGCCTCACCATAGATTTGTAGAGAGGCAATACAACATTTGCCGACCTATTTTCGATTCCCTTCCTGATCATGCCAAGCATAGAATTTGCTTTTTTCACTGCTGCAGTGCACTGGGTTGACATCTTCATTGAGCTGTCCACCAAAACCCCAAGATCCCTTTCCTGGTTTGTCTCAGAAAGCTTTGATCCCATCAGTTGATAAGTGTATTTGGGGTTCTTTGCCCCGATGTGCATGACTTTACACTTGTTTAGGTTAAAATGCATTTGCCACTTTGTTGCCCATTCACTCAATTTCGAGAGATCTTTCTGGAGCTCTTTACAGTCAGTTTCATTTTTAACTACCCTGAACAGTTTAGTGTCATCTGCAAACTTTGCTACCTCACAATTTATTTCTACATCCAGATCATTTATGAATAAATTAAAAAGTAACGGTCCTAAAACTGAACCTTGGGGTACGCCACTTCTCACCTCTTTCCATCCAGAGAAGTGTCCATTTATTACCACCCTTTGTTTCCTACAGTTTAGCCAGGTTCCAATCCAGGACAGTCCAATACTGATACCATACTAATTAAATGGTCAAAAAGTATACCCAGTGCTTACCTCTAGGTCTTATCTGTAGGATTGGGTGAGTAACAATATTGTAGCCGGGGCCAATTAGCCACCACACACACATTACATACAGGCATGTAGGCCACACACACACACACATACATCCATACCAAGCCCAAACATTTCTGTTTTTCATTAACACTTCTTCTAACCTCCTGTTGCTGTTTTAGAGGCACTGATTGGGAAACAGAGATATCTGGAGATAGAATGGGATTTTGGAGTGCTTGAAAGGGTGGGGAGCGGGTATTTTCTTGTGCTTTTATGTTGTTTGTAGGTTTTCTCTATTGTTTGTGGACAATCCCACAAAAATGCGGATTTTATAAAATGGGAAGAAGTTGAGGAGGGGGCTTCAAGGGCCACAAAAGTAGGGGGGAAGTCCACATGTAGCCCACTCCTGCTGTAGGATATACATTTCACCTAAGATTTTAATGTTTTTGCTGTAGACTCCAGCCTACACAGTGTAAGCACCGCAGTGAAACCACTCCCACCAGTACCAGGACAACTGGTAAGTGAGAAATGTTTTAGCAATGAATCTTAGGTACAAAGGACAGACATGCCACTGAAATGATTGGATTGACAAGTGACTCCTGACAAAAAGGCCCTTGCTTTGCCTTTCTTTTCATCCATTTGTTTTCTCCATGGATGGACTTCATTTTCATGGAGAAATACGGCAACCTGGAATGACCCAAAGCAGATGGGTTTAGTGGTTTACCTTTAGTGATGCAAATGTCTTCTTTTTTCTTTTTGTAAATGACAATGGCTGTTGTTTTAGAACAATTATTTGGTAAACCTAGCTGACAGTTTCTTTATTTACGGCTGGCTTATCAGAGGAGGCCAGGTACAGGGTTTTCATCTAAATATCACAAACACAAAAATGTAGGCCAATCCCCAAAGTCTGGCAAAAAGTCACGGAACTTGTTCCTGTTCTGCTGTCTGTTCTGTAATGTAAATTAGACTGTTTTATTACAAACCCTATGTGGATACATTCAGCAAGTTACATATAGTAATGTGTGGATGTTTACACAGCATTATAGTTCAACTGACCCATAAAGTGGGTCTTATCTGGTGGCTGCACTGAACATGGTTTGGGGCCACTGGGCAGGGGCCCTATCTGCCACCCTCCTTCTCCCCATATCACAGCTGGAAATTTCCCTTCTCCCTCCTCCTAGACTCCTTTACAGGTCACGAGACCTGCGAGAAAGCTGATGGACCCTCAAGTATAAAGTAGGTGTTTGTATAGTGGCTGTATATCTGAGAACATACATATACATAGATGTGGCTATACGGTTGACAGTGGAAAATGATGAATTAATTACATACAGGAAAAGAAAGTGTGATGCAGCAACTGTTCCATGAAAATTTGGTGATGTAGTTCAGCCAGTTCAGCCCATGATTGTGGCTGATACCAATGTTAATGTGGATGTGGATCATGGGACCTCTGGGCCTGTGAGTCCACATGAGATTTTAAGTCCTGAAAATGATCAGTCTGTGTCTCCAGCAGTTAGTGAAGGCCACATTCCAGAGAGTTGCCAAGATGGTGCAGAGGAGTTGGTCTCTAGGGAAGAGTTCAGAGTCTGAAATCCCAGGTGCAGAGAATAATGAGTTGGAAGATAATGAGCTGGTTGATAGGAGACTTAGTTTTTGTAAACTTTGGGCTACTCAACAGAATCTCTGAAGATCCCAGCACCTTTACAGAAGAAGCCCGTATCAGAAACTCATGCGAGAAGGCATGACTTCATGTTTACATTAGAGAGGCTGAGAGCATTTCCGAGTTGGTCTGGTCAATGCTGGTAATTGAGACAACTCTTGCTAAGTCCTGGACAAGGGGATTCTAGTTCCTTGTATTCCTGTGCCTCATATTCTGATGCTTTGAGATTTTTGATTACTCCTGTACCTTGAATCTTGTGGACTATTTTATATGTATAGACTTTGAAGTTTTTACTGTTTTGGCTGAAGTGCTTTTTATATCGTATTCACTAAACTGCTTGGCTGATTTAACTTGGACTGTAGTGTGGTTGTTAAGTACAGACGTGTTTCCCGGCCTGGAGTGCAACAATCTGAATATAATTTCATGCTGTACTGGTACTTTAAGAACACTCAGTCCATAAAAATGACTTTACAGGCAATTCATCAAATGGGATGAATGAGGGTAGTATTTCAATGGCTGATGAGCACTTTCCTGGCCCTACTGCACATTTCATATATATCTAGCACAGTTAAGATAACTTTCTTTTGTTTAATTATGAGAGCAGCTTTTCTGCCCTTCATCATTCTTGCTACTTTTTCAACACATACTTCAACAACTAGGAGTATGGCCACACAACTCATTAAAGGGTTTTTTGAATAATGAATCAGTTAAGATTTGCCAACTTTATCCTCACTGACGCTTGCACAAACATTACTCTCTTGCCCAGTGAGGATAAAGTTGGCAAATCTTAACTGATTCTCTATATATATATAGAGAGAGATTCATTCAAACTGAACAGTATGTGTGGTGGGTTTTAAAATTGAACGTTAAGATTTCTTTTCAGGAAATTCATCTTAGTAACGCTTGGCTAATAAAAATGTATAGTAAAGTAAATGTAAGGATGTGACAATACTCAGGAGAAGCCTAAGATAATATTAGAAAAGGGTTAGAAAATCACTGATGCAGTGAAGCATTTGGGCAAAGTAAATGAGGTCCAATTATTTCTACAGATCTACTCCAAGGGTGACTCCATCTGGATCAAACATAATGTTTCTAATATGATCTGAATGCTTGAAATGTGCTTTGCTGTTGTTATTATTATTATTATGTAATGATAAAGTGAGTATCAATTCTTCTGCACATTCATTATGTGGTATATTTATTTCCTTTTTTCCGGGTTTGTTTTTGCAGCAACTACCAGGTCTTACATATGACATGTCATATCTGAAAGAAGCCCTAGCTATTTATAATTATGAACCAAAAGGGAGCTCTGATGTTCGGCTTGTCAGAAACCACAAATATTATATTCTGAGAGATGAGGATCCCGACTGGTGGCAAGTAAGAGATCTGGATGGGTAAGTTTCCGCTACAGTATTGGAAATATTACTGTCATTTGGTCACTACTAAGAAATAAATTTCATATCCTATTAAACAACTTTCCACTCATGTTGCACTTGAAATTTACTGAAGAATTAAATGCCTTGACATAAAACACATGCTCCTACCGTATTTTGTCTAAAATTATGTCCACGAGTCAATCTAGGATTATAGGTGGTACTTGGCTGAACTTTTTGTCGGTATATGATTCTGTGTGGGTAGTTGCTGAATCTGGGCCAAGGCCACGTAGATTAAAATCTTAATTGTAAAACTGAGGGTGGTTCATGCAAAATCACTCTTAGACCCCTTCTAAGTGCCACATAATGCAGTTCAAAGTAGATAATTTGGATTTTATATGGTAGTGTAGAAGGGGACTTTGTTAGCCTACCTCATGTGGTTATCAAGCTAACAAAATATACATTCTCGTGTACACTCCTATAGGCTGTATGGAGGAAGGGTTGACTACACAAGTGAGACGAATAATGATAACTGTATGTACAAGTGGTGAAATCTTCTGAGCAGGCGCACAGACAGCAAAAGAAACACCACAGGGCTATTATCCCTTCCCTATGCTATCCAAAGCACATTTATGTGTATGCGAGCACACACACACAGACACACACACATTCAATTCAATTCAATTTATTATTTCATGAGTCACTCTCCAGCAGAGTGCTCCAAGCAACTTACAACAGCAATAAAACATACATATATATCATCACATGATTACAAGTTAAAAGCTTTAACAAAGAGCCAGGTTTTAAGAGCTTGGGTGAATGACCACAAATCGGCATGTGGTGGCTATTTGTTGTTGTTGAGTATTCTAACATATGGGGGCAAGGAGTTCCACAGGGTTGGAGCCAGGACTGAAAAGGCCTACACCTTGTGGAATCTAGACGTGCTTCCCTGGGGCCGGGAATGTGCAGAAGGTTTTCCTGGGCCAGTCTTGGTGGTCTTTGGTGGCAAATGTATGAGAGGCAATCCCTGAAATATTTAGGACCCTGACCGTGTATTGCCCTGAACATAGCTGGAGTTACACTTAAAAACAAACCTCTTCCAATTTACATACTAATTAAACTTAAGAACAAACCTACAGAACTTATCTTGTTCATAACTTGGGTACTGCCTATATTTTTTAAAATTGTATTTTTCACTTACAGTAATGAAGGTTTTGCTCCACATACTTATCTGAAGATGATATCTCAGACCACCGATGAATTAAAGTAAGCTGTATTCCAGTCATTTTGTTACATTAAGCATAGGATACAATAGAAAAAGGGCAAATGGAAACAAATGTGGTTTGCATCCCATCTCTTTAGGGACTGAGGATCTTGTGCCATTTGTCAACTAATCTGTATTCTGTCTGGGGTCCTGTTATCACCTTTTGGCCATCTGGATGCCTAACTTGTGATATTGGTGAAATCCAGACAGACAGGCTTAGTACCAGCATTTTGCTTACGCGTTAATAAATATTTGAATCTCAAGATAATTGTATGGGAGAATAAGCAAGCGCTCTGGTATTTGTGTAAGCCAGGGGTACTCATTAGGTAGATCGCGATCTACTGGTTGATCACGTAGGGCGTCCTGGTAGATCGCAGGCAGGGTGGGAGGAAGACTCAGTCCCACCCCGCAGGCTCCCAACGCCGCCCAAGTGCTGCTGGCCCTGGGTTATCTGAGGTCCTTTCCACACAGTTGAATAAAATCCCATGCTTTCTGCTTTGAATCAGATTATATGGCAGCGTGGACTTAGAAAACCCAGTTCGAAGCAGATATTGTGTTATATGTTTCACATTTTTGTAGTGGGTAGGTAGATCCTTTTGACTTGGTTGTTTTATAAGTAGCTCGCATGCTGAAAAAGTGTGAGCACCCCTGGTGTAGGCTAATAATCACATGCAAGCATATATAGAGATTCATTACAAAAAAACACAGGCATGGCAATGGCTGGTCACAATGCTTTCTTTACATTGCACTGTATTTCATGTAAAGTGTCAATTCATTGTTTTATAGTATATGGTAAGCCAGATATTACACTTGCATAGGCACTAAACTGTTGTCGCTACATCTTTCTAGCACGCTTATCTTTAATGATTACATATTGGTTCAGCTAATATCCTTTGCTCAGGTTCCATTGCTCAGGAAACTAGATGCCTCCACATGATGCTTTTTATTCATGTCAGGAGTGACTTGAGAAACTGTCTGGTGTGAGAGAATTGGCTGTCTGCAAGGACATTGCCCAGGGGACACCCGAATATTTTGCCATCCCGTGGGAGGCTTCTCTCATGTACCCGCATGAGAAGCTGGAGCTGACAGTCAGAAGCTCACCCCGCTCCCCAGATTCAAACCACCAACCTTTCAGTCAGCAGTCTTGCCGGCACAAGCATTTAAAAATGAGAATCCTCTAGTGGGATAAGTAACACATTCAAATTACAAGTTGATTATAAAGCTAGCTCAAATCAAGAAACGGCCCCTAAGGGGTGCCCACAGAAGCCCTGCCGTAGGCACAGATCCCCCCACCAGGAGGGAATCACATACTGCCCAGCAAAAAGCGAGACGCGATCCCAGACAGGGAGAGAGCCGCTTGCTGCATCCGCAGACTGAAATTGAGGCGTACGCCTTTAAGAGAGCATTTCATCTTCGCTCCAACGCAGCCAGGTTGATAACGCCAAATGACGGGAAGGAAAAGAATCCAGGCCCGCAACGGATACACCCCGGTACAGGTCGGGACCAGAGACCCTTCATTTCTACATTTGGTAACGTACCCGAAATGGGGGATTTGAACACTAGACGCCCCTGCAGCGGGCGCAAACAAACACCTCTTTAAACAGTTGCCAGAACAATCAGCAGTCAGTTTAGGAAGGACTTTAGCCAGGTGGACTTGCACGGAACTTGCGGACGCCAAAGTACGGGTATTTACCCGTACTTTAGGCAGGGCTCCCACTTACAGCGAGAGGAGCAAAAAGCGCCCACTTTGCCATTGAAAGAGAAACGGCGGTCCCCCTTTTGAAAGACTCAGAGAGCAAAACAACAGGGGACTCATCGTGCTTATACGTTTAAGGCAAATCCCTGCTACCCTGAGCCTCAGATTAAATAATACAACAAGATTACAACTTTACAATTCCAATACACTAACTGAACTTTGTCTAGAGCTTCTAATTTACCACAAAACCAACAGATTAAGTTGGAACTTAACACTATTGATACGATATAGGGTCTACTCTGATAATGAAATACCACAGGAAAGTTCTATATTATTATGATTTCTGAACGTCATGATGACTTAAATGTTATTGTATGATTTGTACTGAGGGTACCTGTACCACAAGTAAAGACTAAAGTGCATGAATTGATCTAAATGATTTGTTTGCACATGAATTGCCAATAATTGTTGCATAATTTGTTTTGAAACCAGAAGGCCAAAGTACATGAATTGTTCCATATGATTTGTATCTATATGACTTGAATGTACATGGAATGACACTAAATGTTATATAATTTGCCTTGAATCTAAATTAACATGAATTTATGATATGTAATAGAAAAGAGGAAATGAATGAATATAAAAAAACATTAAGGAAGCTGTGTGGAGAGTTGATTTGAGCTAGCTTTATAATCAACTTGTAATTTGAATGTGTTACTTATCCCACTAGAGGATTCTCATGTATCAATGATAATAGAGGGTTGCATATTATCCCATATTAGTAGGTTTGCACTGTAAGCCATCTTACCATTATTGGCACAAGCATTTAACCCATTGCACCACCAAGGGCTCCTACATAAGTACTGAATCCAAGGCTAGTCCGACGGCAGATTTGTATCATGCTAAACTACATAGTATGAGCACACTATTAATCTATGAAAGCTTATGCTACCAACTACTTTTAGTTGATGTCAAAGGTGCTACAAAATCTCCTTTGCATACTGATCCAGACTAACAAAGCAATAACTTTAAATGCTTTAAAAACAGTTATGTAACTTCTCTAGTAGTGTTGAACATATTATGGCTAAGCAATAAAAGCGATGATATCAGGTGTTTATTAAAACCCAACGTGCCTTTTTTGTTTACAGAGGAACCACTGAGGCAGCTGAAATGGTATCAGTCAAAGAGGAAGACAACTTTGATAAATATAAGTAAGAAGACCATTGGGTATAGTTGAATATTGCAACTATCGCATGCACACAAAATGACAGTATTTGAGTGTCCACTGCAAGAAGGTGTTCATTACAACAATAATGAATATTTGCAAGTTATTATGCAAATGCCTTCAAATAAAGTTTTACCTGCAAGATCTGTGCATTGCATACTGTCAGCTTGCTATTGCACATTGATTCCATTATATGACATTCTTGTTATTATTAAATGCATTTAGATATCACATTCTTCTTTTTCCACTCATTTAAATATTGCACCAATTCTTTGGGTAGGGTTAGAAAGTAATTAGTCCAGAATCAGCTAGTAAGCCGACCTAAGAAAGTTCCACATCTGACCCATAACCTACTGTTACTCCCAAAGATACAGAGCTTATTTAAAGCCCAGAAATCTGTAGCATGGAACTTTGCAGCCCTAGACACCGTTATAGTCGGACTTACTACTGTGAAAACATGCATATAATTGTGCAGTGCCTTGTATTCTTAGTGCCAGTATTATAAGGAAGGAAGGAAGAACATTTAGTTTTTCCCCCATGAAACAGATGATTCCGCTCTCATCTCTTGGTGCAATTCTGACAAGAGTATTCTGTTTGGTAGGATTTCCAACACAGTCTTTATTTAGGAGTAAAGCTTTCATCAAAATATATCCTTAGAAATCCCAAGTCCCATAATATTAATAAGCAGGTTTTAGATCTTTAACTTGCTTTTATGGGTTACCTAATTTAATTAACAGATTCTTTTCATGGGCTCTCTAATTCATTTTCAGATGTTATTTCAAATTCATTACCTGTCCCAAAAATAATATGTTAGATATCTCTTTTGTTGCAGTTGGTATGTTGGTCGTCTTTCAAGGGCCCAGACAGAACAACTTCTGCAACAGAAGGTAGTATTTACATATCTGTGGATTTTTTTAAAATCGGTTTCTGCATTGGTTCTGTTTGCTTACCTACTGCTTCCTGGAATTACAAATTACAGTATTGGAAAGGGATGACAATTGGAAGGTTTCAGTTAGCATTCATTTTGAATTTTGCTAAGGTTGGCTGGTTCTTGCAACCTTATCACACCCTTATGCCACATTATTCCATTTGAAATCCTTTCCAGCCAGTTTCATGGGGGTATCTGTTTTTATTGCACCCATGCTTCATTTGTACTTTACATGTCATTTTGATGGTATTTTCATCTGCATTAATAGTGTTGTTACCAACTCCTATACCTCAACCCTCCTTTTGAGATTGGTTCATCTGGGTTTTCTTTAATGCATCTGAAAGAGCACTATGACAGCATAATAGTGTAATTATAAGACCCATTATAACAATTTGGCTATTAAGTTGTTTTCTGATACTATTCTTTCTTTTATTAAAAGGGGAAAGATGGTGCTTTTATGGTTCGTGATTCCAGTCATGTGGGGAAGTACACAGTATCAGTACTTAGCATGACGAACAAGTAAGTATGTAACATATGTACAAAATAGTTTGTAGAAACATGTACAACTATTAAGGCATCATGCTAGTGACTTTTTTCTTTTCTGCATTTATTTGGGATCTTCTTAATGTAACAATTGCTTGTATTTTTTTCAGAGATAAAAAAGGAATAGTGAAACACTATCATGTTCATGTAAACAGCACAAATCAGTTTTATCTGGCTGAGAATTACTGTTTCAATTCACTTCCCAAGCTTATTCATTATCACCAACATAATTCAGCAGGTAATTTTATTGCTTCATAGGTTCATGTTTTGCTCAAGAATATAAATTTACCTATTATGGAGGTATGGCTGTTGCATGCATCAGTTTCTCAAACTCTGCTCCTCCAGATGTTTTGGTCTTCAGCTCCTGTATTTTTCTGGAGCTTACCACATGTTGTTATGGCTTTCCTGGTCCTGTACCACTGTTGGATAGTTTGGAAATTATGCTTTCCATCTTGAAATAATCCAGGGGATAGGCCTGTTCAGAGTGTATAAAACCTCAAGAGGGTAGGAGTAATGGAAAAGTAAGCATTTAGTTAAAATTTTCACAACTGGTATAGTATATATCTGCCAGTGAATTCAATACATTGAATCTCATGGAAATCTAGTGCTTAGTGATATACCATAAGTAGCATTATAGCTTAAAATATAAAGTACATGTACTTTTCAGGTATGGTTACAAGACTTCGACATGCCGTCTCTACAAAGACAAACAAAATTCCATCTATAACACCTTTGGAAAATGGTATGGAAGGATTTTCTTTTTCACAAAGGTTCAAATGTTGGATTTATTATTTTTTCTCAAGAAATCCATTACTGTTGAGAAAAAATAAGTGAACAAACAAGCTAAATAAATACATAATATTTCTGTCAAACTAGGACCCTGGGAACTCACGCGTGAAGATATTGTGCTGCAGAGAGAAATAGGAAGTGGTCAGTTTGGAGTGGTGCAGGTTGGAAAATGGAAGGGAAAATATGATGTTGCTGTTAAAATGATCAAGGAAGAATGTATGTCTGAAGATGAATTCTTAGAAGAAGCGGAAACCATGATGTAAGCAACTGTTTTTCTTCTGTACTAGTATTCTTATGTATCCACTTATAAACACAGAAATACTCACACAGTAAGTGAAACATAGCCACCAGTTTCATTTCATGCAATTGTAATTATAAGTTCCTAAAGTAAAACCTCATCTTACAAGGTGGGAAAGTGGGAAGAATCATCTTCTTCCCATGGCATTCTATCTTGAAAGAAGACAAAGAATTTACTCACACCCAACACAAACGATCTCCTCCCATCTGTAGTTAAACCCTGCACTTCATTTGTCATCACACGAGCAGGTGTTGTTTCCCCTCTTTCCACCGACCATAGTACAAATTACAACTTGTAACCCCAAGGAGAAGAAAGGGGCCTTGTCACAGGGGTTTTTTAAATTAAGAAATTGTGAAATTGCAGGATTTCAAAAGTTCAAAATTTCTATATACCGCAGAGAGAGTCTCAGGCAACCCACAGAGTGGGTCATATGGCCTCCCCCGATGGACTGTCACCTTGTTGTGGTGAGGGGGCTTGCATGTTCCAATGAACCTGCAGGCACAATGACTGGAGTCATGCATCCCAGGAGTGGCTGTGGGGGAGGTTCCAGACCAACCACAGTCCGAACACCCAAAGACATCAACGGTGGAGCAGGCAGAGGATAACATGGTATGTACATGTTACAATGGCTGTGAAGGCAGAAGAAGGCTGCAGCAGATTGAGTAGCCATGGTCGTCATGTTAACTATGCCACCAGTGGAACCTCACTCTGTGAAGACTGTGTGTTGGTCAGTTGTGCATTGACCTCCTCACATTAAAAAAACTCACACACAGGTGTCTTCCAAGAAAAGTAAAAACAAACCAAGAAAAGTCCCATGGCAATCAGCGTGTGGCAACGGGGGCAGGACTGTGAAATCTGGAAGCCCCTAGTCACAGACTGGCACATGGGCAGTGGATATGGACTCAGTCGTTCTATCTAAAGGTCCGAGGCAGTTGAGTAGTTCGGCAGCTGTATCCATGACTGAGCAGCCCTTTTTAGGATCCATTCTGCTCACCCCACATGGGGAAGGGGCTAGAAAAGATACCCTGAACATAGTCTACCTCTCTTATCCCTGACAGGATGCTGTGTCCAGTGGAGTCACCACCCTGTGGCCAAAAATGAAAAATGAATTTCAGAACATGAAACATGCGGACACTGATGTACAACACCGACAGTGAACGCCCCAAACAGAGAATTGCTATCATTGCAAGGAGCTGGAATGCTTTAACATCGACATAGCAGGACTTCAGGAGACCTGGAGAGCAGGAGAGGGACAGCTGAAGGAAGAAAAAAGAAGCTGCACTTTCTTCTGGAAGGGACTGCCCGAAGAAGACCAAAGAATGCATGGAGTTGGCTTTGCTATCAGAAATGATCTGGTGAAGCATCTGACTGAAGCGCCCACTGGCATCAATTAACGACTAGTCAAACACTGGGTAAACCGTATCACAATCACAAGAAAACAACAATATGCACGTTTTGAATATTATTATTTAGTCAATAGTAATAAATCATAGGAATCTTATTTGCACTTTGCAAGCTTAGCAATAAAGTTTGGCAATAAAGTTAGAACAAATCATAACTTTTGTGTCTTAATACACCATTCATATATAGACAGAAGTACATCACACACAATAATAGCCTAATGGCAAAACAATACAATATTCCCTGTTTGGGAGATGTAGTCCATGCAAGTACTGAGGCACAGTGGCAAAACAACGACTTTACTCAAAGCAAATCACTGGCAAATGCCTAAGTAGTCAAAAAGAATGATATAAAGTCATTGAATGAATAAGCAGGTAAATTAAACTTGCAATGGTACTCAGCGTTAAGCTTTCAATCAATATGGAGGGTAACGCTGGTCGCGAATAGCCGTAAATGAAGAGCCAGAGCCGCAAAAGGGTCGCGAAAGCCTCCCATATTGATTGAAAGCTTAACGCTGAGTACCATTGCAAGTTTAATTTACCTGCTTATTCATTCAATGACTTTATATCATTCTTTTTGACTACTTAGGCATTTGCCAGTGATTTGCTTTGAGTAAAGTCGTTGTTTTTGCCACTGTGCCTCGGTACTTGCATGGACTACATCTCCCAAACAGGGAATATTGTATTGTTTTGCCATTAGGCTATTATTGTGTGTGATGTACTTCTGTCTATATATGAATGGTGTATTAAGACACAAAAGTTATGATTTGTTCTAACTTTATTGCCAAACTTTATTGCTAAGCTTGCAAAGTGCAAATAAGATTCCTATGATTTATTACTATTGACTAAATAATAATATTCAAAACGTGCATATTGTTTTCTTGTGATCAATGAACGACTCTCAACCCTCCGAATTGCACTTGCCAAAAACTAACAGGCAGCCATCATAAGTGCCTATGCACCAATACTAGATGCTGATGAAAACATCAAGGAAAATTTTTACTTTCAGCTGGACACCATCCTATCGGAGATACCTAAGGAGGACAAAATCATCCTCCTGGGGGATTTTAATGCAAGAGTCGGATGAGACTTCATCCTGTGGCCAGGGACCATAGGAAAAGGCGGGGTTGGAAACAGCAACTCGAATGGCATCCTGCTTCTCACCAAATGTGTGGAACACAACCTTGTCATCACCAACATGCTCTTTAGCCAGAAAAACAAGTTCAAGACATGGAAGCACCCCCGGTCAAAGCATTCGCACCTCTTAGACTACGTAATCAAACGTGCCAGAAACCGCCATGACGTGCTTCTCACAAGAGCCATGACAGGTGCTGACAACTGCTGGACAGACCACAGGCTAATCCGATTCACGGTGGCTAGCAAGATTGCCCCCAAGTGCAGACTCCAAGGAAGAAAGACAAGGCGCAAAATGAACATCCAAGCCCTTCAGGAGCCCTCCAAACAAGCCCTTCTCCAAACAGCACTCAAGGACCATCTACCCATAGAACACCCTGAAAATGTTGAGAAACATTGGAACAAACTGAAGACAACCAGTATCACAGCCTGCGAAGAAACTCTTGGATATCAAACCAAGAAACATCAAGATTAGTTTGATGAAAATGACAATGAGATCCAACAGCTAACTGACAAGAAAAGGAAAGCCTTCCAAACATGACAGATAGACGTAAACTGTGCTGCTAAGAAAAAGATCTACACCAGTGAAAAAGCTGAAGTTCAAAGGACAAGAGAACTCAAAAACATCTGGTGAACAAAGAAGGCTGAAGAAATCCAACACCTGGCAGACACCCATGATGCTCAATGATTTTTCAAAGCCACAAAGGTCATCTATGGACCAAGAAACCATGGCATACATAAGATGGAACCAAACTTCTGAAGGACTAAAAATCAATTGCACTATGTTACAAAGAACACTACCAAAACCTCCTGAATCACAGATCCAATGTGCTGAAGAGGTTCCCTCACAAATCCCATAACAACAAACCAGGTATGAGCTTGCAGCACTGCCTAGTTTGGAAAAAAAATCAGGAATGCCATCAGCCAAGAAAAAAATAACAAAGCCAGTGAACCTGATGGGATCGCTGCTGAAATCTTTAAAGAGGGAGGACATGAGCTGACACAACAACTCCACCAGCTCATTGAAAAAGTGTGGGTGACAGAGAAAATCCCAGCAGATTTCAAGGATGCCACCATCATCACTCTCTTCAAAAAGGGAAAAGAACAGACTGTGGAAGCTATCGAGGTATCTCCCTTCCAACCTCCGCTGGGAAAATACTCGCAAGAATCATTGTAAACTGCCTTCTACCCCTCTCAGAAGACAGTCTTCCAGAATCCCAGAATAGCTTCCGCCCCTCCAAAGGAACAGTGGACATGATTTTCACCGCACGACAGCTTCAAGAAAAATGCAGGGAACAAAATCAACTACTGTATATTGCAAAGGCATTCAACACAGTGAATCGCAGAGCTCTCTGGACCATCCTCCAAAAAATTGGGTGCCCTAACAAATTTGTGAACATCCTGCAGCTCCTCCATGATGACATGATGGCAACAGTCTTGGACACCTCCCAAAGTGACCCATTTAAGGTGGAATCATTGAAGCCAAAACTAAGGTTACAACAACATCTGTAGAACTCCAATATGCTGATGACAATGTTGTCTGTGCACATTCAGAAGAAGACCTACAAGCCACTCTAAACACCTGTCATTGAACATTGAGAAAACCAAAGTGCTCTTCCAGAAGTCATCAGCCAATCCCTTTCCATTGCTGGAAATACAGCTTAATGGTGTAAGATTACAAAATATTGATCATTTCCGTTACCCTGGCAGCCACCTCTCCACAAAAGTCAACATTGACATGGAAATATAACACCGCTTGAGCTCTACGAATGCAGCATTTTTCCGAATGAAGCAGAGAGTGTTTGAAGACCAGAACATCTGTAGGGATACCAAGGTGCTTTTTTATAAAGCTATTGTCTTCCCAACCCTGCTATATGCTATAGGCACCGGGAATGTGGCGCAGCTGGCTAAGTGTCAGCTGCATAAGATCTCTCTGACCAGTAGGTCATGAGTTCGAGGCCTGCCCGGGTCGAGGTGGGTGCTCGACCTTTAAGTGTAGCCTACTGTCGACCTTTGCAGCACAAAAGACAGTTGCATCTGTCAAGTAGGAGATTAAGGTATCACATTAAGGGGGGAGGAAAATTTTGACTGAATTATGAGGCCATTAAAAAGAACTCCAGGAACGCTGAGGAATGCGGAAGGCACAACAAGGGACGCTGAGAGATGAGGAGTGCGCCAACTCCCCCTGGTGGCCAGAGTTTGCCTCTGTTCGTCTATATGTTGTGTATGTGAAAAACAGCAGGAATTGTCTGCTAGTATGTGTATCTGTAATCCGCTCTGAGTCCCCTTCGGGGTGAGAAGAGCGGAATATAAATAAAGTAAATAAAAAATAAATAAATGTGCCTGTGAGACATGGACTGTCTACAGATGTCACATGCAACTCCTGGAACGATTCCATCAGCACTGCCTCCGAAACATCCTGCAAATTTCTTGGGAAGATAAGTGGACAACTGTCAGTGTGCTGGAAGAAGCAAAGACCACCAGCATTGAACTGATGGTCCTCTGCCATCAACTCTGCTGGACTGGCCATGTTGTCCAGATGTCCAACCATCATCTCCCAAAGCAGTTGCTCTACTCTGAACTCAATAATGGAAAACGGAATGTTGGTGGGCAGGAAAAGAGATTTAAAGATCGGCTCAAAGCCAACCTTAAAAGCTCTGGCATAGACACTGAGAACTGGGAAGCCCTGGCCCTTGAGTGGTCCAGCTAGAGGTCAGCTGTGACCAGCAGTGCTCTAGAATTCGAAGAGGCATGAATGGAGGGTGAAAGACAGAACCGTGCCAAGAGGAAGGTGCATCAAGCAAACCCCGACCGGGACAACCTTCCACCTGGAAACCAATGAGCTCACTGTGGGATAAGATCCAGATCAAGAATAGGGCTCCACCGTCACCTACGGACCCACCGTCAGTACACCGATCTTGGAGGACAATCCTACTCAGACAACAAGGGATCACCTAAGTAAGTAAGTAAGGGTCATATGTCATTCAGTGGGATCCATGGGATTCTGTCTTTTAAGTGTGTAGAAACAGAGGACAGCCTCCATCTGATAAGATTCATAGTTATGGGTTAATTTGTGTTTGCCTACTCAATGGTCAAAAGCATGTTTTTCAAGTGTTAAGAAACTTAAATGAGAAGACCTCAGAGTGGCAATCATCTTTGCATTTGGCTCTTCTTCTTGCTTTACAAAAAGACAGCATTTCTGAATAGAATATAATGTTTCCTGCATAGAAAATACTATTTTCTGTGTGAAAAATCACATATTAATTTTGCACAAAATAAGTTCTTATTTGCAAATAGATTTTGAAAGCCACGCAGTCTTTGGAGATTTTCTGTAGTGAGAAGAAAATTTCTAATATTATTTATTGGGAATAAAATTAAATAAGAATTATATTCCTGCCAATAACACAAAAACTAAAATGCTTGGTTTAAACCTGAAGGGGAAATTAAATGTGAACAAACCAAGCCTTCCATCAATATCAGTTTCAACCAAGAAGGCAATAGAAGAGATACTACTATGTTTTGCTTGTTGTTTACATTAATGCTTGAGAAGTGCACTATCAGAAGGAGCTTATTTACACCATAAATTAAGGGGTGAACAAGTATGGTTTATGAGTCAGACATAGTCATTTATTCAAAAGTATTGTACCCTAGGCTTAACTGGACCTTAGTAACCCACTCACGACACAGTCTCTGCGGTTAAATGCTTTATTTAGAATAAATGATATAGAAAAGGTAAAAGTAAAAATCAAATAGAAGCAATAAAAGGTCAAAAATTAGTCCTCAGCTGACAGGCAAGTCTCTGGAAGTTGCATCGGACAAAGTCTCTGGAAGTTGCAAAGGGTAACGTCTCTTGATGCCACAAAGGCTAATCCACAGGCCCGATAGCCCGACTTGGTAACAAGGTCCCCACGGCTAGGCGGACCTCCCTGGTCCCCTCAGTGGAGCTAGGCAAGGTAGTTCAAAAGTTGGCACGAGATAAATACTGAAGTCCCACTTGGGCCTTTATAGGTTTGTCTCTACCTAACTCCGCAATGCGCTGACTTCTCCTGGGCCTTCCCACGGGAACAGAAAGGGAGTCTTTCATTTCTCTCCTATCTGCAGACTTCTGGAACTCCATCTCGTTAGCTGGGACAGCTGTGGAAAGGGGAGGCTGCGAGCCGACTGTGCTCCAGGTGTTATTATCTCTATGGGAAAGGGCCACGCTGCACTTCTCTTTGACCCACTGGGGCCCTGTTGAGGGAAGCGGCTGAGCCTGGCTTTCAGGCCTCTCTGCCTTCTTGCTAGGAACATGGCGGCGGATTGCTTCGCCGGAACCATGCTGTGGTGTGACAAAAAGTACGTTATTTGAAAACGATTTTGTCCTTAAATTTCTACTAGGACTTTTGGAGAATGAGGAGTTTCCCTTCACATTACAAATATTCTAGATGCATGTGAGAGTTTAAACCATATCTCTAATTATTGTTTTAGTCCATAAAATGGATTGTTTCTCATTTGTAATACTGCATTGATTAGTGAACTGTTTAATGTAGTAGCTTCACGCATGTCTGAAAAATTAAATATACATGAACAATCTTTCATTTTAGGAAGCTGGACCACCCCAGACTTGTTAAATTATATGGGGTGTGTACTAAGACATATCCCATCTATATTGTGGCTGAATATATGGCTAATGGCTGCTTGCTCAGTTATTTGAAAAACCATGGAAAGGAACTTCGTCCCTTTCAGCTAATAGAGATGTGTTATCATGTTTGTGAAGCAATGGCTTTCCTTGAGAGTCATCAGTTTATACACCGGGATTTGGTAAGCATGCTTTCTAACCATTTGCATGTTCTGGAGAAGACACTATAGAAATGGCATAGATAAAAACAATAACCATACAAGTTGACACCATGTATCAGTCAAAGTCAGGCTGGGGGGTAAAATTATGGATTTTGATATAACTCAGATAAGTCATGGGTCATTTCATGGAGGAAAGCGTCCGATCTACTACTTCAGGGGTTCGGCTGCCCTGGCTGCTTCTGTTATTTTTCCATTCAAACATTCAGAAAGGCTTTTCGCTGCTCTACTCAGAAAAGAGAATGGTTCGTTTATTATCAAATTTAAGTAAGGTACAGTATTATCATATTTAAAAGTATTCTTCTTTAAAAAAGAGAGAGAGAGAACCGCCCCCCTTTTCTATTGCCACTCAGATAAGTGTAGCATTCCTTTTTAAAATAAGACTTAAAGTACAGTATTTACATTGACCTGTGGATAGGTTGGCCCACATTTTCTGGATCTAATTTTTGACTAAACTCTCTAGGTCTTTACATGAGTATATCAATAATACATCGTCTTGACCCATTGTTCCATGAGAATCAAAACAGTGTTAAAGTTGGGAAGAGGGATGAACAATTTTGACATCCCTAATACTGATTACCACCACATTGTTCCTCAGGGCATATCCAGACAATGTGTAAAATGTGTGAGCTCCTGCGCTTTGGGGGGGGGGGGGGGTTGACCAAATGATGCCTCAGGTGAAAGCAAATTAATGTGGTACAAGGCAGGAAACCCCTGCTTTGTGCCAAATTAATTTGACACGTGGAAAGACCCAAGTGTTTCAGAAGACCTGGGTCTTTCCTGCTGTGGCTACTGTGGGTGTGGATTGGGCCTGGGGATCATGGAGCCTGGAAAACTTAAGACAGTCCCTACCCCACCCCATCACCAAAACCCATTTAAAAGCCTTTAGAAGTGAAAATTCCTTACCCAGCTGCCATCATTTATGGTATGGGTTTTTTGAACCTAGGTCAGACTGGACTTTTCCCCAGTGTGCACCCAGCCTCAGTGATATTTCTTATGCTCTTTTCAAAGGCTGCTAGGAATTGCTTGGTTGATTCTGACTTGACAGTGAAGGTGTCTGACTTTGGAATGACAAGGTGAGTCCCTTTAGCATTAATAGAGATTCCGCTATAGCTACCTTTAAAAAAAAGAAGAAACCTCTGGTGAACATTCAGATTTTTCAAAAATAGTTCCTGTTCTCTGGGAAGTTAACCACCTTTGTATGTGGGGAACAAATAATTCAGTTAATTTTAGACTTGTAATTGGGAATTGTCCTTGTCTGTGGAATGCCTAAGTGGAGTGTGAAAAGTTAACTCTTTTCAAATCCATAGCAGGTTGCCATGGTGTCTGAAAACTCCTGCCAATTTCTGTCATAGGTGCAAACACCTGATTGGGATTTTGGGTAAAAAAAAAAGAAAAGGAAAAGAGGTAATACACAATGTACGTATTCATTATCCAGCCCAATATTAGCATATAATGAAGTTCTTTTATTAAGATGATGCTACCTCTACCAGAGGGGAGTTGCAATATTTGTTGCCAAAGCCAGTGCCTTAAAAAGGCTGTTATAGATGTTTGGCTCCAATTGGTAGTTCTGCCCAGATAGATAATTCATGAAAAGTTAGTGCTAGCATCAGGCAGAGCATCCATATTATTGCCAGTTTCTATAGTACTCATTTTGTTCATCCATTGGGTAGATTCTTTGTTCTATCTTGTGCAACAGACAGTGGGTTAAATACTGGCTCTTCTTTTATAGATATGTCCTGGATGACCAGTATATCAGCTCCTTAGGAACTAAATTTCCTATCAAATGGTCAGCACCAGAGGTTTTTCATTATACTAAGTTCAGCAGCAAGTCTGATGTGTGGGCCTTTGGTGAGTAAGAATGCTGCGTAAAGCAAGAAAAATCAATTACATGTCACAAATCTAAATAGCTGCAAGAAATGCTTCAAAACTGACCTGCTGCAGATCTGGCACAGAATACTTGGAAATTCTTCTAAAACAGGTTTGCTTCTTAAAACCAGATTTCTAGTGGATGCAGTAGAAAAAACAACTCTAGGTTCTCTTCTATTCTCGGGGAGAGCCAAGGCGAAAGATGTTATCTCAATGAAGAGCAGTGTGGTATTTGTCATGGTTTTGAAATATAGAACTGGAAGGGCCATCTCGTTGAACCCCTACTCAGTGCAGGATGTACCACTGTCACGTTCACGGACTTAGCGGGCCCCTTAATCACACACACAGAGACGTACTGAAGGCTAACTACTTTATTGAGTATAAAAACAGTTCCAAAGAATATATAGTCCAATAATAAGCAATTGTTCAAAAGGTAGAAAGCAAGATTGTCCAAAGTAACGTAGCAAATAGACTAGAAGCTTGGCAAGGCTCCGCAAACCAATGCGGATCAAGAAACAAGGCAAGGCAAATGCAAGGCAAGGCTTGATGACCACGGCTTGGCTTGTGGTCCCACTCCGCTTCACGCCTATTCAGGAAAGACGTGGCCGGAGAACTGAGGATGCGTTCCCACGGATCCTATACTTAATCCTTCGGCCGAGGCCCCCGACGCTCTAGGCTTCTTCGTCTCCAATCTCTGCTCACGGACCTCGGTCGGTCTAGGACCCTAGACCAAGCCCTCCTAGTAGACTCAATGTCCCGTCTCCTATCGAAAGTTCGACCTTGCCTCTCAGCAGCTGTGTCGCTATCTTCCTGAGAACTTTCCTCCCTAGCACTTTCCCACTCAGCTTTGCCCATGTTTTCATTCAAGCTCTTGGGAATTCCTCCCCCCGGGGTGTTCATAACTCCCTTTGCTGCTTCCCATCTCCACCTGGTGATCGGAATCTATGCTAGGCCCAAACATCATCTCATCCCATGCCAAGCTCTCTGTGGGCGAACGAGGCCCATCCGAAGGGCCCTGTGCTTCACCCCAGTCATCTAGCTCATCCTCTGAATCCACATCTGCTGCTGCAGGCCCTAATGCTAATGGAACCCCAGGACCTATTCCCTGCCCTCCAGGCACAAACGAGAACTGCTGTGCTACAACCACTAAAATATCCCCAGAAGGTACCTAGCAAGCCTGTTTTGGATAATGTCCAGAGAAGGAGATCCTATAGGAAAATAGTTCATTAAAGATTTTCTGTTTTGTTTTTTTAAAGTAAGAGATGTGCCTTCAATCTTTTGCGGCAAAGTGAGATGTTAGGGCTTGAAAACTGGATTGCCCTCAAGATGGGTTCATAGAAGGCTGCACGCCTTTTGACATTTTACCACATTTTCTGATAATTATAGTGTCTACTTTTTAAAATTAGGGATCAAAAACTATTTGAAAAAACTATGTGCAAAAATCATTCAAAAAAATGCTGGGAAATCTTGATAAGGCATTTCCTAGGCGAGTGTAGCACAGCAGTTCTCGTTCGTGCCTGGAGGGCAAGGAATAGGTCCTGGGGTCCCTTTAGCATTAGGGCCTGCAGCAGCAGAGGTGGATTCGGAGGATGAGCTAGATGACTGGGGGGAAGCACAGGGCCCTTCGGATGGGCCGCAGTCTCCCACAGAGAGCTTGGCATGGGATGAAATGTGTTTTGGGCCCATCTTAGATTCTGATCACCAGGTGGAGATGGGAAGCAGCGAAGGGAGTTATGAGCACCCGGGGAGGAATTCCCAAGAGCCCGAGAATGTAAACATGGATGAATCCGAGTGGGAAAGTGCCAGGGAGGAAAGTTCTCAGGAAGATAGCGACACAGCTGCCGAGAGGCAAGGTCGCTCCTTCGATAGGAGACGAGACATTGAGTCTAGCAGGAGGGCTTGGTCGAGAGTCCTAGATCGACCGAGGTCCGTGAGCAGAGATTGAGACGAAGGAGCCTAGAGCGTCGCGGACCTCGGCCGACGGATTAAGTATAGGGGCCCGGGAACGCATCCTCAGTTCTCCGGCCACGTCTTCCCTGAATAGGCGCGAAGCGGAGAGAGACCACAAGCCAGCAGTGGTCATCAAGCCTTGCCTTGCATTTGCCTTGTTTCTTGAGCCGCAGCGGTTTGCGGAACCTTGCCCTGATTCCTGATTCGCATTGGATTGTGAAATCTTGTCCTGTTCCCTGATTCGCATTGGATTGCGGAGCCTTGCCACGCTTCCTGCTTATTTGCCACGTTACTTGGGACTACTTGCTTATTACCTTTGGAACACTTGCATACTATTGGACTATTTACTCTTTGGAACTGTTTTTATACTCAATAAAGTAGTTAGCCTTCAGTACGTCTCTGTGTGTGTGATTAAGGGGCCCGCCAGGTCCGTGATCGTGACAGCGAGTGACCATCTTTCTTATTCTGGACTTATTCTGTGTGCAAAATGCACACTTGGGGACAGAAAACTAATTTCCCAAAAAATAAGTATAATTTTTTTCATTGAAATGTCCTCATTGCAGACAATGCTGTTTTGTGCAGGAATATTTTTTTCCCTGTGCATGTGCAGAAATGTCATTTTCTGTGTAAAAGCAACTAACATGCATTTTCCCCACACTGGATAAGTCCTGAACTTTAAATATTCTTTGAAAACCATACGGTTTTAAAATTCTCTTGCAGCAAGGATAAAAATAGTAAAATATTTTTTTCTTGCTTGCAGAGAGATTAATATTTCTATTTTCATTTCTTTTTTATTTTATCAAAACAGGAGGCTGCTGATGGCCACTTAGAGCCCAGAAAAATATCAACAAATGGAGAATATTCAGGGACAAAACTGCCATGGGATTTTATGTGTCTTGCAGCTATACTTTGCCTAGCCTATCACTAGACCATAACATGAACTCACTTTGTCATATAAAAGTCAGTTCCAATTTTCTTATCATTTTATCCACAGAGCGCCTTATGTTTATTCTCTTCATATTTATTTGCTTTTTTACATTTCTTTCCCAACTTTTCTCCTTGCCTGAGACTGACTCTTTAAGCAAATTACTTCATTCACTACAGTCACAATTAAATGCTTCACCAAACAAATTGAAAACAATAATAGGCTCATAGCTTTTGTCATTTAATTATTTTTTTGGAAGACAGCAGTCCAAAAGAGTACAATTAGGTTGTTCAAATGTAGCTTTGATGCAGCATCCACCAACAACTGTAGCAGTAAACAGGGCCATTGGGCCTTTCTTTCTGTTCTTTTTTTATTCCTTCTGTTGAGTAGGAGGGGAAAAGGTCCGCTGGGCAGAGGATGCAACCTTCTCCACTGGTGCACAAAGCAGTAGTAGAGACTGGCACACAAACTTTGAGTGCTAATTGATAGTAGGCTTTGTCTTCTTGGACTACTTGCAATTCATTAGAGTAGACCCCCCTCAGTCAATAGGTATTGGTTCAATGGTTCTTTTCTAGTGGGGACTGACAACAGATTTTAGACTTAAAACTGGCATGTTTGCTTTGTGACTTGTGAATTTCTTAGACACATTAATTCATACTGGCAAAACCTTCCACTAGATGGGAAAGAGGTTGAAGCAAACTATCTTGGTGACATGAAACTACATTAAAAAAGAAGAGTGGAGGCAGCAGTATTGTGGGTTCAGGGCTAGCCTGCAGGAGTTGTTTTTGTCTGGTCTCTCTCTTGAAACAACTCTAAGACAAGTAATTTTAAAGTATATATGTTCTTGAGGATTTTATAGGGGAAAGGGCACAAACAACAAGGGCATCCTAACATTATAACTTTTGTTGCTTTTGGCATGTCTACAGGAATTTTAATGTGGGAAGTGTTCACTTTGGGCAAGCTGCCCTATGACCTGTATGATAACATGCAAGTGATTGAGAAGGTGTGCCATGGTTATCGACTGTATCGTCCACAATTGGCTTCTGAAGCCATCTATGAAATCATGTACAGCTGCTGGCATGAGGTATGTACATTATTTCATATGAGATTTACAAAGTGATGCTCCTCAATTCAATAATATAGTAAATGATCTAGCCATGTGTCCACATTTTCACATTAAGCCCTCACCCACATTAGCTTCCAACATTTGGTCCTCCATGTGTTATTGGATGCTCCAGATGGGTCAACTATTATAGCTAGCGGACAGTGACTTATGAGTTGGAGTCCCAAACCTATGAAGGTCATATGGGTACCTATTACTGTTATGCAGTACTTGTCAGTAAAAGCATTACCAACATTATACTTTAGCACCTAAAATATGCAAGATACCAAACCAAAGGTCAAAGTGCTGGTGGCACTGAGGATGAACCCATATTTCAGTATTAGTATTCACCATTTGTGCTCGAAATGCCCCAGGTTCTAGTTGATATTTCCACCTAAAGGTTCTCACTTTCCAGGATTGGGAAAGATCTCCATGTCTTTTCATTTGACAAGTCAATATTAAAAGATAACAAATTAAATGTGTACTCTTTTGATCAGAAACTTTTTATACCAGTTGCCTAGGATGTTTTTTTTTATAACCCAGTGTAAAATCAGAAAGACCCGGAACTCAGACTTTTATATTAGTCTGGATGTACCCTTAGAAAGCTATAATAAAGATCTAGTGATCTTTATTATAGTGATCTTTATGCCCTCTTTTTAGAAAAGTAAATCTATTACATTAATAATTATCTGTTATTATATGCTGCGAAATTGTTTCCAACTTCTGTTGACTCTATCATAGGATTTTCTGGGCAAGGGTATTGAGGGCTGAAAAGGCTGAGGGCTGAGAAGGGTGGTATACAAATACAGTAAATAAATAAAAATAATAATAGATTTTCAGAAAAGTTTGCCATTGTGTGTTTTTAAGACTGAGAGAACATAACTTGTTCAAGGCCATCCATTGGGTTTTCAGGACAGAATGGGGATCTGAAGCTGGGTGTCTTCGTGCCTTAGTCCAGCACTCAAAAGCACCACACAGGTTTTTGTAGAGTCATAATTAACATTCACATATATAGATACGATTTTTCTCCATAATGCAGGTATTCCATAAAAGTGATAAGCTTAAAGAATGTACAGCCAGTCAGTCATACTGCTCTTGGCCACTACCATTTTTAATATGATCAATAAATCCCATCTCTTGGTGAAACAATTTTGCAGTAGCCCACCTATTGAATTTCTAACTAAATCTGCCAGTTTTAACATTGTTTCTTTTCTGTACAGTTGCCTGAAAAACGCCCTAATTTTTGTCAGTTGCTTTCTATCCTGGAGCCACAAAGAGAAGATGGCAAGCCCTAAAGAATACTCTTTCGTAGGTGGTGCCTACCTCATTTTACTTCTTCCTTCCTTGCTCTTTTGGTGTTACTTCTAAGTTCTACTTTAGAAGCATTTGTCAAATTATATATTTTATATTTAAAGCGATAAACAGAGAAGATCAAAAAATGATTATAAGGCTTAAATGACGGAGAGCAACATTGAAAAAAATGGGTTGCTGTAAGTTTTTCAGGCTGTATGGCCATGTTCCAGAAGCATACTCTCCTGACATTTTGCCCACATCTATGGCAGGCATCCTCAGAGGTTGTGTGGTCCATTGGAAAATGGGGTTTATATATCTGTGGAATGTCTAGGGTGGGAGAAATGTTTGGGAAATGCTGTGTTTGGTGGCCCCTGCGTTTGGCAGCACACAAAGCCGAATCAAGGAACATGAAAGATACTGCAGACTACTTCTACCAGAGAAGTCAGATACATAGATACATAAACCCCATTTTCCTAGTTTCCAACAGACCTCACAACCTCTGAGGGTGCCTGCCGTAGAAGCAGGAGAAACATCAGGAGAGAATGCTTCTGGAACATAGCCAGAGAGCCCAGTAAACTTACAGCAACCCAGTGATTCCGGCCATGAAAGCCTTTGACAACACATTGAAAAAATGTTGCTCTACCTTAGAGAATATGTTGTAGCTTGCTAGTGAGTTGAAGTTAAACTGAACATGTGCAATTCATTCTGAGCAATGTTCCAAAATCTCTTCACATGTGATGCAGGTATGAAAACACCTAATATAATGGGGAAAGATAAAAAAAAGAATAAGTATGACATACAGAATTGCTCCTATGGGCAAGTTTTTTTTTGATGTCATAGCCCACTCAATTGCTGTTATTGTATGTTTTTGAAATAATTATGTACAATTTTACATAAAGGGTGCATCTACACCGAATGCAGTTTGACACCAATTTAACTGCTACGGCCCAATGCTGTGCAATCTTTGGAGTAGTAGTTTGGTGAGTCACTAGCACTCTTTGACAGAAAACGCTGAAGTTCTTGTAAAAGCAATTCCCATGACTATCTGGTATTAACCCATGACGTTCAAACTGCATTCACCTTACAGTATAGAGCAGGGGTGCTCATTAGGTAGCTCGGGAGCTACTAGTAGATCTTTGGCCCTCTTCCAGGTGATCTTCAGGCCTCACCAGCCGGATGGGGCGCTCCTGCTGCTGGCTTCCGCTCTCGCGGTACTTCTTTCGCCTGCAGGGCATTGCAGGAAGAAGGAAGCATGAGGCGGGGCCTCTGGAGGGAGCGCCCTGCCTCTTTCTCTTCCAGAAGCAGCTGTGCAGCCTCCGTTGCCAGCAAGACAGGCAGGGCGGAGTGCTCCCTCTGGATGCCCCGCCTCGTGTTTTCTCCTTCCTGCAATGCCCCGCAAGTGGAAGAAGCTCTGCGCGGGCAGAAAACAGCAGCAGGAGCACGCGCGGGGGCAAGAGCGCATGGCGGCGGGAGCACACGGTGGTGGGGGCAGGTAGATCTTTTGGACTTGGTTGCTTTAAGAGTAGCTCGCATGCTGAAAAAGTGTGAGCACCCCTGGTGTAGAGGAACCCCTAGATAGTCCTTTCTACTCTTATGATGCTAGACTTCTAACAATATAGATGCACCTTGTTCGAGGTGGAACTTTGGGCTTCCAAGAGAGCATACCTAGCATTGTGTCTCCAAGTAAATTGTTGGCTTCAGTGAACCTTAAAGAGTATATAAAAATAATCTTTCAGTGACTAAATATTCAATAAAAGAAATGAGATAGACTTTGCTTCTTGATTTATTCTTATTTAAATGCGTGTGTTTTTTCAGATTACAGCATAGGTATTTGTACAAAAGGATCTGCATGAACAACTGAAGGCCAGAGAATGGCCTGAATATGGCAGCAAGCAGTTAACAACCAATCAATTAAGCACAGATATCTGTATTGCAATATAACAAAAATGGTATCAATAGAAATTGACAATTCAAAAACCATTTTTAGTCTTTCTTTACAGCCCTAACTGGGTTCTAATTATTATTATACTGTAACTCCTGAAACATAATCTACAGAAATATCAAAGGAAAGTACAAATGTCAGGATAATATACATAACACATTTTTATACTTTATATACTTAACCAAGGGTATGCAGAACATAGGGGGTGTTTATACATATCTATTCTGGTTTATTTAGTAGAGTTACTATCAGTATGTACCTATGTTTTGTTTAGAAGATAAGCAGCATGAGAAAGCCTTGAATTGGAACAGGACTGAGCAAGTGCAATTAAAGAGACAGCAACACATCTATAAAAACATATGAGAATATTTTGAGACCATGGGTATAAGAAGAAAATAATCATACATCAAAAGACTGTTATAGACTATTCATAAATCAACACAACCTGAAGAAGGATCCCTGAAACAAGGATATTGTACCCGGGATTACTTGTTGTTGTGTTATGTATATAATACTGACATTTGTACTTTTCTCTTTTTGATATTTATGTAGATTATGTTTCAGGAGCTACAGTATACTAATAATTAGAACCCAGTTGGGGCTGTAAAGAAAGCAAGCAGTTAACAACAGATTATTGTGTTATTGACAAACGATTGTCGATGACTCGACTGTTCCCACAGCTTTGCAGCTTTTCCGCCACATGTGGGAGAAGTCTTGAAATGTGTCCTTTGATAAACATGAGACTTTAAAGAAAATCAGGAGGGGAACCCACATTGTGTAAAAGTATTCTGCTATTACTATTTCTTTCAATTCATAGAATTACAGAACCATAGAGTTGGAAGAGACCCCATGGGCTATCCAGTCCAACCCCCTGCCAAGAAACAGGAGCCCAACATTTTGTGGGCTAAATGGCATTTTAGACCCAGGTAGATATATTGAAAAGAGAAAAACTTACTAGTTCATTCTATGAGTGGTTGTAATATGACAACACTCACTGTCTTTACCATTGGCTGTGGAGGAATTGTCATTCAACAACATCTGGAGAGCCACATGATTTTCACCCCTAATCAAAATGAATATAAGCATCATTGATTACAATGAACCGACCCTAATTGGGACTGAAACTGGATTCAACTCTATCATTGGAGTTGTGAAGATTGAAACAAAATAAACAGGTTTTTTAGTTTAGATATTTGCATAGATAAATATAAAGTGCTCCATGTCTTATACGCAGGTGGTCCTACTGATATTTTAAGAGCCATGTTATTTCAAGTTTGCTAACAAGTTGAATCTCTTACATAAAATAATCATGTACTAAAAAAGAAGGAATGAAAATAAATTCTCTTTTAAATGTCAGCTTTTAGTGTAGATTTAAAAAACCCTCAAAAATAAGAGTAAGCAAATAAAATAAGTGTTCCAAGACAAATCGTTGGCTATAGGAGACATTTCAATACATTTCTCACTTAACGGCATTAGTATGAGTGGAACACTTGGATTTTCCCTCATGAGGTGGGATTAGCATTAACAGAGAAAGGCATATGTAGAGAAACTCACTCAGTGCCAAAATTCTGATCCTTGGGGGGGGGGGGGGAGACTAACAACCAGATCACAAATCTCAGTCATAGCAGCTACTTACAAGATCCTAAAAGTATATGGACTCCCAAATATGTGGATTGGGTAATAAATGAATGCTTCATGCATAGTTGTCAAGGCTGACTGAACAATTTAGCATCCAGGCTAAATATGTGGCTCTGAATGATTGACCAAGGCCACGCATCAATGTTGAATAGATGGTGGCTACTATGCTTGGATTGTATTTGCTAACTGTTCAGAGGAGATTGATTTCAGCACCACTTATCCATTAGACATAGACCAGTGTGGGTCTTTGGTTCATGCTTATTCCACTGAAAATAGTTGGTTAGCATTACATGAATACGGCAGTGCTTCAGCTGTCCGCTTTACGTTTAACATAAGCTGCATTCAGGCAACACTTCCTGTTTCATATAGTTTGCAAGTATAAATAAGAGGCACAGACTGTCTGCTTTTATTGTTATTATTTTAGAATGCCGTTGAGTTTTTAATTCCCTCTTGAGACATTAAGTTCTTTTCTCTATGGTTTGGATAAGGGTTGGCTCCATCAGTTCGGATTAAGTCATTCTGCACTGCATTTCTTCTTCTGCATAGAACAAGAATAAATTGGTATGTAATAAGAGCTGCCCATTTGATACAAGGCTTACTAGCATCAAGAACAACAGTCAGTACAGTCCTGATTTACAACACTTCAAATGTACAACATTACCCTCTAAATAAATAAGTAAGTAATTAAGTGTCTGAAAGCAACTTCTTGCTGGAAGGAAAAAGAACAAGGGTATGAGGGAGAAGGGGAAAAAACCCTCCTTAACATTGAATTACATTGGGACATATTGTCCAGTCTCCAGTGATTCCCTTTGTAACCAGCTTTTCTCATTTAAATCAGTCTCAGTTTACATTGTGAGACCAGAAATGAAAGACTGACCTTAACTCAAGACTCTCTAGTATAGTGAATGGTTGAGGAAGCACCACTGGTAAACAGGATCTCTTTGCTGTGTTGTTGACTTAGACCAAAACAATGTCACCTAGGAATATTTTTACTTTCTTTTGCTATGCAAAATGAATCTGTAGTTTGAAAGAGCAGAATGGCTCATAAACAATCCCTTACCTTCTTCGGTCTCTCACTCCTATGATGATCAAGGCAATGGATGCAAGCACTACAATACCAACAACCACTCCAAATACTATAAGCCATACAGTGACTGGGGGTTCATAAGGTGGCACCAATGTGGGATTGATTCCGACAAATTCCAAAGTTTCATCATTTAGTTTGAACGCTTCATTGATGCGACTCCGAGACATACTGTAAAGCAAGAGTAGGGTTTATTTATCAGCGTTATTGTCTGCCTTTCAACACATGGATGATCAAGAGTGGCATATTGGCTTGGGAGATGGACTAGGGCTTGAATTCAGGGCCGGAATCACTAGTTGGCCATAGAAACCTACTGGGTAAAGTTATATGCTCTCAGCTTCAGAGAATGACCAAGGCAACCCCCTGAATAAATTTTGCCAAGACAGGCCTAGATAAATTCACCTTAGGATTGCCATAAATCAGACATGATTTGACAGCAGACAACACCACTAATATGAAAAAGCTAACACCATAACATGTTAGATAAGGAGTGCTTTCCATTTAGCCCTATAACTGTTTTGGACATAAGCTATTATAGTGCTTCACCACTGGACATGCTGGGTGGTCGATGAGAACCAAAATGCAAAATGTTTTAAGAGCTAAGGTTTCTGATTCTACCCTCCATGCCTCTTGGATTATTGTTACCTTTTATAATTAGCTTCTCTGTCATGTTATTCATTCTCTCCTTGTTTCTCAAGTGCTCTACAACTTAACTTTGCCTACTCCACTTTTTCATTAAAGGTAAATCGAAAGAGTCAAGATCCAAACCTACATTTATTTTCAAGGCTCTATTAACCATTCTCTTCTTCCTGAAATATGTGCTACACTAGAAAAAGAATTTCTTCATTTTAAACGCATGTTTTGACTTCAATTGTTTTTTGTTGAGATTTCTTTTATGGTCTTATACTGTGTAATCCTCGGCATTTATGAATTCAGTAGGACTTACTTTCAAGTAAGTGGATATTATATTGTAGCCTACTCATATTTATCTAAAAGTAAGTCCCATTGAACTCAATAGGCTTCTCAATAGGTACATTACTCATATCCTTAGTGAGACCTAAACAGAAACAATTTTCCTAAATGGAATAATTTCTGATTATTTTGTAGTGGATAAATAAAGTGGACAGTTTTTATATGTCAGCTTTATATTCATCACGAATTGCTTATAGAATAGGCCTTCCACTTTTTGCCAGGGATAGGAGTGCAAGAACCCTATGGAAATAGAAAAAATGCAAATAAAAATGGCTATATTTTTTTTACCTGAAAGGACCTCTCTGGGAATCTCTATCCCTCAGTGTGACTATAAAATCAAATTCCACCAGAAACTAACCATAGACATGCTGGAAGATCTAGAGAAGCATTCATTCCAGCAGTTTGTAGACACTCCAATATGATTGCATTGTCACCTTCTGGCAGACTCTGTGGTAAACATCTGCTGGAAGCTGACCACAGAGTCCTGCTGAAGGGCCTAGAGATTCTTAGAGAAAACATAATCAAGTCTGCACATAACATGAAATGATGGTTTGTTTAGCAAAGTCATGGTTTCATATTACTTGCAAATCCATGCATGCCTACAAAACATGATGGGTATGGGGAAGAGAAACTGGGATTTAACATCACAGCTGGGCATTTTGTGCCCTATTTGCTAGACTATAAGTTCACCTGATAGCATTTTCCACGTCAGCTCTAGGAACCAAAGTGATGCTGTCATTAGGCATGCTGACAGTAAAGGAGAAAGAGATTCTTGGTGTCTCATTTTTTACATGGATATCTGTGGATCTGAAGGAGAAACAATGAGTTTACAATTAGTCATACATTCATCTTAAAAATATCTGAATTGATATAATTTCAAAATAAATCATTAGAGATCTCAGTGGAATATATGCAGTTAAATGTTATTTTCAGTTTGCTAGCAGCTCAGACTTACATATATCATTTTCTGAGAAGTATCCAGAATACATTATTTGAAAGAGTCAAGTAATTGAGTTCAATACTTGTAGTGCATGTGGCAATATGTTTTACACATTAAACCTATACAGTTGTCACGATCACGGACTTACCGGCCCCTTAATCACACACACAGAGACGTACTGAAGGCCTACTTTATTGAGTAAATACAGTTCAAAGATAATGTCCAATATGAATAAAAAAGCAATCCAAAAGGCTTGAAGCATCAATGTCCAAAGGAACGTAGCAAATAGGCCAAAAGCTTGGCAAACACCACAAGGCTGTGGCCAGGAACAAAGGCAAAGCTCCCAATGCTTTGGGACTGGAACAAAGGCAAGGCTTGATGACCACTAGCTATCCAGCTCGTGATCCCTACTCCGTTTCACGCCTAATCAGTTGCGACGTGGCCGGAGAACTGAGGATGCGTTCCCACGGATCCTATACTTAATCCTTCGGCCGAGGCCCCCGACGCTCTAGGCTTCTTCGTCTCCAATCTCTGCTCATGGACCTCGGTCGGTCTAGGACCCTAGACCAAGCCCTCCTAGTAGACTCAATGTCCCGTCTCCTATCGAAAGTTCGACCTTGCCTCTCAGCAGCTGTGTCGCTATCTTCCTGAGAACTTTCCTCCCTAGCACTTTCCCACTCGGGCCGTCCATGTTTTCACTTTCAAGCTCTTGGGAATTCCTCCCCCCGGGGTGTTCATAACTCCCTTCGCTGCTTCCCATCTCCACCTGGTGATCGGAATCTATGCTAGGTCCAAACATCATCTCATCCCATGCCAAACTCTCTGCAGGCGAACGAGGCCCATCCGAAGGGCCCTGTGCTTCACCCCAGTCATCTAGCTCATCCTCTGAATCCGCATCTGCTGCTGCAGGCCCTAATGCTAATGGAACCCCAGGACCTATTCCCTGCCCTCCAGGCACAAACGAGAACTGCTGTGCTACACTATCCCCCCCCCCTCAGGGCCCCTCCTAGGCCGCCCTCGAGGTTTGGGTTTGTCAGGGTACTTGCGGTGAAAACGAGCCACCAAATCCGGAGCATGGACATCCCGAGCCCGGGTCCATGAACGTTCTTCCGGGCCCAGCCCCTTCCAGTCGAGCAAATACTCCAGCTTCCGGTAGCGGATGCGAGCATCCAAGATGTCCTGCACCTCCAACTCCTCCGCACCATCACGCATCACAGGGGGAGGAGGCGGCTGCGTCACGTCAGGCCGCACCCCCCTTCGCCGGGCGGAGCAACGAACGATGAAACACCGGGTGGAGCTTCATGTCCGCTGGGAGTTGTAGTTTGAAGGAAACAGGCCCCACCTTCTCCAAAACTTTGTAGGGACCCAAAAATCTCGCGTCCAGCTTGCGGCTGGGGCGCTGTGTAGGCAAATTCTTGGTGGAGAGCCAAACTTTATCCCCCACGAGGATCTCCGGACCCTCTTGGCGCCGCCGATCAGCCATCCGCTTGTAGTCGGCCTTCGCCTGGTCCAATTGGGTGCGTAGCAAGTCTTGGAGTGCAGTGAGCTCTCGAAGCCAATCCTTAGCCTCCGAAACGTCCCCAGACGGATCCACCGGCAGGTAGAACCGAGGGTGGTGTCCATAGTTAGCAAAGAAAGGAGTCTCTTTGATGGATTCCTGCGTCGCATTGTTGTAAGCAAACTCTGCCAAAGACAACAAGGACGCCCAGTTGTTTTGCTGATAGTTGACATAGCAGCGCAGGTACTGCTCCAAGGTGGCATTAACCCGCTCGGTTTGCCCATCGGTCTGCGGGTGATGCGCCGTGGACATCCGCACATCAATCCCCAGCAACTTCTGGACAGCCTTCCAGAACTGGGAAGTGAATTGGGTGCCCCGGTCCGTCACCAAGCTCTGTGGAAGTCCATGCAGCCGAAACACATGTTGCACAAACATGTCAGCAGTCTCCTTGGCAGTAGGCACCCCCACACAGGGGATGAAGTGTCCCATCTTGGTGAAACAGTCCACCACGACCAGTATCGTGGTGAAACCCTTGGACTTGGGGAGGTCGGTGATGAAATCAGCCAAAATCATCTTCCAGGGAGCAGAGGGGTCGGGAGCGGCTGGAGCAAACCGGCCGGCTTGCCCCCCTGGTTCTTAGCCCGCTGGCACACAGGGCAGGATCCCACATAGTCCTCCACATCCCTCCGCACTTTAAGCCACCAAAAGTCCCGTAGGACCAGCTGCAGAGTCTTGAAAAGCCCAAAATGGCCTGCGGCCCGGCTATCGTGGCAAAGCTTGAGAATGTCCTCCCGCTCGGGCCCAGGGGAAACATAGACCGAGTCCCGGTGGTAGAGCACCCCGTTCTTTACCTGGAAAGGGGCTTGGGGCCCCTTGGTCAGCTGCTCTTGCACCCACGGGTCGGTCCGCTGGCGAGCCTGGACACGAACACTCAAAGGTCTCTTGTCTCCAGGGGCCGGCGGGGCCGCTGGAGGGTTGACAGGGAGCGCCCGAGCAGCCGCAAAGTTCTCCGCTTTGAGCAACCTGGCCTCCGACGGCCCGGCCCCATCACGAACGTACTCCGGCTTTCGGGACAACGCATCAGCTTGCTTGGTCTGCTTGGGGTCACATAGTGAATGCGGAAATTGAATCGCTCAAAGAACAGGGACCATCTCTGTTGCCTCTGGTTCAATTTGCGCTGGGTCTTCAAGTGCTCCAAATTCCGGTGGTCGGTGTGAACCTCCACCGGGAACTTGGCCCCTTCAAGCAGATGTCTCCAGACTTCAAACGCCACCTTGATGGCCAAAAGTTCCTTCTCCCAAATGGTATAGTTCTTTTCCGGAGCCGTCAGCTGCCGGGAATAGTAGGCACAGGGCAACAAGTCCGTCCCCTGAGGCTGTAGCAGGATCACTCCCACCGCCACATCCGACGCATCGGCCTGGACGATGAAAAGGGTGCGGGGTTTGGGTGCTGCAGAAGCGGCTGAGTGGTGAACAGCTGCTTTAACTTGCGGAACCCTACATCTGCCTCCGGAGTCCACCGGAAAGGCACCTTCCCCGCAAACACTGGGTGATAGAATCAGCTCACTTGGCAAAGTCAGGAATGAACTTTCTGTAGTAGTTGGCAAAGCCCAGGAATCGTTGAATGTCTTTTTGCTGGCGGGGCCGCCCAATCGGCCACGGCTTGGACCTTGGTGTCATCCATGGCGATGCCCGTAGGAGAAATACGGTAGCCCAGAAAGTCCACCTCCCGCAGATCAAAAGCACATTTCTCCAGCTTAGCATAGAGCCCGTGAGCTCTGAGTCGCTGGAGCACCTCCTTGACATGGCGGTCATGGGTCGCCTGATCTGGAGAAAAAATGAGCAGGTCGTCTAGGTAGACCGCCAAATAGCGGTCCAACAGGTCTCGGAAAATGTCATTCATGAAATGTTGGAAACAGGCTGGGGCGTTGCACAAACCGAATCCCATCACCAGGTATTCGAAGCTTCCCCACTTGGTCTGGAAGGCCGTCTTCCATTCATCGCCCTGGCGAATCCGGACAAGGTTGTAAGCCCCCTCAGGTCCAATTTAGTGAACACCTTGGCTCCCGCATCTGCTCCAAGAGCTCGGGGATCAAGGGGAAGGGGTAGCGGTCCGGATTGTGATCTTGTTGAGTTCCCTATAGTCATTGCAAAGCCGCAACTCCCCCGATTTCTTCTTGACGAACAGAATCGGTGCCCCGGCTGGGGATTGGGAGGGCCGAATGAACCCCTTCCGCAGATTCTCATCCAGGAAATCTCGGAGAGCCTGTTGCTCTGGTTCCGAGAGAGGGTAGAGTCTCCCCCGTGGGATTGGGGCTCCCGGCTGCAATTCAATGGCACAGTCATAGGGCCGGTGCGGAGGCAAGCGTTCCGCCTCCTTCTCACTGAAGACATCCCAAAATCCGGCATACTTCTTGGGCAGGGTGGCCACATTCTCCACTTCTTGAGCCTGGCATGCCCGGGCCATCATGCAGTGGCCCTGGCAATGGTCAGAAGAAAAAATTAGCTGTCTCTTGGCCCAGGAGATCTGGGGGTCATGGAGCGCGAGCCACACAATGCCCAGGACAATGGGGAAATCTGGGAGCTTCGTCACAAGAAAAGAGATGTCCTCTTTATGGGAGCTGGTCCACATCCTGGTAGGGGCTGTATATTGAGTCACATCCCCGGTTTTCAAAACTCTCCCATCGATAGTCTGGACACCCTTGGGCTCTTGGAGATCAAGAAATTTTAATCCAGCAGACTTGGCATAGTCTGCATCGATGAAGTTGTTGGTGGCCCCCGAGTCTATCATGGCATGGACCATCATCGGCCCCTTCTCGGGCGACCACAGGCCAACCATTACAAGGAACAATTGTCCAGTCTTGGGTTCAGGGGGAAGAGAAGCGACGTCGGCCGAGTGAGCGAACCCTCTTACACTCGACCGGCCCCTTCCCCCGTCGCCTGGATGGCTTCTTCAGCCTCCGGGACCCCTCCAACTGCGGCGGAGGCTCGAGGAGTCTTTCCACGCGGCTTTTGGGGGCATTCCTTGGAAAAATGTCCAGCCCCCCCCACAGTACCAACACAGGTTCAAACGCTGCCGCCGTGCCTTCTCCGCCTGGTCCACTTTGGGCCGTACTGTCCCCAACTGCATGGGCTCCGGGTCGTCAGGGCCGGCTGGCGTCGGCAATTGCCGGGGTTGGAACTGCCCGGCCCCCCCTTCCTTCCTCGCCACCGGTTTCTCCAGCACGCCCTTGTCCCACCGCCTCCTGGTCTGCAGTCCTGCTTCCACACGAAGGCTCAGGGCAATGGCTGCCTCAAGATCAGCGGGCCGAGGATGTTTCAACATCTCCTGTTGCAATTCGAAGTCAGCCCGCAGTGTAGTGATAACATAACGCCGATACGTTCCACTGTACCTGGGCAGCCAGGACTCGAAACGGAAATGTACTGGGACAGGGATAGATCCTTGATCGTCAGCCGGGCCAAATCTCTCTCAGCCAGCTCTTCATTCACGGGGGCCCCCCATGTCACCCGGATCGCGGCTAGGAACGCCCGCAGCGTGTTGGTATGGGGGGACTGGGCCCGGATCAACGCGGTGGCCCACGTTGCTGCGGTCCCTTCCATCAGGGTGTAAACAAACACCACCTGGGCTCGATCAGTGGCGAACTCGTTGGGGCGCTGCTCCAGGTATAGTTCCACCTGGCAAACAAAGACCTCCACCTGAGCCGGGTTGCCACTGAAACGGGCCGGTGGGCTCCCCCCGGGTGCTGTCCGGCCCGGGTACGTAGCGCTCCCAATTCCTGTTGCATCTCTTGCACTTGGGCATCCGACAAGTTAGCCATGGCGACCACTGTCATGGAGCGCTTCTTGCGGCGTCCCGAGCGGCGTCCCGTGGTGTGATAAGGGGTTCTAGGAGTTCTCCGGCCAGCTGTCACGATCACGGACTTACCGGCCCCTTAATCACACACACAGAGACGTACTGAAGGCTAACTACTTTATTGAGTAAATACAGTTCAAAGATAATGTCCAATATGAATAAAAAGCATCAATGTCCAAAGGAACGTAGCAAATAGGCCAAAAGCTTGGCAAACACCACAAGGCTGTGGCCAGGAACAAAGGCAAAGCTCCCAATGCTTTGGGACTGGAACAAAGGCAAGGCTTGATGACCACTAGCTATCCAGCTCGTGATCCCTACTCCGTTTCACGCCTAATCAGTTGCGACGTGGCCGGAGAACTGAGGATGCGTTCCCACGGATCCTATACTTAATCCTTCGGCCGAGGCCCCCGAAGGGTGTTCATAACTCCCTTCGCTGCTTCCCATCTCCACCTGGTGATCGGAATCTATGCTAGGTCCAAACATCATCTCATCCCATGCCAAACTCTCTGCAGGCGAACGAGGCCCATCCGAAGGGCCCTGTGCTTCACCCCAGTCATCTAGCTCATCCTCTGAATCCGCATCTGCTGCTGCAGGCCCTAATGTTAATGGAACCCCAGGACCTATTCCCTGCCCTCCAGGCACAAACGAGAACTGCTGTGCTACAACAGTGGGAGTATTATTCAAAGTGCCCAATGCACTGAACCTTTCTCTTTAGGGCAACCTACAACTCAAGTTCTGATTTACTCAGGGATTTACCCTTTAGCTCAGTGGTTCCCAAACTGTGGGTCCCCAGATGTTTTGGCCTTCAACTCTCCTGTGTTTTAAAATATATTTTTAAACTGTTTACTAATCTAATTTTAAATAACTGATTTATTGGGGAGTTGTTCTTCCCCTCCCAAGGCGCTTGTGCCCATTTTGTGCTGGTCAGTGACTGTAATAAAGTGTTGTTGTTGTTGTTGTTGTTGTTGTTGTTGTTATAAGCATTGATATAAGCTCTCAGAAATCCTAACAGCTGGTTGGGATTTCTGGGAGTTGTAGGCCAAAACACCTGGGGACCCGCAGACTGAGAACCACTGCTTTAGCTGGTTTTGGAGACATAGAATATTTTAGTCTCAAAGCAAGTTGTCTAAGTCTGGCTATTTACACAGCTAGTTAATGGGTGCATCTACACTGCACAATTAATTTAGTTTGATGCCACTTTAACTGCCATGGCTCAGTGCTATGGAATGCTGGGAGCTATAGTTTGGTGAGGCACCACTACACTTTGACAGAGAATGCTAGAGCCCTTGTAAAACTGCAACTACTGTGATTTCATACCATTGAGACATGACAGTTAAAAGTGGTATCACACTTGCATTAATTCTACAGTGTAGATGCACCCAGTGTTGTCTGCCACAGAGGTAGAAAACAATTTTCAGCCCAAGAATCCATTCCTTTAAAATGTCCTTCTTGTGGCCTTATGCAAGGCCACTGCAAAATCAAAACCATATACATCCCTTCTTTCAAAATCACCCATACACACACTCATAATAAAAAGTTCCCATGGCTGTAGCCATGAAAAATATCCTGCAACTCTCTCACATTCTGTATCACTGGATGGAGAACTATAGTGATGTTGGACGACAACTCCATCCATCCCTGAGTCTTGGGCAAACTAGTTGGAGCTATAGGTGGATGTTGGTCCAGTGACAGTTCTTCACCTTTGCTCTGTATAGAGTGATAATACCATGAACGAAAAGAAAAGAAAAACACTTACCGAAATTGTATCGTTTCTTTCTTTCTTTCTAAGAAGTACTCTCTCATGGCATAGGCAATCGTGCACTTGAACAAATACATTTCATTATCATTCCATGTGTACTGTAAATTGAAAAGGATAATCCCACTTAACAGTTACGTTTTCAGACTTGCTTCGCTAGAAGTACTCTTCAGACAATAGACTAGATGGAATAACTTTTAGCCCTATCTGCAAAAATCTCTGAACAGTTGAATTCCATTGTACATATGATTGATTTCAGCTGTTATCCTGGGAAACATATAAATGATAAACTGTGAGGTAGGAAGCTGAGTCAGTGAGGTTTGCTTCAGCAATTTTAAACTAATCTAGCCTGTCTCAGGCTCGGGGGAATTATGAATTACCTTGCTAATTGCTTCTGAGTACATTTCCAAACATGACCTTAGTATATGATCAGAACGACAGCCTAAACTCAAAGGAATTGTAGGGGTACAGTGGTTGAAGTGAACCTACCCAATCACATCCATGAAAGCACACACACACATCTCTCTCTCTCTCTCTCTCTCTCTCTCTCTCTCTCTCTCTCTCTCTCTATATATATATATATATATATATATATATATATATTCAACATAGTTACTTTGGGGGCCACATGCAAAACATTACAGAATCAAAAGAGAGTGATATCAGAATAGTTATGCACACCAGCTGGCACCATTCATTCATTCCCACTGGTTGATTTTCCCCCTTTTCATCCTCATCTATTTCAAAGTATTCTGAATTGATCCATTCTGACAAGGTTATAAGATTATTAAATAATCTACATTGCTATTAAGATATCAGTTTTCTGACTGCCTATCCTCAGTTGGAGCTTTCACCGAGCAACTTTTTAATGTTATGGAATAATGGGTTAGCTTTGTGTTTTTCAACAGGGCTCCAATCCGTGTTTGCTCTCTTTCCGAAACTTCTCTTTGTCTATATTATGGTCACATCTTCCTAGATAAATTAGCTAGATAATTAAGTCGGTGAATTCCTATACATTTTGGTAGAAATTTGGTTATCAATTTTTTCCAATTTTCCACCAGAATTCTCATTCTGTCCCCACATCTAAATTTATCTTTCTTCAAAAGAATACTTTTATGCACATTTTATGTAAATTAAGTACAAATTGCATCCTAATTTGTACACATAGTTTGGTGTGCATTTTTCTTTTCAATGACATCACAAACCTCACAAATATCCCAGTCTTTAAAGTCTGAACACCTGGATACAGATGTTTACAGATGGAGATCTTGCTAAATTTGAGCATGTTTAATTGCCATAGATTTTAATGCAAGGGATCTGAGAATATGCTTTGCACATCATCACTGTATTCAGTAACTACCAAGTGTATCGGTAGTTACTGAAAAGGACATTCAAGTGCCACCTCGGAGTTGGTTGAGGTAGGCAGGATTTCCCTGGGTACTGGTTGTGGGGGGTCGGGAGCAGGTCAGGGTTTTGCCCTCCCTTCTGCTCAAGATCCCCGTGTACAACTGGTGGGCCACTGTGTGATACAGAATGCTGGACTAGATGGGCTGAGGTCCGATTCAGCATGGCTCTTCTTATGTTCTTATGTTCTTAGATATACAATATTTTTTGGGAAATGGGTATAAATGTGTTGTCCCACTCATGTGCAAATGCATTTAAATCACTCCATGTCACTAACTTCCTTTATCTGTTAGATTGTTTTAATCCAAGAGATAAATGTGATTCCAAATAAATGCAATCTGTGCTATTGTTCATAAATCAAAGCCCAGCACAATGCATTTGAAAATATCAGATTCAGGAGATAATGCTTCTGGAACATGGCCATACAGCCCAAAAAACTTACAACACCCCACTTGTGAGGTCTGTTGGAAACTAGACAAGTGAGGTTTATATATCTGTGGAATGTCCAGGTGGGAGAAATACTCTTGACTGCTTGAGGCAAGGGTGAATGTTGCAATTGGCCACCTTGATTAGCATTTAATGGCAATGTACCTTCAAAGTCTGGCTGATTGCTTCCTGGGGATCCTTTGTTGGGAGGTGTTAACTGGCCCTGATTGATTCTTATCTGGAATTCCCCTCTTGTCCTTTGCTGAATATAGCATGTGTAGTAATTCTTTTTGTTGTGAATTTTATGCGACTACAGTGTTCTCTTACTACTTCATGGTTCACTTATTGCAGACTCGCTGTTTCACGGATTTCAAAAAATATTAATTTAAAATATATATCATGGTATTTTTGCTGTTTTGTGAGGTTTTGCTGTCGCCGCTCTCCAAAGCACTTTCCCTCCTCAGTCCTCCCTCCCTCCAGCCTTGAAGAGCCTTTCCTTTCCTTTATTTTAAGTTTATAAATACTTAAAATAGTGTATAACTACTAAAATAATTAATATAAAAATAAATAGAGTGCCCCTAAATCGTTTTTCACTTATTATGGGAGGTCCTGGAACGTAATCCCAGCAATAAGTGAGGGAACACTGTATAGTCCTTTTTATGCAACACTATAGTTTTATGCACTTGTGGATAGAAACATTTTAAAAATAAATATATGTTCCCTCCAAGTTTAAACAGTTTTAAGTTCTCCTTTATTTCAATGAGAGAGTGAAGCCACCAGCAATCCTGGCACCAATCTTCAGGCCAACAATCAGAATCAGGATGCTTCCTTGGTAGAAAGGGCTGCCACTGTCTTTCTTCGGGGCCCTGGCAGCCAGTAGAACAGGCCCCTATCGCTCAGGCTGTATTACAGGAACTAAAATGTACACTGCAGGTTCATTTATGTCATTTTACTTACTGCACTGCTTCCCATTGCGGCCTTCAGGCTGATCCTCACTTTGATTTCATTATCAGCATCTAGAAAAGAAAGATAAGTTTTACTAAACATTTCAACTCATTTCTAAATTTATTCATGCCTCAAGCTGAGTAAGCATTTTCTTTACTTTGATAGCATCAGTTTGTTCCTGGTGGTTCATTGTTTCTTTTGTCCTGGTAAAGGATACCTAATATAGGTCTTGTGCATGCATATCCATTAAAAATAACAATAGAGAGGAATAAAATAGATTGTACACTTATGCCACATTGCTTGAAATCAGCCTGGTCACATTTGCAGATTGCAATCAGATAGATTTCAACAGAATTCTGACTTATGACCTCATCACAAAAGCCCATAGATTCTCCCTGCATTGTAGCTTAATAAAAGGAAATCACAACTTTTTGTTTTGTTTTGTTTTGGAGAGATACCTTAAGAGGGAAAATCTAATTGTCAACAATATGTAATAAAATAAAACTGACATATAGTCAGCCTTCCATATCCACAGATTCTGCATCTACTGATTCAATCAACTATGGCTCAAAGTATTTTACCATTTTATTGCACCACTGTATATAATGGGAATTGATCATCCAAGAGGTCCTCGATCCAAACTGTAGCTGATATTGAGGACTCACTGTGTATTTAAATAAATTAAATATACTTTTAAATATCTGTCAGTTATCTAAAATCCAGAGGCATAAAAGCACAGACATCAGCCATAAGTCCATCCCCAAAGCAGGCCCTACGACCTCATCACACTAGAGAATGAATCCACTTTAAATCCAGTTGCTACCTTCTGCTGAATTCTGGGATTTGTAGTTTAGGGAGGAGCCTTTAACAGCCTCACTAAAATACAAACCTCAGAATTCTGCAGGAGGCAGAAACCCAATTTAAAGTGAATTCATTATGTGATGAAGTAGCTGGTCTAGTTACCCACTTCCCAACCTACATGGACTCCAGGCTGTATTCCACTCAAGAGATCTGCCAGTGTTGTTCTTTATTAGCCACTGATACAAGGGCTCAAAGTAGTGAAGCAGTGCCGATGCATTCATTGACGTCTCCCCTGTCACACTTTCTAGAGCCTTGTTCCATGGCTGTGATCTCCCCAAGGCCAGCATGTCTCTGTGTTGGGAAAGAAACAGTATGACAATGAAACCTTATCTGCATACATGCTGTTCTAAAATAGTAATAGTAATAATAATAATTCTTAACCACCTCTCCTCCTGGCTTGAGTTGGGTTACAAAACAATTAAAATACATAAGCACAGCAAAAACACTACAAATGCATATACTAAAACGTACCTCCATAAAAAGGTAGTATGAATAACTATTCAGAGAGACCTGCCTAAAGAATAAAACTCAATTGCTTCATCCAATGAAAAACACTTTTCTGGCTATAAAAGAACAAAAAGGTCCTTGCCATTATTCTGCATCAGCTACTTAGTTAAATATGACTAAGTATCTTCTCCTGTCTAGTGCCATACCCCTATATGAATATATTTCACATCTACAAATATATAGTCCACATAAATCCCATTCAGAGTTTTGAACAGTGGGAGTGATAATACCTGTCAGAGGCACCTCATATACTCTCTCATCCTTTTAAAGTGTTTTCAGCATGCATGGGAACAATGGAGTGCCTAGTTCTTCCCTCCATATCAATTTCCTTAACTGGAAAGTGTCATATCTGAAGAGGATAAATGTTTAGTAGTGCAAAGACTCTCCATATCAGCGATAAAATGGAAAATCAGGAAACTCACTCCTCAAAAAGCCTCCATGCTGACTGAAACATCTGATGATGGAGAGATTACAGTTTTGCTCTGTTCCCTTAGTCAAGGAAACATTCTAAGTAAGCTTTCACCCCATGCTCAGGAAAGCTTGGTAAATTTGAAGTGTCACTGAAAGACACACCATATATTATTGTTATTATTAAACTTTATTTATACCCTGCCATCATCTTCCCTCAGGGACTCGGGGCGGCTAACATGAGGCCAAGTCCAACGAATACAATAAACAAATGAAAATCATACAGCAAATAATAATTAAAATAAAAGACAAATAACACAGTGGGTATAAAGTAAAATAAAAATAAAGGACAAGAGTTAATTAAGATGGGCTGGGCCAGATGCAAGGATTAAAAGCAGAGGACATAGGTGATTTATCCAGTGGGAGGTACAGGAAGGACAAGCTATGGAGTTTAATTTCCAGCTAGAGATAAGGTGAAAGTGCATCAAGAGGACAAGTATGTGCTGGGACGGTCATGGTATGGGGATTGTGTTCATTCATCAAAAGCAAGGCAGAACATATGCTTCTGTTGAACTGCAAAATTAGGTATTCTCTGAAAAATATGTTATCTTTGAGCATTAACTTCACTGGGTTTAATATATTAGCAACTAGGCTTGTTTGATCCAGGAAAAAATTGTTCAACACTTGCTTTGGGTGTAGGGGGTGCTGGTGGTTCAATTTGGAATTCAATTCTGATTTTTTTAATAAAAAAAATCAGAACTTTCCAAAATTTCTGAAACTTTGGAATAGCTTTGTTAATGGCAGACACAAGTGCGCAGTAGGAAAAAAACAGAACTTGCACTGGGGAAACTTCAGCAGCTCTTCCACTCAGGCCACTCCTGACTGAGTGGGCCCTTCCACCGCCCCTCCAGGCCTGCCTCAGCTATCAATGCAGAAGAGGCTATACACTCGCTGGAGGGTCTGTCACCTCCTCCTCCTCCTCTGTATTAACAGCAGAGGCAGGCCCCATTCATTGGGTTTTCTGGAGACATTTCAGCCCCGAAATTACACATGGAGAAGTAACCAAAAAGCAGCCTAATTCTTTAACAAGGTTGGAGGCAAACGTGACTAAAAAGGCAGAGAGAAAGTGGGGACTGACTGGGGCCAGGCTTTGGGAGCCTTTTCACCTATCTTTGGCAACTTTGGCTCAAGATAACATTTCCCAAAACTGGGGAAGGAAGGGAAAAAAGGAAAGGAAAGGAAAAGGAGGGAGGGTAAAGAAAGGAAAGAGTAAGGGCAGGGCCGGCCCTAGGTAATTTTCAAGAGTAAGCAAACAATACCCCCCCCCCAAACCAAAGAGGGTCCTGGTTGACCCAAAGAGAAAGAGGGCTAGCGGGATTTCCTCCAAAAAAAGGGTCCTGGTTGGGGGAGATCGGCTCAAGAGAGGTTTGAAAATTCACTCAGCCGAGAAGAAGAGAGGGGCTCCACACAGGGGTTCGGATTTCTCAAAATATTTAGTTTAAGGTGAAACTGAAGGGAGGGAAGATGAGAGCCCAGCTTTTATTCCCTCCTCACTTTCAATCCCTGGGCATCTCTTCCTTCTCTCCATTGGCAAAACTTTGCTGAGCAACTTATTGCCTCCTGAAGGGGGTTTGCCCTTCTCTCAGCACTCACACACACACCCCAAAGTCCCCCTGAAAAGTTATTGAGGGGATGAGGGCGGGCAAGCAATGGCTTTCCTTGCATAGTTGGAATTACGAGGAAGCCCTGTCCTATCTGTGCCCGGTGTGAGGAGGGTGATCCCGGACTTTCTTCTTATCACACTGGAGAATGAATCCACTTTAAATCCAGTTGCTGCCTTCTGCAGAATTCTGGGGTTTGTAGTTTTAGGGAGGAGCCTTTAACAGCCTCACTAAACTTCAAACTCCAGAATTCTGCAGCAAGCAGAAACCAGATTTAAAGTGGATTCATTCTTCCTACCCCCCTTTCTCCATTTCAGAAAAGAAATGAAATCTAAATTTTAAATGGAGGTTGTCTTTACTTGTAACAGTTATGACACATGAATCTTACCATGTGTTGACATGTGTGAAACAAGGCAGAGAATTATCAGGAGCCAGCATGGTACAGTGGATTGAATAATGAACCACAATTCTGGAGACCAGAGTTCACTTCCCTGTTCTGCCATGGAAACCCACTGGGGGACCTCGGGCAAATCTCCGGACCCTTCCAGACAGGCCCTATATACCAGGATCCAATCCCAGGTTTTCTACTTTAAACTGGATTATATGAGTCTGCACTGCCAAATAATCTGGAATGAACGGAAAACCTGTGATCATATCCTGGGATATAGGGTTTGTTCAAAAAGGCCCTCAGCCCCCCAAAAAACCCTGTGATGGGTTCTGCGTTAGCGGATTGCCATAAACCTGATACAATTTGAAAGTATGCAACAACAACAATAGAGTTACCGCAATTTGTGACCAGCTGTTGTGGAATTAGTGATGTCACATTTGTAAAGCTCTCCTGTATGACCAGCAGCATTGCAAAGTGCTTCTTGGAACTGGAACTGATAAATTGTTCTTGTGTAATATCTGGAAAGGAGAAAATAGAAGGTGATGAAAGATAAAACCACTGTCCACTAACAATATTTCTAAAAGCAATAGAGTTTACTTCTTTTTCAAAGAATTGAGAAATAAACTTTCAATGTTTCAGAAGTGACATTAAAATACTAATCATGCATCACTTCTTTTCTGCCATTTTTTTTACTGTCACAGACTACTGTTATAAATATTAGCCAATCAGATGGCTCAATCTGAAAAATGTAAATTATTCTAATAGCTTTTCTGTTCACACTTCATTCCAATGTGATTCAACTCTACTAGAGTTTCATCTGCTTTCGGTCCCAATTTGACCATTTTGGCAGCCACTCTGAAGATTACTGCACTTTCATCCAGTCCACTCATGTCCCACTTGCATTAACGAGAATAGTGTATTATCTCAAACACGCAGATGTCTCAGTGCAAGGATGCTGAAATAATCTAAGAATGCAGGCACTGTGAGATTTCAACATTTTAGCTAGTCTTTATATTTGTGCATCATCATAACTCTTTCCGCACCATAAATATGTATATCTTCCCTGAACTCTTTGTGACAAGCCTCATCCATTCACTCAGGCAAAATGTTCTTTTTTCTCAATCTTCTTAATCTTATTATTTATTTTCTGTGAGATATCAGGGTTTTTTTCATTATGAGACAATAGTCTGACAGTCTGTGATGTCTTTGAGTTGGGAGTGGTCCCAAAAAGGCATCAATAATAAGTAGAAATGAATTATCAGTATTACAATGCAAATACATATCAGGCAAGGAGGTGTAAAAAGTAGAGCTGTGCAGGCTGAAACCTACTGTAAACCTTAACACATTGAATCAATAGATTTATGCAACTGTGGACTCACCACTCAACACTTGACTGAATAGCTGTACCCTGATTGGGGCAACCCACAGAATTCACATGTTTGTTTGTTTGTTTGATTTATATTCTTTTTTAAAAAAATATATTTATTAGGGGTTTTCCATAAACAGTAAAAGTGGGGGAACAATTTCAGGTAAAGGACAGTAGGAAAGATAGAGAAAGGAGAGGCTGAGAGTGGTGATGGGAGAGGGGGTAGAGGGGGTGCAGGGGGGTGGTAACAGGGGATGGGGGGTAGAAAGGGGTAAGGGTTAGGGGCGGTGAAGGAGGTTGTTTGGTCTGGGATCTGGGAAGGATAGTAATGGGTAAGGATGATGAGAAAAGATAGGGATAGGGGTAACTTGTTTTCTTCTAAGTTCCTTGTTCATGGGTGCTTCTTGTTTTTATCGTTACAGTCTCTCTCCTTGTTAAGCTGGACATTTCTTTTTTACAAGTCTTCTTTTTAGGCTCTTTTTCCTTCTTTTTCCAGAGACGGGTCTTCATAACCCTCTTGGTATAAAAGCAATCTGTTGTTTTTAGTTTTTGTCCTTTAAAAAAACTCTTTCCCTTAGCCTACAAAATCTTTCCAGTGTTTGGTGTCCATTGTCCGTTCCTTGTCTTTTAGTGTAGCTGGATCTGTACCTTTTTGTTTTCCTTGGCTTCCTTTCTAACCATTCTCTTTAGGAGGTTCGAGGCCTTTTATATCCATCCCCAGGATGCCACATCTCGTAGGCCTAAAATACGCCTCTAGAGAGTAGGGGCAATTTTTTTCTTTAGGTTTTTCTTTCTTCTTTGCTGGGTTGTTCTCCTCCAGCTTCTCTTCCTATTGGGCTGCGTCCCAATCTTTTTGTTTTCGTTCTTATCTGTATCCGGGATGAGGCTTTTGGGTGTTGCAGCGGCCTCTTGGTTTTTCCCCTCTTCTCTTTTTTGGGGGGCAAAGGTTTTAGGGCCCTTCGAAGCCGTTCTTGCAACTTCCAGTGAAACTTCCTCACTATTTTTGAAGTGAGGTCCTCTTTCTTCTGGTATTTCTTGCAGTTCTGTATTCTCCTTCCCTCTCTTCTCTCTGCCTTCATGTATTGTTGCGTTTTCCCCCTTGACCTGGGGTGCGTCTTTTCCATCATTATAGAGGGTCAGCAGCTCTGGCATTGTGGGGAACGCCTCTTCAGTTGGTTCTGTTTTTGCACGTTGGGAGTGCTCCCGGATTGTTCCCATTTGCTTTTCTTGCCGAGACATTATGGCATCCATCTTCCGTAGGTATCCGTCTTGAGCTTCCCCTATTTTTTGTAGTTCTGCAAGGATGTCCCTCAAAGTTATGCCTTCCTCCTCTGGTCCCTCTTCTTGCATTATCCTCCGATCTTTTGCTCTTGAGGTCCGTTCATGCAGTGCCGACATAGTTCTGTTGTCAGTTGTGCTATTCCCTGTTTTACTATTGGAAAAATGTCCTTTTCCCTCTCCCAAGATGGTGCTCCCGCTAAAAAGCTCTTCTTCTTCCCTGCTCCTAGGACTGTGAGAGCTCATCCACCATTTTGGTGCCCTTTAGCTCTTTTCCTCCCGTTCCCTCTGCCTTTGCCAGGGATGGTTGGCTCCCCCTCTGTGCGGCCTGCTTGTTGGGCCTTTGTGTCTCTTTTGTTGGGGGCCCGATCCCCTGAGTGTGGGGGCTTCCGTGGGGCTGTTGGGATCCCCACTGCTCGTCCGCACTCCTCCCCTCTGTCTCCAATGGCGCCTCCCCGATGCCGCACGGGCCGCTGTTCCCCGTACTCATGGCCTCCTTCCGTTTCGTCTCTTCTTCACCTCCTGCCCTCTGCTTAAGGTGGGGGGGAAGGGAGGCCGGGCTGGGCTGGCAGTAAGTGCGGGTCGCCACCACTTCCCGCTTCCTGGCTTGCTCGCCGCAATGGCGGCGGTCCGGCCCTTCGACCTCTCCCTCTTGAGGAGGGGGAGATCCTTGGGGCCGCCGGACCCCGTCTGCCGGCTTCGCGCTCTCTTCGGACGCTTCTGTCCGCGAGGAGGGGGGCGCAAATCGCCCTCCAGCCAGGAAAGCAGGTGACACTCCAGGGAGCCCTAGAGTGCCCGTCCTGCCGCCATCTTCGCCCGACCAACCTCCAATTCTGTTTGATTTATATTCTAATGGGGTTCAAGGTATAATAATAAATTTAACAGATGTAGCTAAAACATTAACTGACAAAATTTATAAATTAATTTTTAAAAGTTTGCATGCAATAGTTCGAATATTGACTATGATTCTGGAGAACAGGGCAAGACTATGCACCTGGTGACCTTGGGCAAGTCATGCACTCTTAGCTTCAGAAAAATCCATGATAGGTTTTGCCTTAGGGTCACCATAAATCAGAAATTATTTAAAAGCACACAACAACAACAAATGATAGAAAACATGATTAAAGACACATAAAACTTCCCCTACGAACCTGTGTGATCTAAGATCTCCTGGGGAGGTCCTCCTTTCACTCCCACCCCCGTCACATTGGTGGAGATGAGAGAGAGAAACTTCTTGGTGGTGGCGCCCCAGCTCTGGAACTCTCTCCCTAGGGAGATTAGACCGGCAGCCACCCTGTCCACTTTTTGTAAAGACCTAAAATGTGGATGTTCCACTGTGCCTTTGATTAAGCAATTCACCAGATAACTTTGCTCCCCCCTCCCCCAACCATAACTCAGTGTCTTGCCCTTGCACTTTACTACTGCTCCTTGCAGTAGTAATTCTATTTCATATTGCCCTCCTAGTCCTAACTTATTATCTGGCTCCTGCACTTTATCCATCAGCCCTCTCCTTGTAACTGAATTGCACCAACGCACCTGCCCGAGCTCAGCATTTGTTTACCATGTCAGGCTATTGGTTGTTTGTTTGGTGGTTGTTTTATGTTGTTGTTGTTGTAGTATACATTTTACTATGTTTATTTTAACTATGTTTGACCAGGCTTGTCCCCATGTAAGAAACCCTGAATCCCTTTGGGAGAATGGTGGCAGGATACAAAAATAAAATTATTATTATTGTTGTTATTGTACTTGTTGTATCGTAATTGTATGTCAAGCGGCAAGGACTGTCTGCCGTATGTGTAATGTAATCCACTCTGAGTCCCCTTCAGGGTGAGAAGAGCGGAATATAAATAAAGTGTATTATTATTATTGTTATTATTAAAAACAACTTAAAACACATTTAAGACATATCTTAAATAAAAGAGTTTTTTAAAAACACAAGAAACATAGCACATTATTTTAACACACTCCACAGTTCCATTATTAACATGCAGTGTTTTTTTAAAAAATAATGGGAGGATATAGTCTGGAGGATACAGAGAAGGCTGTCTTCTAGGATTCTTGCCAACAGCACTTCTGAAAGGCGGTGTGATTGAGAGAAATAGGACAGACCTACAGATTTTTGGACCTAGACTAAACTGACACTCAATGTAGGCTCAGTCAGTACCTTTGTAAGGAAATACAAATATTGATTGTATTCAGACTACGTTTAAAGTGTTTTGAAGCCTATTTTCAGTTCAGGACTTATGCATGGAATTCAAGCATGATTGTTTTGTGTAGAAAACACCCTTTTCTATGAACAAAACAACATTTTCTGCATGTAAACTAATATTTCTATACAGAACATTGTTTTCTGTGAAGAAAATGCTGTTTTTGTGCTGAAAAAAAACCCACATGCAAATATTGTGCAAAATAAAAATTGATCTGCAAAGTTCTTATCAGGCCAAAGTTCTTTTCAGAGTTTCTCAGCACGCACAAAATGTATTTATCAACTATTTTTCAAATAATTTCAAATATGCTTTCCATCTGTACTTCCCAGTTTTGGTTTTAAGTGAAGGAAAGAATTTGAAAATGGGAGCAATGTGAATGCATGTGAGATGGGCAAAATTCCAACAGCAGATGGTTTCTTGGAGGAAATACACTGTTTGAAGGCAGAACTGAGAGCTGAATTCCACCTGCAGGTTTAGTGCTTTACAGGGAATCAATATAAACAGACTTACTAAGCTTAACATGAATCAAATCTTCTTAACTTTAGAAGTAAAGGGCCAAGACTGACAGTGAGAAACATGAGGGAGTTACCTGCATGTGAAAAGCCAACTCTATGTACCCTTCTATAATGAGGTGGGGAAAACGATTAGAATGCCCTTCTTCAATGCATTGTTTGGCTATTTATCTGAGATTCTTTCCTGAAATTTTCTAAGGCAAGCCCCTGCCTTCTGATAATAAGTTCTGAATAAGGACATGGATCCCCTTCAAAATTGGATATTACATGTAAGGAGAGCCAGTGCGGCATAATGGTTTCAGCACTGGACTACAATGTTAGAGAACAGGGTTTGGTTCTCTGCTTGATTATGGAAAGTCACTGGGTGACCCTGTATAAATCGCTCCATGATAGACTGACCTTAGCGTCACCATTAGCCAGGAATAACTTGAAGGCACACAACAATGACAACACAATGGCGACGACAACAACAACAATTAAGTGTAAGACTGAGACCTATAGAAATAACAAGAACAATCTGACCTACCTGATAAAAGAGTAGTCATTGGCTACATGGAAAAGAACTGCAGGGTCACAATATGTCTCATCGTGTGGCAGTGGTTCCACAACACCTACTATCTCTCTCCTGTAGAGAAGAGAAATACCAAGAGCTTTGATTACCATTATGAAGTAAGCAAGGTTTGATTAGGAAGTACACACCTCAACCCCTTGGGCCAGATCCAGGGAAGTCCTATATGTGGCCTGTCAACTTTTTCTCCTTTTATCCCTGATTAAAGCTACAAAGTCATCTAAAGGCTAGGATTCTGGTGCAGGGAACTGAACTCTGGTTTGCTGGCAGCCAGCGAAGCTGACACAGGTCAGTGAGTTCTGTGGTGCCAGTCAGAGGCTGTAGCACTGAAGCTTACTCCTGCATAAAGGTTGGGCTTTCCATGCTAGATGGGAAAATATCCACAATTATAAGCATGACTTCTCACTCTCTTCACTTTGCTTTGACTGTTTTTTGTCTTTTTGGCCTCTCCATTTGCTGGTATGCATCCTTCCCAATTTGGCTTTCAGCTCAAAAACTGTTCCCTAGTCCTGGTTTAAAGGAACATTTTTAATGTACTGGAATAAAAAAGCATATAAGCAAATAGCACTTCATAACGGCATTTGTTCTCATACAGTGGACTGTTGCTCTCTCCTGCGGTTTGGTTCTAGACCTCCTTTGGACACCAACATATGTGGATGTCAAGCCATACTATGGGTGCCTCTAGACAACATTCAAATATGCACCAAAGCAGGTTTTTAAAACCCTGTTTGATGTGGATTTGAGTCCACTCCTCTAAAGCCAGGCATTCTGGGGGGAGGGGTTGGTATGGGACCACCTTGAAGCCCCCCAATAGAAGCCTTTAACAGAAAGAAAAACTTACCTGGTCACCATTAAGGTACTGCTGGAGTCCTCTTGGCATGTAGAAATGACATGCCAGGAAGGGGGGGGGGGGCAAGAGGAAAATCGATCCATAAACCCATCTCCTGATGTGTCATTTCTACGCATCAGGAAGACTCCAGGTGGCCAGGAAACTTTTTCTGTCTTTTCAGGGCTTCTTTGGGGGTTTTGTAAGAGGGGTGAGTGCCCTTTCAATTTTTGGGGGGCTCCTGGAGCCCAGAAAAACAGAAATGGCTGTGTGGATTGGGCCCGGGGATTGTGTGATGCGGTCCCCAGATCCAATCCACACAGGGCCTGGATCTCATCTAGGATCCGGGTCTTACCAGGTATCTAATTAATTCAGGACAAAGCAAGGGTTTACCTACTTTGTACCAAATTAATTTGCTTTTACCAAAGGTATCGTTTGGACATCTCTGGTAAAAACATGATAGGCCCTGCATTTTTGGGCCTGTCTTGATGGACCTTTTATACAACCGTGTATTGAATGTTGTGCCTTATACAACATGATAAAATCAAGATTTATGGGGGGTTTTGGCTTTTGGGGGAGGTATATTTTCAATCCATGGATTGTTGAATCCATGGATATGCAGGTTCAACTGCATACAAGTCTGTCATGTCTAAAAGAGAAGAGATTTGTAGCTTTGGCATACATACTTAAATGAAAGACCCGTCTACTTTTTCATTGCACAAATGAAACCATTTCTAGAACTAGAGAGTTAGCCAAAATTAGTAATCTTGAGGAATGGGGTGCATTTATAAAGTTGAGTTAATGCAGTTTGACACCATATTAACTGCTATGGCTCCATGTTTGGTGAGGAAGCCATATTTTTAGCAGAGAAGACTAAAGACCTTGTAAAACGACAACTCCCATGATTTCATAGCACTAAGCCTTGATAGTTAAAGTTCTGTCACATTGCATTAATGCTGCAGTTCAAATAGTCACTTCGGGGGTTTTTTGCTCCTAAAAACTGCATTTGATTTTTTTTTTAATCCCGGAAATTCTTCATGGCTTTCAAATCATTTCCACTACTTACTTCATCTCCCACCATTTCCTCATCCACTTGTCCTTTGGGATCTCCCCAGAAAACACCATCCACCGCCATTTTTCCAACATGTAAGTGAAAGGCATTGTTCCAACAATAGTAAGGGCTTGCTTGAGCAGAAAATTGATATCTGTTTCTGAAAGGGAAAAGGAAAACTGACTGAAAGGACTGCATGAAAACTGCAAGTAAAAATTGGCTGGTAAAAGTTATTATATTTTTCAAAGTCACTTTTCACTCAATTGTCTCGTGCTGTGGCCCTTATTTGATTATGCAAGCAGAAGACAAATTTGGAACCTTTCTTCAGTTAGAAATATAGATGAAAACATTACAATAAGACAAAAGAGTGAAAATCCATAATTTATAAAGGGCCAAATAATTGACTGTAAAAAGAACATAACTAACCCAGAGCTTTGAATTATGTGCAAACACCAACTTATGGTTACTTTTTAAGAATACACTAACACGTTGTTGACATCTTGTTGTCAATATCATATTTTTTACCCTGCAAAAATAAAAGCATCCAGCTTCCCAACCAAATCCAACCCATAAAATTTTTACAACAAGAAAGCAAAATTATAATCTTTATAAAAGTCATGTTAATATACTACAACCCCTGTATTCATGAGGCCAGTATCTGAGAGCCCAGTGTCTGCAGTTTCATTTGTACACATCTAGAAAAATATGTCCTCTCTAGGTCTGTTTAGGTCCTTCAGTGTGATTCTATGATATTCCTGAAGTCCTTCATTTCATTAGGGTTCACAGTGTCCCAAATTTATGTGAAGTCCAGGCATATGTCTTCATGGCTACGGGGTTGTACTCTGGTTATATCAGAGCTGCTAACAATTCCAACATCATCATAACATGCCAGCTTACCACTATCTTCTTGAAAGGTAGGCTCCAGAAGGCCAAGGGATTTCAAGTGCTTTGGAGTAGCTGCAGAAAGTGACATGATCTCTCCTACAGCTTCATGGAAGCCTTCATTGGCACCCCCTTTCAGCAAAAGGGGAAGATGGGAATAAGCCATATCATATTCAATGTGTCCCATCTCATGATGTGCTGTGAGGAAGTCATCCATATTCACTTTGGTGCACATCTTGATCCTACAGACAAATGCAATTCAGCCTTTAAACTCAAGTTATGATTCCGTGCATTAATAAATCAGTTACTCTTCAATGTATCTCATACATCTCTTTGTAGCATTTTGTAGAACAGACTAAGAATGAAACAATTCATGACTTTAGATTTGTAGCATTAAGTTTACAATATGTTTCTTGCAACAAGGAAGTCCATGGTCCCCCAACTATGTGCTAGGGTCACTACTCATTATTGTTGTCATCCAGATAGTTGAGGAGATTTTGAGAAGAAAGAGGGAAAGTTTTAGCTGCCTCATAATCTATGCATTGTGGCCCAGATCCAGATACTTATACAAAAGTAAGGAAGTAAAAAAAAATCCTGGACAATACTTATTTAATATAGCATGTACTTTAACATGGCCATCATTCTTGAAATAATCTCTTTGTTGCTGCTTTCATTATTTTTTACCCCAGAAGAGTCAATTCCTCACTTAACAAATCTATTATTTTATGGACATACTACAATTCAGCCCTTGATGTGCCTCACGTTTCTCTGCAGTGCAGCACTACAATATTTTGGCTTATTTTTAATTTATTATTATTGGCATTATTGTAATTTAAAATACATTAGAAGATCTCAGGGCAACATGCAATGCAATCAACTGTGGAATGTGGCCCTGCTGGCTGGGTGTCAGCTGCATAAGATCCCTACTGGCCAGAAGGTCATGAGTTCGAGGCCTGTCTGGGTCGAGGTGGGCTCTCGACCTATTATGAAGCCTGTTGTTGACCTTTGCAACCCGAAAGACAGTTGCCTCTGTCAAGAGGGAAATTTAAGGTACCACTTAGTGGGGAGGCTAAATTTAACTGATTTACGAGGCCATAAAGATCTCCAGGAAGCACGCTGAGGAATGAAGGGGTGCGACAGCTCCCCCTGGTGGCCAGATGTTAAATTGCCTCTGTCTGTCTTGTGTTTCTGTGTCTAAAGGCATTGAATCCTTGCCTGTATATGTTCATTGTGATCCGCTCTGAGTCCCCTGCGGGGTGAGAAGGGCGGAATATAAATGAAGTAAGTAAGTAAATAAATAGCATAAAGCAACAACAAGGTAAAGATAAAACACATATGAAAAAATCATTTAAGGTAAAGATAAAACATGTATGAAAAAAATTATCAATTAAGGGAAGCTAACATTTAGGACCACTTATGGGCAGATTTCAAGGAAATCTATTATACTCCCCAAACATTTGTAAGTAGACATATTTTACTTGATATCAAATAATAGAAGCATGGGGGACAGTTGGAACAGTTGGAACTACTACAGCAGATTAGGTTCTCTCTCATATTGCCCTGACTGATGAGAGACCTCAAATCATGGTCAAGTCTATATACGAAGAGGCAGGGCCGTAGCCAGGATTTTGATTCGGGGGGGCTGAGACTGGGTGGAAGAGGATCTACCCTAGCAAACCTTTTGTATTGTTATCCCAATAACCCCATGAATGTGGGATATAATGAGCATGGTGATCAGATCATGATATGAACATAACAGTTTAAATAATGTACCAGTAAGGCCTTCTCGCGAACCACCCTGAGAATTTCGGCTACATGCCTGCGAAGAGGCATTCCTTCAAGTAACAAGATCCCGTGGGCTTTAAGGGTTTGAATATTAGCACCTTGATTTCAGGCCAGAAGTATTATAGTGACCAATGCAATTCCTTTCACATCACTATCATGTGGTTTTGGTATAAAATTCTGACACTGGATTGCACTAGCAGCAGTTTATGAGTCTTCAAGAGTGCACTGCAGTAACCAGATCTGGATGTTCCCAGCAGAGGTACTACTGTGGTAAAATTACTTCTTTGGCAGAGTGGGATAGCAACAATATTTTAGAGGTCACAAGTTACGCAAATTATTAGGTATTGAATGCATTTCTGGATTTTTTCAGATTAGCAAAATTGAGATTAGAGAGTATGTTTTTAATGGCCATAATTCTCATTTGAAACCAATCAAATAAACAAAATATCTGTTGTTTATTTTTTTTCTGACAGACTTTATCTCTGTTGAAACATTTTATTCCCACCCTAAGTGGATTTCATTTTACTTTGAAGACAAACCATAATACACACACATACACACACACAAACACACTTCTGCTCTTCTCTTTCTCTTTTTATGTTGTTTTTCCTTACAGTGCTATTGTGCATCAGAGGGCCCTTTTAGACAGACCCCAAAATGTGGGGCCTTTCGAGCTTTTACCGGAGGTCTCCAAATAAAGCCTCCAGTAAAAGCAAATTAATTCAGAATAACCACAGTTATTCAGAATTAATTAAATACCCCATTAGATAGGGGCTTCCTGAAAGACCCGGGTCTAATGGGGTATTGGGCCTGTGGGGACTGACTACCGGGTAGTCCAGGAGCCCACAGCGATCTCACACTTTTGGGCTCCTGGAGCACAAAGTTGTGAGATGGCACTCACCCCCCTCTCCCAAAGCCACCCACCCCCCTCTCCCAAAGCCACCCACCCATCCAAACTAGCCTTAAACTATTTTAACTAACTGGGTCACCATTAAGCTGCTCCGGCAGTCCTTCTTGTGCATACAAATAACATGCCAGGAAGTGGGGGGAGGTAGAGCAAACTCACTCCTCCCCCCCCCCCCCCGCCATCTCCTGGTGAGTCATTTTGATGCACCAGGAGGGCTCCAGGATTACTGTAATGGTGGCCCTGTCAGTTTTTAACTCTTAACAGTGGGTTTGGGGGGGGGGGCCTTGGACCTTAGGGCTACAGGAGCCTAAAAGGTGCCAGATGGCTTTGGGGCCTCACCCCTGGGAGTACCCAGGGTTGAGTCCCCACAGGCCCAGGTCTAATGGGGTATTTAATTAACTTGGAATAACACAGTTATTTACCAGAGGTGCTACTTGGATGCCTCTGGTGAAAGTACGACAGGGCCTGCATTTTTGGGCCTGTTTGGAAGGGCCCAGAAGCTCTCATTTTATTTTAGTGAACTTAATCCAGATCAGAAAATACATTTAATTCCAACAACCTTTTGAAATAAGACTATGCTGACATGTAGTGATTTTAATAACTCAATAAACTTTATATTTAAACATATTCAGAATTCTAAGTATCTCACGACATCACAAGTTCAAATGATATAACAATGTAGTGTAGATACATTTTTGGATCACAAAATTTATCTCTGTTTTGTGTCTATTCTTCATCTGGTATATACATATAAACTGATAACTTTCACACCAATAATTAGTACTATGGAGATAAAATGTAATTCTAGAGCACAAGTGTTTGCTTTTTATCTGCCTGCAGTGTGCAAGTATAGGAATTATAGGAGGGGAAAAAAATTCAAATTGTATTTTCAGTACCTGTAGTCATTTTTTCCTAAATCCCAAGCTGTAGGATGACAAACAACTTTCCTGCCATCATTTGGTTCTTCAAGCATGGAATCGACCCAGAAACCTTCAGTCATTTCATATAGTCCGACTGAGACAAAAAAGGTCTCAGCAGCCTTAAATATAGTGTTCACATTCCAGTTCTGGGAAAAAAAGAATTTTACTGTTAATTGGAAGTCTTTAAAATAATTAAATCACGAGGGATTTGCTGTTTGGTCTGCATCTTTAGCTATATGTAACAAACAAATAAAATAAATTTGGCTTCGGTCTACTGATTTTGGAGCAGTCTTGTAGTAAACTAATCTTGACTAGTGAGTTAAAATCATTTTATGAGATAAATATGACATAAACCCGTATTATTAAATTCCCTAAAGAAGAAATGAATGAATGAACACTATGTCAACACTTACATAAAATCCTTTGATTGCATGACTCTACTCTTACTGGGACTAGCAATTTGATTTCAGCCTCTGTGTTTAGTTCCAACTATATAGTTAGTTAATACCCATGACATTTATAAAAGAAAGCTAATTAAAATTGACAGAGGCAGCACACACAAACTGCTAATTTCTGCAAATTCCTGGGAAAAGTATTCCATTCCATTCCCTTTTGTTACTGAGTTTTCCACTCTCACTCAAAGCACTTCATCACACGGGCTTTTTTAGTGTCCTAGGACAGTTCCTTGCCAGCCCAATGACGGATGGGCACAATGTCACTAGACTACCGGCAGAGATCCCACCCAAAACCAGAGTGGAAGCATCCAAGGAAGCTTCTGTCTAAACACGGGAGCCTGCCCATGTTGTGCTAGCTGCAATACAGCCAGCATGGATCCGTGCTGCTTTGGCAATGCTTCCCTGTGTTATGGAGGAATGGTGCTACGACAAAGCAACAGAGTCGCCCCTCATCCATGCTGTTCCACCACAGAAGCTAGCAGAATGGCACGGGGGTAGTCCCTGAGAGCAAAGATTTTGTTGTGCTTCTGAAAACCAGGCAAATCATTCTTTGTTGTGTATAGGTACTGCATAAGCAACCCAACTCTGTGCTTGCTTATACACAAACACTGGACAGAGGACCTAAGTAGTAATGGAAGGATTATAGTACTCCCTTTCTGAAATGAAAAGTTGGTATTTCCCTGCATGGCCTACCTTTTTTACCATTGCAGAAGAGACATCAATATTTGGTTTAGCTGGATAGGGAATCATTAAGGGGTATAAGTTTGTCCAAAACCTTCCCCACATGTCACCTTTAACAGAAAAAGGAGAATTTCAAATAAATACAAAACAAGGATTTTTTTTGCTGTTTTCAAATGCCAAACACTATGACTGAATGAATACTGTAGAGTACAGCAAAGAATGCTGCAATATCCTAATATGTTTGTCCCATTTGAAGGAGGCCTTACTTCTCAATAAGAAAAAAGAAACTGGATATAAGTCAATACTAAGCACTGAAGACATACCCTTCAAGTACTCTGATTTGCCATGGAGGGCCTCAATTAATCCTCGCTTGTCCCCCTTTTTCAATTTTTTCTATAATGTCCCAATTTCTCACTTCTTCTCCCAAATAGTCCTTTGTCTTCAGCTTAGTTTAGTTGCTGCAAACCAAATTCCAAAGTAATTTTCTCTTAACTGAGCAGGAAGGAGAGGAAAAGAGAATGGTGTCCTCCATTTCCCAGTAGGTTGAGACAAAAGCAAACTGCTTCACTCTCTCCTTGCTTGCAAGTTCTTCTTCATAAATAGCTTTTTGCAGTATCTACACCTTGGTGTTGAAGCTACATTTTTCCACACAGAGTCTGTTTTTATCTATGAAATGTTGGTATAATTAAAGGTCATTGGGCACATTTATTAGTCAAAAGAATCATCATCTTGTTCTCTGCATCTTGCAATCTCCCTGCCACAAAAACTTTAACTAGTTTCTAGCTAGGTAGCAACTAACTAACTAGATTAACTAGTTAACTGGTTAGATAGAAAGATACAAATGCCATTATTTCTCATAAACAAGAGCAGAGAATTAAATGGAAACTCCTGACTCTATCCAGATACAACAAAGGCCTGGGCCAACTAATGACAAATCTTGATAAATCTACACTATTCCCCTGTCAAAGGCCTCTGTTGCCCTGTTCAGAATGATTCATATGGTTTGAAAATACATTCATGTGGCCTTTCCCCCCCCTATCTCAAGCCAGAATAAGGCACGTGGTAGGAGCAAGCAAAGAATAGTGATGATCTTAATTTATCTTGTTTCACATCCAGATAGCAATTCCTGCCATATATTTTGCTGAGGAAAATGCTATCTCATGGCTTTGGATGAGTATGTCCTCAACTGAAGGAAACAATCATTAGGACATAGCTGGAAATCAATCTTGAGTACGTTGAATGGAAAGAACTACAAAGTTTTGGAAAGGGAGAGTACAGATGTAAACCATGCATGTGAAGAAACGTCAGGTTGAGAAGAAGGGCAGAATGGAATTAGCACGAGGGTTGTGAAGGCTACAGCAGAAGAACTTGTACAAGGTATCAAATCCCTAACTTAGCAAGAGTGTATATGACTCCTCTTTTATCTCCTTTTTCATCATGGGTGAAATGAGTAGTTTTCCAGATATTCCCCTTTACTAATGGCCATACTGAGTGCTGACTATCTATTTTGAAGATCAAAAGCTGAGAACCATCGTTCTACTACAAAGGAAGACTTGGGCCCATCTCGCTGATATTGAATTCCAAATCCCAAAATTCCCATCATGCACAACCAATGGCTGGAATGATGGGAGTTGTAGTCCAACAATGTATAGAAGGGCACAAAACCACACCCTTTTCTATGTGTATATTTTGCAAGTATATTGAAGGAAACAAAGTTAAACATTTTAGTAACGCTTATGTTGCTTGTGACATGGAACCTCCTAGACCAGTGTTTTCTGTCTTTTTGACACATAACAGGCACTGCTAGTAATGCTGTATTTTCATACCAAGTAAATGAGCTGGAAGACATCCGTTGGGGTGAATGTTCCTTAAGCCATAGACCTTCTGTAAATTGTGCCTCACATAAGCATGCAGCTGCCTGTACAAGGGTTCTATCTGTAAAAAAAAACAAAAAAACAAGAATAATTGAATTTCATTTGCCTTGCTGGGAAATGTAAGGTTTTCCATTAGTGTTTTTACCCTAGTCAGCTTGAAATCATATCATACTGTGCCCAGGTCTTCCTTGTGGCAACTCAGGAAAAAAATTGGTAACTGGCAGAATGTGAAATGACAGCCAAGTGACATTGGTGTTACCTCTTAAAAGCACTATTGTGTCCAGCTCAAGAGCAAAGGTAAGAAACAGGTAATAAAAATATATTGGCACACCCACAGGCCCAAGCTACAAAGGACTAGAAACTAGGATGAATGCATTGCATGCAGGGAAATTTTGCTTTGGGGATGTACATCTTGCGGTCGTTTAAACGTTGTTGAACTGCAACATTTAGAACTCCTGAATAGCAAAGACATTGAGGAGCAATGAATGGAACTGCAGTCGAGAACCAACTGTGCAGTACAGGGCCGTAGCCAGGATTTTGATTCGGGGGGCTGAGTTTGGTTCAGGGGGGGCTGAGACTGGGTGGAAGAGGGTCTACCCTAGCAAACCTTTTGTATTGTTATCCCAATAACCCCATTAATGTGGGATATATTGAGCATGGTGATCAGATCATGATATAAATAAACATAACAGTTTAAATAATGTACCAGTAAGGCCTTTCACGGACCACCCCAGGGGTGAAAGTACATGCCTGGTGCAGTACAAATGTCCCACTCCTCCCTGGCTTACTTTTTTTAAAATTTGTAAGTAAGCCACAATCTATACTAGTTCATCCACAAGTCTCCCATTATTTTTTATTATTTTTTATTAACATTATTTTTACCCCGTTCTTCTCAACACCCCCCCCCCCCCTCCCGGCGGCTAACAGGCAGCAATTAGATGCCTAATACATAAAATCACCATAAAACATACAAAATAGAGCAAAACAATTAGTTAAACAAATCCAACGTTCAATTAAAATCACAATTAAAACAATGTTCAATTCATACATCCAATTGCTAAAACAGTAAAACCGTGTCCTCATCTCTGTCATCGAGCCAGAACCTACTTTTATTTCTTAAATTCATCTAATTTCACATTTTGATATTAAAAATGTTTAATTGACACCAAAGCAGTCTCTTTCACTGGACTTTTTCACACTGCACAATTAAACTACTCAATTACACTTCAATCCCACTTGTATTTTATCCTTGATAATCCTTGATCTGGAGTTTTGTGAGTTTTCTTTGCCAGAAAATTCAAATGCCTCCAAAGTATAAAACTCCGAATTCTGTAGGAGAAACCACAGCAGTCAAAATGGGATGAAAGTTCTAGAGCTGTCCAGTGTGAAATAGCCCCCTTTCTCTTTAGTTCCCTGCTGGAGAAGGGCTTGGAGAGAAAAGCTGGGCCCAAGGTTTAAGCCTCCCTTTTTCAATGCTGGCCCAGTCCAGAGAAGGGATTCATGCCCTTAATTGCATTATAAAGAAAAAGATCATCTTATTAAACCAGAAGAGCTTGGGCTGTGCATTTTATAATCATGCCACCAATGTTACTAACTTTGTTATTTATCCATGCTTATCAGCTTAGAGCAGGGGTGGGCAACCTACGGCCCGTGGGGCGGATCCGGCCCGGCAGCCGATTCTGTCCAGCCCGGAGAGAAGGGCGGCGGAGGCGGGGCCAAGAGGAAGGGGTGCCGCTGCCGCCATCCTATCGCAGGCTCTTTGAGGCCTGCATCAACAGACAGGCCGGAGGAACGGCGGTTTCGGAGTGCCTGCCATCCCTTGCAGGCGATCTGGGCCTGCAGCGGGAGCACTCCGTGACCTGCGAGGGCTTATCGCCCTGGCGACCCGGAAGACTTTGGCGAGCGCTTGGCAACCTTGTGACTCAAGGAAAACTGAAAGAGGGACCTCCAGAAAGGAGAGGAGAAGGAGGCGACGGGAGGGGGCGCAAAGGAGGGAAGAGGGGGAGGGAAGAGCGGCGCCCCCTCCGGAGCAGGAGGGGGGATGCTGAGGCTCCTCTGAGGGAGGGGAGGGGTGGATTCAGGGATGGATGCGGGCCTTCTCTTCCCCCGCCTCACCTCCCGTGCCATCCGAGTTCTCGTTGAAGCTGCCCGAGAAGTCGTGGTGGGAGCCCACACACCCGCCCATGGGGCCTGGCCCGCAGACCCCGCTTCTTTGCCTTTGTTGCCGTCACCGGTCGGGCAGGCGCGCTGGCTCCGCTGCTGCCACCCGCCTCCTCCTCCCCCTCACGCCTCCCCCTCAGCCGCCCCCGCTCCCGATGCTGAGAGCGCAGTGGAGGCAGAGAGGGCGGAAGGGGAGGAGGGCGGAGGGGAGGAAGGAGGCGGCCAGGAAGACCTACCTCCCTCCCCGAGCGGGTCATGGAGGCCTCGGGCGATGAGGGTGGCGAAGCGCCCTCATCGCTGACCTCCACGTTCAAAGAGTCCCCACCTTCCTCCAAGCTCCCTTCGGAGCCCCCCCCCCCGGTGGGTGAGTAGCAGGCAAACAGAGAGGGCAAGCAAAGAAGGCAGGCAGTCAGGCAGTCTCTCTGAGGCAGGCCACACATACGCTGGATTCGCTTTGCCATCGTCTGGGCTGGGGTCATTGGGCCATTCCATCTTGGGATCCTTCCTCTCTTCAGGATGGTAGCCTTCATCTTAGTTCGCACCTTGTCTTGAATTTTATTTTATTTTATTTTAGTGGTTTTTTTTATTATTTTATAATAATTTTATAATAATAATATAATAAATAATATAATATAACAATGTTATATTATAATTTCAACATATTATAATGTCTATATATATACTATAATAATTATGATATTAATACAAATTATATTAATATAATTGATATATTAATATGTTAATATTAATGATGTGTAATATATAGTAAATATAGTAAATAAATAAATAAATAAATAATGTAGATTAGAATGTTGTTCAGCCTTTAGGTACCGTCCTCCATAATATTTTTTGGCTCTTGTGTGGCCCCTTGGAAAAAACAATTGCCCACCCCTGGCTTAGAGTGAGACAAGAAATACATCTCTCATGTCTTTATAGGTCGGAAACTTGTGATTTCAGTAATATTCCTCGAGAAAAGGGGAAGACTAATTGTTGGTTGATTTTTGCTGTACATGAGGGTTTGATGTGCATCTTAAATATTTTTTTAAAAATTTGTGTGCAGTTACAAGGTAATTTTGGAATTCATGGTTATTATGTTAGATAGTGCACATTCTGACTTGGCTGCCATTGCGATTGTATATTTCTAGTGTGAGCCATAAAAGCATCTGAGCCATGACTGGAAATGGGCCATCATAAGAACATAAGGCCCTGGGTTGATTTGTTCAAAGGTCAGTGAGCCAGCATTTATCCAGGACAATGTTCAGAAGGTTATTCTAGGATTCATACAAGCCAAGCATGACGGCAGCAGAAAGCTCTTAAGATGTTCATTTCTTGCACATGAAAGTTTTTTTTAACCAGTGCATACTAGTCAAAATAGCACTATGTCTGAATAGAGAAAATCCTTGTCAGATTCCAACAGACTTCTACATAATGAGATTTGACAGATCTCTCAACTGTCAGGCCCATGTAGCACTATTTCATTGTGGCATGACACGCTGGGAGTAGGTGACAATCAAAGTGATATTTTGAATCAGGGTTCCAAGCAATAAAGCAAAACGCTGCAACCTTTTTGCCAAGGTGCTGTTGGAGCTTCATGCTGACATAGCCGCTGGTACTTTTTACATACTTGCATAAGGAATTATCCCTTTTCTCATGCAATTCCATTTTCACCCACAATGCAACTGACCAGCTTTAGAGCTTGTCAAATTTGACCAAAATGGCAATAATTTAAAATACATTTTTACTTGTTTAAATGTGTTTTCCACATCGGTAATCAGCTTTGCACGTGGGTATCGATACTGCTCAGGGAAATCTACTTCATAATCGGCTCTCCAATAATCTCCATAGTCAGCATAACCTGAAAAACAGTTTTGGAGTCAGTCAATTTACAATAAAAATGATATCATGAGCTTGAGAAGCAATGCAAAGGTTGTAACTCTGGCAGTTGTTTGTCCAGTAATAATTGATAGTTTTCATTGTATGCAAACCAAGGATGTGGGTTGGACCAAATGATTAAGCTTGTACTTCATGGGGCTATGTTCTCTGTAAAGATCCAGTTTTTGTCTATTCTTGGATCCAATTCTGAGCCAGGAAGCTCAGGTTTCAGTGGTGGTTAAGAGTGCATTTACACAGTTAAAGCTTGTGCACCAACGGTGCCCATTCTTTGAGATGTCAGATCTCATCATGGTGACACATGGATGGATTACAGTAATATACATAGTCTAAGTGAGGCTGCCTTTGAGGGGATTTAAGAAAACTCAACTGGTCCAAAGAGCTCCAAACAAATTGCAAGTTGGGGCTGGCTATCAGGAACACTCAACTCAGCACCACTGGCACGGTTTGATATGCTGATTTTGATCTATAAACCCTCATACAGGACAGAACCATGTTATTTCAAGGACCATATTCTTATAAAGTTGAGCAAGCTTCGATACTTGCTGGGGAGATGCTTCTTTCAGTCCTGATGTTCCCACAGTTGTCCCAGGTGGGAACATAAAAGAGGGTCCTCTCTCTCAATGTACCCCAGGTTCTGGAGCTTCTTTCCCCCCCCCCCCCATTCTCAGGGTGGTCCGTGAGAAGGCCTTACTGGTACATTATTTAAACTGTTATGTGTATACATATCATGATCTGATCACCATGCTCAATATATCCCATATGCATGGGGGTATTGGGATAACGATACAAAAGGTTTGCTAGAGTAGACCCTCTCTCACTCATACTCAGTCCCCCCTCCCCGAGTCAAACTCAGCCCCCCTCCCCAAATCAAAATCCTGGCTACGGCCCTGGACGCTCTCATTACTTTATGTTTGCAGACGAATTAAAAAATGCTGTTGCGATCATCATCATCTTTTTTTATTGACTGCTCTATCTCCTTGAAGGGGTTCAGGGTGGTTTCCAACAGATATGGCAAACATTCCATGCCCAAAGAAAAACCATACAAAAAGGGTTTGATGATTGATTGCATTAGGCCCACCTCACTTGGTACTTGTATATAAGTGTGTGTGTGTGTGTGTGTATTTACTGTTGCATGTTTTAATTCAATTTTAATTTTTTGTCTAATTTTAAACTTTTGAATTTTTTGAATATTGATTTAAATATTTTGAATTTGTTTTAAACTGTTTTGAGTCCCAAAGTGGCAGACAGGTGGTATATAAATAAAAAGATTAATAAATACACTAGCAATGATAATGATGATTATGCTAAAATATGTCATGACTTGGTAGTTGCCATAGTAATTGGAGACCTGCCTTTCTCAACATGAAGTCCTTCAGATGTGCAGGTCTACAATTCTGGCAAATGATAGGAATTGTAATCCAAAACAGCTGGAGAGCTTGTCCCAGTGGTCATGAGAGAAGGCACATCAATCTTTCTTTGTGATTTTATAATAGGAGTGGGACTTAAATTACAAATTCTTGTTTGCAGCATAAAAATCAATGGTGACACAGTATAGCTCTCATTCAAATATTGTTTGCACTGTAAAAATAATAAGTATTGTGTTGGTCTTAAGCTGCGACATTTTAAGAACAGGAGCAACCATTCATGATTCAGAAAACCTGCCATTACGTATAAACATTGAGCAACCTGTGTAAACCAGGACCACAATGTGGTATTTGACATATTTAAAAAATGCTAATGAGAAGCATAATCATTTCAGGTTTTCGGCTTATTTTTCCATTCCCACCACTGCTAAAAGGGACACATTTGTTAATCATAGGCCTGGAGGCATTTTGTAGGCTATGAACAGCTAACTGTTCATATTGAGTGGTTAACAGTGTAACAGAACGAGTTAGGATATTAATATAAGTAAATATGAACATATGTGTGTGTGTAGATATGTGTGCACACTTATGCATATTTATCACTAAAATTATCAGTTATTCAAATTAACACTCTGAAATCCACAGTAAAAATAGAAGCATTGGAGAAGGTATTTCCTTCCTAGCTGTATCTAGGTCCTCCAAAGTAATTCTATGGTATGCCTCTATCAGGAGTTGATCAAAGAATTGCACTGGAAGACCTAAAGATGCCTTGAGAGAGGTCCTCTCTGGATGTTTTCCAATGTGACTGGTGGTATGTTGCCACTGGAAGTCATTCATCCAATAGAGTTTGCCATTATCAGTAATCACATGGATTGTATCATATATAGAATTCAGACAGTTCTGTTACAGACTAAAAAGGAAACCAACAACCAAAAGGCATCAATATTATAGTACTGAAACTTACCATTACTTCTTGCAGCTTCATTGTTCAATTCAACATAACCTTCATACAAAGGCCTCATTTTCTTTCCCACATCAGCTCTCCAACCTTGCCAAGCCCATAATCTCTCTGAGTAGTCAGTGCTCTCTGCCATTATAACATCCAAACCTGTTGCCATGAAATCAAGTTTATACACCATTAAAATTGGGATTTTGCTGTAGTATGGCAAAATTTCAGTTCTACAGATCCGCAATGTAGTATACCAGCTGTTATTGTTACATGCTTTCAAGTCATTTCTGACATAGGAAGACCAAAGTCTGGCCCAGGGGCCAATTGTGGACCTTGTTCAAATTTCCAATGAGCCTCTTTCTCCAAGCCTCCCTCCCTCCCTTCCTCGACTTTCTCCTCTCTCCCTCTCTTTACTGACTTCCTTCCTTCCTTCTTTCTTTCCTTCCTTCCTGGGGATCAGGGCCCTGGAAAAGGTGGGCTCCTCGGGGGGGGGGGGGGGATGATGGCAGCCTCTTATGTCCCTTTATTTCTTTATTCCTTTGCAAAGGAAGGCTCCTCAATTGCCACCACTGCTGCGGCATTGCGAAGAAGGGCAGGTCCTAGAGGACAAGTGTCTGCCTGAATTCCCTCCCTTCCTTCCCCTTCCTTCGCTACCCCACCTTCAATCTGTGTCACCATTTAGCATTTTCCAAAAAGGCTGCCCTTTGCTGCGACTCCTCCCTTGGTAAGAGAGGGAAGAGCCAGGTGGCAACTATAACACCCCCCCCCCACACACACACACATACACACCCTGCCACAATCAAAGACCGCCTAACAAGTGGATATGCTGCCTCTGCTGAAAAACCTCCATTGAAGGAGACTCCACTAGACTCTGAGGAAGTATATGCCACTGTCTGAAATGTCTTGACACAAATCAACAACAATCCTACTTAGCTTGACTCTCTTGTAAGCCAAAAGCAGGCCCACACTTCCCACTAAAAGACATTTAAGCTGGTTGAAATTGTTCTTCGTCTTATTGTATTGTATTGTATTGTTCTTTCATGGGTTTTTGCACTACAAAAAGACATGCAGTATGCTTAGGAATATGGACACATGTTTTTCAAACTATAAGCTGCCCCCCCAAAAAAAAAAAAAAAAACCAGGCTAAGGGACTGTGAACTGGCCCTTGGCTTAAAAAGTTTGGATACTTCTGCTGTAAGGCAACTCTCTAACAAGATTTTCATGGCAATATGTGTTCAGAGGGGTTTCCATTGCCTCAGAAGTTGGGACAATGTGGCCCCCAGTCAGTTTCCAAGGCCAAGAGAGGATCTGAATCCTAGTCTCTAGGAGTTGTCATCCAATACTTAACCCACTAATTACGAGGGTTGAATGAAAAGTAATGCCTCCACCTTTGTAACTCCTCAACAAATGGCAGTACTGGTATGTGGCAGGTACAGGCTTGTTCAGTAGACTCTCCTCTACAGTTCCATTTTGGCAGGAAGCCTTAGCATGGAATGGTTGTGTTGTAAAGAACCCTGCGCAGACAGTCGGTCAATGCAACTTAAGCAATGTGCAGTCATTGAATTCTTGACAACAGAAGTTGTCACCCCAAAGGAGATCAATCAGAGAATGCAAGCTGTTTATGGTGACTGTGTTGATGTGAGTACTGTGTGTCGATGGGCGAGTAACTTTAAAGATGTTGAGGTGGGAACATCTGACTTGCATGACAAACAAAGAGTTGGACATTTGACAGCAACCACTGAGTTTCACAAGCAAAAGTTTGACAGATTGACAGATTGATTCAGGATGATTGTTGTATCACTCAGAGAGAAATTTTAAGCATAATCAGCATTTCACAAGAACGTGTGGGTCACATTATTGATTTGCTTGGCTATTGGAAGATCTGTGCACGATGGGTACCCAGGATGCTGACGCCTGAAATGAAAGCACACAGACTTCTTCCATGATAGCTTCAGAAAACTTGTTCATTGTTGGCAGAAATGTATCCAATTGTCTGGTGATTATGTGGAAACTGAATAGTGGTAGTTAAAGAGCCCATTCTAAGGATTATTTCTGTGTTTGATTTATTAAAATATTCTCATCCAAACCCAAGTAATGAAGACGTATTATTTTAATTACACCAACTGGAATGCTCTGCTAAGTCAAATCAGTGACGGATTTGTGTCACCATCTTGCAACAAAATGGTGACACAAACACCAACAACAACATCTAGAGCATTGCATAATTATATGTAAAGAAATACAGTAAATGCTCATTTTTTCTACTGTACCTGGTTCCAGGAGTAAACAGGTGGAAGGATCAGATGGCTTGCACACAGTCCCAGTACTATAGATGGTACTCATTTTATTCAAAATAGAGGTCAGCTGCAGTTTAAATGAGAAGGATAGCATTTGAAAGGTATGGTCCAAAATTTAACTATTAAGAGCTGTGTTACAGTAATATTTATGGGCTAAGATGTTACATCAGAGTTATGTAGCTTAAATCTTCACAAGCGGAGTTATGTACTGATTGTGCCATGCTTTGCTTATGCTGGCTGGCAAACTTGTGCAACTAAATGAATACTTGAATATATTGCTGAATGTCAAGCCAAACTAGCATGCACATTCACATGCACTAATCCCATCCTTTTGTAGGCTTATCAATCTTGCTTGTGTAATTCTGCGTCAGCAACCTTCAATTGAGTGTGAATATTTTGGATTGGACAAAAAAATCCAACCACTTATATTTATGTAAACATCTGCCTGCACTCCTGGCTCAATTACACGCAAGAGCTGAGATCCTCCACTAACATGAGTTAATGCCCTCCCTATGTCCTTACTCTCCTATCCCACTATGATCCCAGAGCATTTGGTGGCCATGAGTCTCAACAGGGAGGCTAAGCTAGTTGTATATAATCTTTCTAGATGTCCTGGATGACTTCTAGAGAATATGAGAGGATGCTTTTGTCATCTTGCAGGTGAAACACAACTAGCTGAGTGCCTACCTGTCCCGTGTCTTTCCCATGCCACTAAATAGTATCATTTCCCCTAAATAGACCTGGATTCAGCCATACATTGCTAAACATATATATTCACACCAACTTATATTGTAAGTTGTTTTGGTTCCCATTTGGCAGAAAAGTGGGATATAAATTAAATACCTAAATAAAGATACTTATACATGTCACCAAAGTTGGAGATTGCAACTGATAAGATTACTCGCCAAAAGACCCAATTGAATATGTGTAACTTGTTGAAATAAATGGGAATGGGCAGCACAAATCTTAATATTTTAAGGACTCAATAGGCAGATGTAGGCATTTTATAAAATATATTATTTTGTACAGTGAGTGGTTTATGGATTTTCAGCATGACTTAACATGATATGTGCATGGACCCATTTAGTTTTATATTATCTAAGAATTATATAAGAATAAAGCAAAAAAAGGATTTATTTTACAACCATCACCTAACAGATTGATTTCAACACAGAGATATCTCATAGATATTAGGCCTAGGGCCAGCGTACCTGAGGGACCGTCTCTCCCCATATTGCCCTATGAGATCACTTTGCTCTGAGGATACCAACCTTCTGGTTGTCTGGTTGTCCCCTCTGCAAAAGCGGCCAAACTGACAGCCACTCGTCGAAGGGCTTTCTCGGTGATTGCACCGACACTCTGGAATGCCCTTCCTGCAAATACGCGTGCCATCCACGACCTGCTCCCCTTCAGGCGGGCGTGCAAGACCCACCTCTTCCAGCTTGCCTTCCATGTGTAGGCCTTAGTGGGATGCACCCCCCTGTTGAAAAACGACTCTCGATCCAGGTCGTTTTTAATTGCTGTATATTGTGATATTTTAATGCTGTTTTATTCTCTGTTTTATTCTGTATTGTTGTTTTTATTCTGTATCTTTTTAGTGTTGTGAGCCGCCCCGAGCCCGCCGGGAGTGGCGGCATAGAAGCCGAAATAAATAAATAAACATACTTGAATGTGTTTTTCTGTGGTTAAAACAGATGATCCTCTGTTTCGTAGAAAATGAAGCTGGAGTTTAACTGTATCATTATTAATGTTGTTCAGATCAAACGTCCTGGCCCTTTGGGATGCCTCATCATAAAACGTTGTCCACTCAGAACCCACTTCATTCTGCAAATAATAAAAAAGGATTTTATATTATTCATTTGAAAAATAAACATACACAAAATGTTGGTCTATATAACGTGTGATCAGAGTGTAATAGGATACAAACTGGGACTCTGGCTTTAAGTCTTCAAAGAGAAAGGGAGAAGGTTGGGCGGAAAAGCAGGCACAATTGGCCTTTCTGGTGGCATCATCTTTTGTCACTAGCTCCAGTGGGGGACATGGAAAGAACCTCCTCAAAGACTGAGTAAACAGAGTTGAGCATCCCCTGGGCAATGTTTCCTGTAAATAGCTAATTTTTCCAACTCAAAAGCATTGCTTTATTATGCAGTGCTTTGGACACGAAATAAATAACCAGCTCCCGTGAACATAACTGTCCCTCAGTGTGTGCCATTCACTGGGAAAATAACCTCAGACAGACACATGCTAATCCAGTATGTCAAGAGCAAGGGAATACCACCAGTAAAATGACATTATGGGGTGGATTCTCCTTCTCCCCCCTGGCTGTTTTATTTTATACGTTTTTTATATTTATATGTGCCCTTTTGTTTTAAATGCTGCAATCATGCAATTGCACTGAAATAAAAACAGCAGTTGTGCAGGAAGGCAGAGTTACAAAGGTGTGCAAAAGTACAATCGTGGGAACATAAATTAGCAAATCAGTGTTAATGAAGAGAGATGCAATATTGAGGATGCTCCACATGGTATGTTTCACTATCAATGATAACACTATATAACAAAATTTGGGGAAAAAATTGTTCCTGATTTGAAAGTGTTATTTCCTGGTTAATTGTGTAGTACTTACTTTGAAAGTAGCTGTATACTCCAGAAATTTTGTTTTCTGGAGTATAATACAGGCGTGTTGAATTGGTTAAGACTCTCTATGAGATATTGAAAAACTATAGCAAAATGTGCTTCAGGATGTCCCGCAGAAACAAAGTTTAATAAACTTTTCCCATGTTTTTATGATAAAACCAATTGATGAATGAATGTTTATTATACCAGCCATAGGTCATGACATCAAATAATATACAACTTTTAAAAGTACAGTATACACTTTCCAATATAAACATTACCATTTATTCTATAAACTCACTCTTTCAAATTACAGTAGCAGTGACAATCCCCGTAGACATGATAACAATAACAATATCTGATATGTATTATCCCAAACTGTTTCCATTTCCATTTCTAGCATCCACTGTAAACTTTACAAATTTAGCGTAGATTTTTTTGGGGCTGTGACTGCAAATGTGGCAACCTTTTATGGGTTTTTTGGGGGGGGGGGGGTTATCCACTAGCAGGTCACAGATAACTACTGACTGTTGCCATGCTGCCCTTTCTTTTAAAAGGGTTCTCAGGAGATTGTTTCTGGGGTCATTATACCAATTAGGAAATAACATTTATATCCCAGGAACAAATATCGTGCTACATAGTGTAATGAAAACATGGTATGTTTCCACTATCAATAGTAATGCAACTGTAGTGGAATATTACATAGGTTTATGTGATGAAGCATTTCATCCAATACTGAAATGATGACATCACACTGGCTCTCTTTAAGTAAAAATATTTTCTGACAATTTTCCACAATAACATATTCCTCTGACCTTTTAGTGGGCTTCCCTTTAATTCCAACTCTTCAGCTTCCTTTTCTTTAAAAAATGTCTTTTTATTTCCTTTTTATGGGGTTATGCTCCTATAGTGTGTTATTGCATGAAATGGCACTTTGCACTGTAATTATCTCCCTCTCCATATTTATATTTCACAGAGGAAAAAATGTGTCCATCAAACCATTGGCTGATTTAAAAAAAACTTTTGGAAGAGCATTAATACACATCCAGGAAAACGAATGGAATAAATATAGAGGTGAACACATCTGGCAAAACTGGAACAAAAACCCACAATTCTTTAGATAAACCTGGAAGAACTCCTTGGACAAAGTATTAATTTATTTTATTTATGCTATACCTTTCTTCTAAAAGGGAATTTAAGGTGACTTGCAACAAAACTAAAACAAAACAAGGTATAAAATTGATGATAAAAAGTTAAAACATAATCAAGCTATATACCACATTAAAATATTATTAAATATAAAATATGGAAAAACCACAGAAAGCATAAGGATCAAAATACAACACATTTAACCAATCATCAATTAATAACCAAAAGCTTTTTTTTAATAAAACAGTTTTTGCTTGTTGGCAAAAAAAGACAGCAGAAAAGTCTATCTTCCTATGGGTTGGGAGCAATCACCAAAAAGGCTGTCTCCATATCCATATTTGATGAACCAGTGATGGTGCTGGGGCAGAAAAAGCCTTCCCCTGTGATTCCTAAAACTTGGGTAAATTCATCTAGGGAATTCAGCATTTGTGACAGTGTGGGCCTATGCCTTATAGGAATTAATAGGTCAAATCAGCACTTTGAATTATGCCTGGAGAAAAAAAATCAGTAACCAGTAAACCTGAAACAACAAGGAAGTGATATGATCTATGTAACTAACAGGGAATGTCAGAGCCATTCGGTTATTCTACAATGGAAATAAAATTGGAAAATCCAATGCTTAGTCAAGGCCACCCATACAGATCTTCAACATGAACCCAGTCGAAATGTAAACAAATACAATTTCCTTCAAAAAAATACAGAGAGAAATTGGGGAAAGATGAAAGCTTATATTATATTTTGGCTGAGGTATTTAAGTGCTATCATGTTCCTTAAAAAGCTGAAGGCGTTGATAATTATTCATAGTCAGCTTGTTTTGAAACAGAATCGATGTGCTTTATGAAAGCAGATGCCTAAAGTACAAAAGACCTGAAGTCCACTTGGGAGAGACAACACTACATTAATAAAAGCTGCTAATTGAATATATGGTCGAAAGAGCAGGCCAGACATCCAGTTAATGATTCCGGTGATAATTTAAAGGGGTTGTAATAATGTATCAATGAAATAAATAATGAAAAAAATAACTATTAAAAAACAAGGGATGGCTATATGTATACTTAGCCTTGGTTGGGTAACTTAAAGTGGTGGCTTGCATATCAGTAAGGTGGTAAATCCATTTTAACTTGAATTTTAAATGTGTTTCCAAGGTCCTGGTTTGGGGGGGGGGGGGGGCTTTGCTATAGATTCCATGCAACCTGTAATTAATTGAAAGCTGTGCTGGGACTAACTGCTATACAATTTATGACTCTCTTAGGATGATGTCCTAAAGAGGCAGATAACTAGAGGATGAGGCAATTGGGCATTTGAGTCCCAACTTTGCCCAAAGCCTTGTTGGGGCAGAGTGAAAGTGCTTCACCTTGTTGCTTTGCTTGATCAAACACAAAGGGGTGGATTTCAGTTAACTATATCCACTTTGTACTTAGGGCCACTCTGCAGGCTGAAAAGGTTGCGGATCTAGTCCGTTCATCTCACTGCTTATCCCTAACTCAATTTTGTCCCTTTCTGGCAGAACAATTTCCATACTGCCCATCCAAGGTGAAAGTTTCATCCAACATAATTCCAGAACTGCAGCCTTTAGCACTTCTTTTCTTCTAGTATACTTAACACTTATAGTAATATTGCACAGCTATAGAAATGTAATTCCTCTTGAACTTCCATTCTATACATTCTAGAATGTGTAGTTTAGGGAGCTCTGGTCCTATAATTCCAAGGAGTCCAGTGAAGCATTCTAGCAGAAAGGTCTTAGGAAAATATTTAGCTATCTTTAATAGAATTGAACCATGACTGCTAAAGTGGCATCAATCATTTGTCATGGTGCGGTGTGGAAAAACACTGGTGGCTGCTGTGGTAAATATTAATATGATAGTTGTATTAGGTCAGTAGACATTAGTAAGTGAGAGACAGGAAACTATAGCAATCCTCTGTAGCTGAAGATTTTTTTGTGTAGGTGGCAGCTGGGTACAAAGCATTTCTAGCATAATGGGGTAATCTACAAACTGCTGTTCCAGAAATTCATGAGATTCTATCCCATCTGCTTAAATGCATTGCCTTCCTTTTAAAAATACAACACACTTAACCAATCATCAACTAATACATTAAGCAAGTACATTAATTAGATTTACAATAAATCATAATTAAAGGACGACATGGGCAATACTGTCAGAGAGAAGACAAACAGATACATAAAGTGGAGATCAGAATGGAAAAGGTCACCTTCAACCAAACTTATTCAGGCTGTTTCAGGAAAATAAGCATTTTTTATGTCTACCACTCGTTCTCCTTTGTGGAGAGGAAAAGCAGGGAATAAAGAAACATAATAAACATAACTATAATTCATTTTCAATCTTGGTTCATGTAAACCACCCAGTTAACTCCATATCAGTCAGTGAATTCTGGACCAGCACAGCCTTCCCAAAATTGCCACTCTCTAAATATCTTGGATTACAATTTTAATCATTTCTACCACTTGAGCTAATTGGAAATTACAGGTGTTTTAATCTGACACCTCTAAAACACACCAAGTTGTAAGAGGCTGGCACCTGGTTTAAAGCCCTAATGATGCTTAATTTTCAATTTTATTGCCCACCATTCCAAGCTCTCGCTAAACTCTTGTTTCCAACTTCTATCTTATGTTCTAAGTCAGTAGAAATAACTTGCCAGCAGTACCCACCATCTTCTTGGCATTCTCTTCTGTGATGTTGGTGTTATAATCCCATGACGCAAGTGAACTTTCATAAGATCGGTTTTCTGCGTTGATATTAAATTCCAACAAAAATTCAGCTGCCTGTTGGGTCACATCCTGTGCTACAGCCAGAAGAACCAAGTTCCAAATAAGATAGAGCTGGAACACCACACTTCCACTTGAACTAAGAGATGCCATGGGAATACACTTTCTTCAAGAAGGTTTCTGCAGTTGGCACTTATTTGTATATAGGCTGGCTAAGGGAGGAAAAAAGACAGAATCCAGTGATCCAGACCCTTTATAGTTTTATTTCTGCAAAGGGCAGAATCTATATGTTGATATGTGGGTTTTTTCTTCTTCCAAGTATGCTAACAGTGAATAATTAACTTAAAAGAAGCTTAAGTACCTTAGTACTTTACAACTCTTTTGAAAGGCTCTTCCATACAGTTAATATTTTACATATGGTTAATATTTTCTCACTTTCTTTCTCTTAAATACTTCTCTCCCGCCTTTGAGAAGAAGCCTCCGTAAGGCGGTTCACACAAATTAAGTAAAACATTCCCCCACCAACCTGTCAACAAGCTGCTACATAACACCCTCACTGTTACATATTATCTTCATTTCCTGAGCTGAGAGCCTGAGAATGTGATAAGTCCAGAGGTCTGCAGCCAGTATTTGTGACTGGCTGCATCAGATGGAAAGAAGAAATTTAAGTTTCGTCACCTCAGCATACTCAGTTGTGCAAGCTCTGCTTCTACCCTGTCTTTCTTTTCCTACTGCTCTTCTGGACTAGCGCAGTTTCCCATGGCCTGAAAGGAACCCTATGGCCCCCTCTTTCTGGGCCACTGATCTTCTAGGATATTTAAAGAAAACATTTAACCAATGGCAGAGTTTCTTCCCTACCTATCTGTAGTGCAAGTGCTTCTTCCACAGCATTGCTGGATCTCTCCTCGGTTAGCGCATTGTAGTATAGCTGTGCTATTGCAGTTCTTGCCCATGAAAAGTTTCTGGCTGAACTCATCTCGCCTTTGCTCCAATGTCCTTCTGCAAGTTGATAAAAACCTTCCTTTTTTGGAAGGTAGTTAGGCTATGCATTTTGTTCCCTTAGTGGATGTAGATTTTAATGCTTCAGCCTTGTATTCTGCAATAATCGGCTAGTGTTTATTGTCACATTGTAAAAGCTTTTAAGCAAACACACGAGTTTATTATCTCGTCTTGTTAGCTGCCTTGATGGGATATAAATACACTGAACAAAGAGAGAAGGCAGTTTTCCTTGGAGTGGAACAAGCATCAGAGTGACATAGTGAATCCTAGGAGATCATCGTTTCCTAGGTCTCTGCTCTTACTCACAATTTTCAGATTATGTAACATTTTTTTCCTAAAGTGTTTTACAAACAGTCATGTACAAAGCAGTTTTTCAAGCTGGCGTATAAGTGATTTAACAGTGAACCAAAGTAATAGTATTTTATAGAGCTGTACAGCAAAACCTATTTTCTTGCTCTTTCTTCCTTTCCCCCTTTAAAGGGGATATTGGTTTTGGTTTCATTTTTTAAATGAATCTTGTTCATGTAAATGAGTTATTTATTGTTAGAAATTGTTCCAGGGCCTTTTTATTCTTTGATTTCTTCGTTTGTTTATGTTATCCATTTACCCACACATGATGCACATGATGGCTTATTCATCTATCTACAATTACCAAAGTTGTTAATGAGGAAGAACCCACAGGATGAGGAGAGGATGTTGTCATTTGCTATTGTATGAGCCTAATGAGAAAGACAAGCTTTCTCCCCCGTTTTTCCTCTTCCTCTGTAAACATAACTGAATGCAAATCTACTTTAAATTCAATCTGAAGCAATTGAAGTAAGATGAAAAAGGTGAGGAGTGGAACGAAAAAGAGAAACTGGGAAGTTTTAAAAGAAGGTGCAAAAATGAGATGATGAAAGGAGGAATTGCAACAGGAATAATTGGAGGGTATTTCATATAAACTATTTTTTTTCAATTTTATCGGATTTTAAAAAACAAAACACAAACAGAGGAAGAGAAGAAGAAGAAAGAGGCAAGGGGGGAGGGCATACAGTGGGTCTTCAATATCCAGTGGAGTGCAGTTCCAGGAGCCCATAGATACCAAAATCCATGGGTGCTGAAGTCCTGTTATATTCAGTACAGTGGTTTAGTAAAATTGTGTCCCATTTATAAAATGAAGATTTGTTTTTAATTGACCAAATGTTTACAGGATATAAAAATAGGCCAAGCATACATTGACTCAATTGGTATACATACAGTCCGCAAGTGACGAACAAGATGGGTTGCTGTGAGTTTTCCAGACTGTATATCCATGTTCCAGAAGCACTCTCTCCTGATGTTTTGCTGATATCTATGGCAGGTATCCTCAGGGGTTATAAGATCACAACCTCTGAGGATGCCTGCCATAGATGTTGGCAAAACGTCAAAAGAGAATGCTTCTGGAACATGACCATACAGCCTGGAAAATTCACAGCAACCCAGTGCTTCTGGCCATGAAAGCCTTTGACAACACATGGGTTCTGTACAGAATACCTGGCTACTGTGGGAGCCCTTCCACACAGCCCTATATCCCAGAATATTAAGGTAGAGAATCCCACATTATCCGAGTGTGAACTCAGATAACCCAGTTCAAAGCAGATATTGTGGGATATTCTTGATATTCTGTGATATAGGGCTGTATGGAAGGGGAATTGAAGTATCTATGACCATATGAACTACATCCAAGAGTATTGAAAGAACTAGCAGAAGTCATTTCAGAACCACTGGTGATTATCTTTGAGAATTCTTGGAGAACAGAAGAAGTCCCAGCAGACTGGAGGAGGGCAAATTTTTCCTTCAAGATGGGGGGAAAAGAGGACCCAAACAATTCATTCACGTCAGGAAAGATTTTGGAGCAGATCATTAAGTAGACAGTCTACAATCACTTAAAAGGAATGCTGTGATTACTAAAAGTCAACATGGATTTCTCAAAAATAAGTCATGCCAGACCAGTCTTATCAACTTTTTTCAATAGAGTTACAAGCTTGGTAGATGCAGGGAATGCTGTGGATATAGCATATCTTGATTTCAGTAAGGACTTCGACAAAGTCCCCCATGACTTTCTTACAAGCAAAACTAGTGAAATGTGGGCTAGGCAATGCTACTTTTAGGTGGATCTGTAATTGGTTAAGCGATCGAACTTGCTCACCAATGGTTCCTCTTCATCCTGGAAAGAAATGACTAGTGGGGTGCTGCAGTGTTCGGTCCTGGTCCCAGTACTGTTCAACATCTTTATTAATGACTTGGATGAAGGTTTAGAGGTTGTGCTTATCAAGTTTCCAGATGACACCAAATTAGGAGGTATAGCTATACTCCAGAGGACAGGATCAGAATTAAAAATGACAGTAACAGACTAGAGAGCTGGGTGCCTCTCTATTCTGCTTTGGTTCCTGGAATACTGTGTCCAATTCTGGGCACCAGAGTTCAAAAGAGATATTGATGAGCTGGAAGGTGTCCAGAGGAGGGTAACTAAAATCTTTCTTTCACAGAAAGCTTGGCCAGTATTCAGAGATGGAAGGAGTTGTGGTTCAAGAACATATGGAGTAGCACTGGCTCCCCATCCTGCTCACACAGTACTTACCATTTAGCTTTGTGTTGTGTGAGTGTCACGTCTTTCATTGCATACCACCACTCCATCAGACATTGACCATGTCGCTTCATCAATGTTATTTGGTTTACACTATTTTAAAGGCAGACTAATTCTCTTGGGTAAACAGGTATCACTTCTGAAGATAGGATGGCTGGAGAAATGTTTGCTTGTGTTCAATGCTAGTGTCTTTGCAATCCTGACTTCTGAGATTACTTGGAAGCCTTTATATTAAATGTTTTTGTTGCATTCTGAAAAGTCGTTCCTTTTTTTTAATCATTGAAACATTCAGGATGGATTGTATTTGAGAAAATGCCAAAAATGTGTTCTTCCAGGTGTTCTTGGAAGAAACCGATTATCTGGATCCGTCATAGTTTGGCTTTAGGCCGGGTCATTACTGAAACAGCTTTCATCTCCTTAGTGGATGATCTATTGAGAGAAATTGACAGGGGAAGTGTATCCCAGTTGGTTCTACTGGACCTCTCGGCAGCCTTTGATACTGTAGACCAAGGGTGCTCACACTTTTTCAGCATGCGAGCTACTTATAAAACAACCAAGTCAAAATGATCTACCTACCCACTACTCAGAGAGCCATAAAAGCAAAATATTTGGAAATTTATTTCAATGAGAGCCATATAATATATTTTAAGACTGAATTCAACTAAATGTGAGTATAATAAGCCCCTGAATTTATTCATAATAATGATGATGATGATATTCATTTAGCCTCTGCTACTACTTACTACTACTACTAATAATAATAGTAACAACAACAATCGGTTCCTAGAGTAGAAGGAGACCTCCAAGGGCCATCCAGTCCAACCTCCTTCTGCCATAAGGGAAAAACAGAATCGAAGCATTCCTCACAGATGGCCATTCAGCCTCTGATAATAATAATAACAACAATGGGTTCTTAGAATAGGAGGAGACCTCCAAGGACCATCCAGTCCAACCTCCTTCTGCACCTGGGCGACGTCGGGAGCCTCCGGGGCGGGACTGAGCCTTCCTCCTGCCTTGCTTGCAATCTACCAGGACGCCCTACGCGATCTACCAGTAGATCGCGAACTACCTAATGAGCACCCCTGCTGTAGATCATGGTAGCCTTCTAAAATGCCTCGTGGAAATGGGGCTTGGAGACACTGTTTTACAGTGACTCCGATGCTTCCTAGATGGTTGCTCTCAGAAGGTATTGTTGGGGGACACTGAAAATATGGATGTGGGACCAAGCTTTTAGATAATCTACCAGTGCAATATGTGAATATGGAATGGTGCAATGATAACTGGAACAGCCTGGACTACGGCATTGGATTATGTGATTTTAATATTTTTAATGTTGAAATGTTTTAGCAGATGTTTTAATGTATATGTTTTATTTGCTGGATAAGTGTTTTATGGCATCGAATTGTGCCTTTATGTGTATCGCTCTGAGTCCTCTTCAGGATGAGAAGGGGATATAAATATGGCAAACAAACAAACAAACAAACAAAAATGTTCCAGGATTTCTCTTTGAAACTAACATGTGATTTAGTAGAGAAACAAATTAAATGTGTATATTTTAGAACTTGGAAATGTTATTTTATAATTATTATTACAATGTTCAGAATCTCCAAGCCATCATGGCCACTTTTCTCTACTGTGTTTTGTTTCCATTGTTTTAGGGTCATTGATTCAGTATACTATAGTTCCAACATAGAGTATTTATTTATTTATTTATTTCATTTCATTTCATTTCTGCCCCACCCTTCTCCCCACAAAGGGGACTCAGGTCAGCCTCACATAAGCATCAATGATGTTATCAACATATACAATAACATTTCAATTAAAACCATAAAACTCAATTTAAAACTTTATACAATACATTAAAAATTATTTAACAATAAATGAATGTGCTGGTAAAACCAAGATCCAGCCAGGTAGATCCAATGTCGCAATGTTCAACCTCTAGTCGAACACCTGGTTCCAAAGCCAAGTTTTCAGTTGTCTTCTAAAGAACAGGAGGGAGGTGGCCAACCTGATGTCCTTAGGTAGAGAGTTCCACAGATGGGGGGGGGGGGCACTGCCAAGAAGGCCCTGTCTCTTGTCCCCACCAACCGCATTTGCGAAAGTGGTGGGATCAAGAGCAGGGCCTCTCCTGACGATCTTAAGTTTCATGATGGTTCATAGCAGGAGATACGTTTGGACAGGTAATCTGGGCCAGAACCGTTCAGGGCTTTAAAGGTTAAAACCAGCACTTTGAATTGTGCTCGGAAGCTGGTCGGCAGACAGTGGAGCTGGTGCAAAAAAGGAGTGGTACACTCCCTGTACACCACTCCAGTTAATAAACTGGTTACCGATCATTGGACTAATTGAAGCTTTCAAAGGCAGAAAGTTTGAGAGGTTTTCAAAGGCAGCCCTATGTAGAGAGCATTGAAGTAGTCTATTTGGGATGTAACCAGAGCGTGGACCACCATGGCCAAATCAGACTTCCCAGGCGCAGCTGGTGCACAAGTCTCCCGGCCACTGCCGAGACCTGGGGTTCCAGCTCAGTGATGAGTCAAGGATCACTCCCAAACTGCGAACCTGTGTCTTCAGGGGGGCTGTAACCCTATGCCCTGTTCAGCCTTTCGACTGACCTTAAGTTCCTCTGTCTTGTCTGGATTTTTCAATCTGTTCGTCCTCATCCAGGCCAACACAGCAGCCAAACACCGGTTCAGGACCTGCACAGCCTCCTTAGTAACAGGTGGGAAGGAGTGATAGAGCTGAACATCATCCTCGTACAGATAACATCTGACCTCAAAATTCAGGATGATCTTTCCCAGCAGCTTCATGTAAATGTTAAACAACATGGGGGACAGTATAGAACCCTGCGGGACCCCACAAGTCAATGGTTGTGAGGACAAGCAGGTGTCCCCCAGCAACACCTTCTGAGAACAACCCTCAAGGAAGGACTGGAGCTACTGCAGAACAGTACCACCAAGTCCCATATCCCTGAGGCATCCCAGAAGAATATCGTGATCGACGGTATCGAAGGCCGCTGAGAGGTCCAGTAGAACCAACAGGAACACACTCCCGCTGTCTAGCTCCTGGTGCAGATCATCTACCAAAGCGACCAAGACTGTTTCGGTACCATGTCCCGGCCTAAAGCCAGACTGTGCCAGATCTAGATAATCAGTGTCTACCAAGAATCCCTGGAGTAGAGGAAATGGATGATGCTCTGTTTTCTTTTTTTTAAACTCCCCAATAGAGAAACAAAATGAAATAGGAGCCAGTTGGGAATTCAAAAAGGCCTGCAGTTAAATAGGTGGACTTAAAGAATAAGAGTAGCAGAATGGGATACAGCAGTGGCAAGCCGATACATATACATTCTCCCAGAGGAAGGCAATGACAACAAATCTCTTCTGAACATGTCCTGCCAGGAAAACTCTGTGATAAGTTCATTGTGAGGTTACCATATATCAGATATGACTTGAAAACACACAGCAATTACTAACATGGGAACCTTAAAATAACAACTAATTCTTAGTGCCAGCAATTTAATATTTGTTTGCTTTAAGTCTTCCATGGGAATATATGTGCTATAACAATCAGAATGACCACAGTGTGTGATTTTTGGATTATGTGATTTAAATATTTATACTAGGATGTTTTAATGCTTTTATAAAATGCTTTAATGTTGTTCATGTCTCATGTTTGATGGTTTTATTTAATTTATAGTTATATGTTAGTGCTTAGTTAGTATGATGTTGGCATTGAATTTTTGAAATTAATATGTTGTAAACAACCTTGAGTCCATCCCTGTTCCTGTCCCCTAGCCCCCCCCCCCCCGGAATGAGAAAGGCGGTATAGTGGAACCTCTGCTTAAGAGTGTCCCAACTTAAGAGTGTTTCAAGTTAAGAATTGTTGCTCAGCCCAAGTTTCACTTTGACATAAGAGCAGCAATCTGAGTTAAGAACTAGCACCAGAGGGAGCACTAGCACGGGAGTAGAGAGGTTTACGACTTCAGGGGAGCAGCCTCTGTGCCTTGTGCTCTTGCCAACTATGGGAGATTGCTATCTGCTTTGCTCTTGTCTGGTTTGAGGAACTTTGAGTTACGTGATTTTTGTGTGGTTTTTATTCCTGGTGTGTTTGACTCCACGAGGAGAGAGAGGGAGAGAGGCTGGAATGAGTACAGTATGAAGAAAATGATGCTTCTGTTTCTTCACTTTGTGCTTCCTTGCCACAACTTTGTACTTCTACCATTATGCCACAGTTTTGTGCTTCTACCACTTTAAAGTTGATCTTTCTTTTTTATTGCTCCAAGTAAATGTGCAGGTTTTGCCTTGCTGTTACACTGGTCACCACACATTTAATTGCCTCAAATGTGTTTCCTTGCCACAGCTTTGTGTTTCTACCATTTTAAAGCTGATCTTTCTTTTCTAATGTTCCACATAAATGTACATTTATACATTATTTGTTATTTATAAAGTACATTTTCTTATTTAACAACATGTAACAAAATTTTTGATGGGGGCCGGGGGCCGGTATAGGTCAATAGCATTTTAATGCATTTCAATTGTAAGTTTACTTTCAGACAAGAGTATTTTGAGTTAAGAGCTCAGTCACAGAATGAATTGCACTCTTAAGTCAAAGTATCACTGTACACTACTATGAAACTGGATTTTCTCTCTGTACAGAGATATATGCCTATCCCTGTTAAAGAATCTGATTGCTAAAGAGCTGATTAGAAGTTATCTATCTAATCGAACTACTGGGTTTGTTGTTAACCATTGGGTTAGTAATTAACTACCACATATCCTTAACACATATCTACATTATAGAAAATATTCTGGGAACAGGTGGATTCAGAGTCAGTGCAAAAAGTCTCTAGATAAGGCATTTATTGCCCATACAGGCAGGTGCCTCTTTGTGATCTCAGCAGATCTTATGTTGCAGTTGTAAGAACACTATGTTGCAGTCCTAAGGGCACTTTCTTGAAAATGAGTTCTTCTGACATCATTAGATCACACTGGAGCTGATCCTGAAATCATACTCGTGCCTGAGAAGATCTAAATATAGAATCTGACATGGGCTTAACTAATCTAGCTAACTAACTTTATTTCTTATGAGTTGCCCTCCACCAAAGGTGTGACTTACACAATTAAAATAAACAGGTTACATAGTCACCGCTTGTTACTAACAATCATAGGCTCTTCTGAAAAGCCATGTCTTAAGTGCCCCTAAAAATGTATTACATTATAGCCTTTGCCTTAAACCCTTACTCCGTTGATGCCCACTAGTCAAAAGTCTAAGGATCTACAATTAATTTTGTGTATATATCAGTCTTGTTATCCATGCCCCTTCCTTGCATTTCTTGAAATATAGATTGTAAGCTGTTCATAGAACATGGGTATTTTGTTTATGGCCATGCATGACTTTGGGATGTTGTTATATTTATTCTTCTTAATTGTAACATTTCTGTTGTACCTCCTTAAGATTACTCACTGGTTACTCTTGTTAAGCCCCCATTTAGTTAGAGGGGATTAGTATTTTACATATAGTTTGTGGAGTTAGTCTAGATAGCCTCTTCCTCCTTGTATTTGAAACTCCTGTTGCCCTGTCCCTTGAAGACTCCTCTCGAAGGGGAGACTCAGCCAAAACCCTCCTAGTTCCTTCCAGAGTGAGCTCCAGTGTGGTAATTGGAAGGTACAGTAGAGTCTTATCCAACATAAAAGGGTGGGCAGAACATTGGATAAGCAAAAATGTAGGATAATGAGAGATTAAGAAAAGCCTATTAAATGTCAAATTACATCATGATTTTACAAATTAAGCACCAAAACATCATGTTTTGCAACGAATCGACAGAAAAAGCAGTTCAATACACGGTAACGTTATTTACTAATTACTTTATTCACAAATTTAGCACCCAAACATCGCAATGTATTGAAACAGCTGTGGATCCAGGCAGGAGGCAGACTGCATTGGATGAGTGAAGGTTGGATAACCACAGTTCTCATTGGATGTTATTTTAATACGACTTCAACTGGATCTCGATCTGTTATATCTCTGACGTGGCTTTACTTTGTGTCTTTACTTTTATATAGCTTTGATGTATCTTGTATGGGTTCAACGTGATTAGATGTAACTTGAATAGCTTTGACGTGACGTTCTATTTTTTTGGATCTTCCAACCTTCCTTACTTTATACAGTGGAATCCCGCTTATACTTAAAGGTCTTTAATTCCTCTCACAAAGATTGGTGGTAAACTCAAGAGGAGGGGAAATTTGAGATCTGTTACTTAATACATTCTTGTTTTTACTTCAAATGTGTAGCATTTGATCTCTTCCCTGCACCACATACACCTTCCAAATAGCTAGCTAGTGCAGGGGCAGAACAGTTCCAGATTAGTGGAATTGAAAGCCAGTTCAATTGCCATGGCAACATCTATGGAAACCTGAGATTTACAGTTTAGGAAGGAACATTTAGAATCCTCAGCCAGAGGGATTTTGGACCTCACTGAACAACAAACCCAGAAATTCCACGGGATATTGCCATGGCAATTAAAATAGAATATAGCAGTATAACCGCATTGTGTGATTTAAAAACGTAGCCTTTCAAGGAGATGATAGAAAGTAATTCCTGACCAGTTCTGAATGAAATAGAAGCCATTACTATTTCATGATAACTTTTCAAAATGACCAGAATTATGAAAATTGTCCTTGTTTCACATTTTGAATTTAAGAGACCAGCTTCTTTTATTTCAATAATGCATTTTATTATTTATGACCCCTCCCCCTCAAACCACATCATAAGATGCTTAGAAGAGATAACCTTGCCTGAGGTGTCTCTGGTTGGAAATGACAAGACAGGCAGAGCCTGGGAAATTGCTTTTTGAATTACGTCCCATTGGCTGAAGAATCAGGATGTTAGTGACCTAAAAAGCAATGTACCCAAACTATAAAGATACAGATGGCATGAAGGTCTAGCGATCCAAACACACTGAGAATTTCATATATACAATATTCCTGCCTCTGTTTAGCCTGTGAATATCAGTATACATAGCCTGTCTCTGCTTCCTCTTGCTAAATGTAGTTTTGTATTGAAACACCTCAGTTATCTTCTAGCAGCTGAACCTCTACTAATAGAGCCATTCTACACACACTCCAAAATGGATACATATTTATTGAAACAGCCTGATTTTCCCCTTTATTTCTTGAAGTGCTATCCAAATCTATAAAACCAGAGCTCATGGCAGGAGATTAAAACATAAATTTATATAAAATGCCATTGACAGTTACAACGGCCTCATGGGGGTATAAAAAGCTGCTGTTTCTCAAATGCAAAAATTGCATTTGCTCATCAGTTTTTCAAATCCTGAGGAGCAGCAGTGAACTGAAGTGAATTTGGTGGCAGCTGTGAGTTGCAGACCAATGCACTGATTAATATATTGTAACAAAGCAATTTATATGCCAGTATCCGAAGAAAATAAAATAAAAGATAAAAGGCAACTAAAAAAGAAAAAATAGTAAGAGCAGAGTCCATGCTGGAAAATAGCCTTTGGCCTCAAATCTCTGGTGCATCCAAAGAATGCTTGGAGTTATATTTCATCTTGGCATGAATAATATTTTGAGGTGTGGATATGTGTATGCGCATGGCTTACTGGAGGAAGTGTTCCATGGGGAAATAAAAAAAACAAAGGTCAGAGGTACTTTTCTCTCATTTGATAATCAACATTCATAGATAAAACAAGGGCAGAGTTTCAGAAAGAGTCTGTGAGCAACAGGGAAGTGTTCAAAAGGGTGTCAACCGTTCATCATCCCCTGCTGCATAGACTCCATTAATCTGGCCAGCTTTTAAATCTAAAGTATCACAAGGAATTCCATTTTCCATGGTTATAGTTGTTTCACGTTTCTCTTCTAAACCTTCTGTTTCTTCAGGTTCCTTGTTACGCCTGAAAGGAAGAGCAAGTAATTGTTACAATCATCAGAGTGCATGAACCTGAGGAAAATGGAACAAGAATAATTTCAACTTGTCTGAAGTCAGGTTAGAGACAATCTATACATTCAAAACAGTTGTAAGAGGGGCATTCATTAAAGATTTCCCCTGCCTCATTTCCTGTGGACTGAGAGCAATGAAACTTGGCGCAGTTATTAGCCCTTCTCTACATAGGTGCCACCTTGGGACACATACTTCTCCCATCTTTATAAGCAATTGTAAACACCTCGCTTGTAGAAGTTGACTGGTTGCTCCAAAAGCCACGTTGTGACCTCAGAAATCAGAGTCTCATCATCTAAAAAATGCTTGTTTTCAAAAACAACATTATTGTTCAAAAGAGATTAAAGTTCGATGGTGCGAGATTGGGTGAATAAGGGGGATGTGGTAGAATTTCAAAGTCACAGAAGCATGCTTCCATTTGGGCAACATGTGAGTTGTGAATTGGTGCATTGTCTTGCAGAAGGCAGGCACCTTTGCTGAGCATGTCACGTCTCTTGGTTTTGATGGCCTCCTGCAATGTTCACAGCAGTGAAACATTGTATGCCCCAGTGTTCATGGTAGTCTTTGCTAGGAAATCCATCAATACTACTCCGTGCTGGTCCCAAAATCCTGTGAGCATGACCTTGCCTGCCGGGAGTTGGGCACATGTCTCTTTTGGAGGCAGTGAGTAATGATGCTTCCATTGCATCAACTGGACTTTAGTCTCAGGATCATAACGATGGACCCAGCTTTCATCCTATGTGATCAGTCTGTTGAAAAGGTCCTCCTGGTTTCCATAGCACATCATCAATAGAGCCTAAGAGCATTTGACTCATTCCTGTGAGTATGATCAGCTGGGGGACCCAACCAGCAGATACCTTATGCATGTGAAGGTGGTCTAGGATGATTTTTTTCCCACAGGCTCTACACTAATCTTGATATTTTGGGTTAGGTGGTGAATGCTTATGTGGCAATTTTCCAAAATGGTGACCTCCACTTGCTGGGTAGTGCATTCATTAATAGCAGAGTGGGGTCACCCTAGAATTGGAGCTGTTTCCACCAAAGTTCAACCACATTTGAATTGATGGTACTAGTTCTTCACTGCATCATATGATGGGGAATCATCACCATAAACCTCTTTCATCTCATCAATAATCCCCTTTGGTGTGCGGTCTTTCAAGTAAAGGAAATTGTTGACTTCTTTGTATTCCACTGGGTCCATTATCAAACTTCACACCACTTCAGCATCTGTAAAATCAAGACCGTTAACAGTTCTGAGTTGTAAATTGGCACGTAACCTATAGAGACTTATATCATTACACACGTACAGTTTCAGCATCCTGTGATAAATAGAAGTGAGTCAGGGGAAATCTTTAATGAATGCCCCTCATATGAAACAGCCTTTTTGAAACAGTACTAAAAATTTCCGGTTGTGGGTTTTTCAACATGTAACAGTTCCCTTGTAAAAACACACAAGATCGCATTGTCTGAATTCCTCCAGATGGGGCCACTGTATCAGGAAATTGCTGGAGGTTGTGTCATTCACTGAAGTTGTTTGTTTGTTTGTTTTATAATATATGTGTAAGTAATGTTTCTGTTGACCTCATCTGTTCTCTGGCAACTCTTCTTACATTGTTTTTTACAGTTTCAATACATTGGTGGTATGGCGATTTTGCTCAATAATGAATGTTTAAAGGAAAAAATTCTTCTGCTTGTCCTCCAGAAATATTGCTGTGGATTATAATAATAATAATAATAACTTTATTTCTTGTGAGTCGCCCTCCACCGATGGTGCTCCGGGCGACTTACATCATTTAAAAAAATACATCTAATTAAAAACACGAGTTCAAAGAATCACAAAGGGCCCAATCCCCAAGATTAGTCAATCCCCAAACGCCTGGCGGAAGAGCCAAGTTTTCAGCTCGGACAGGAATCTGGCTGGGGCCGATATGGCCCTAAGAGCAGGCGGAAGTGTATTCCAGATTACAGGAGCCACCACAGAGAAAGCTCTCCGTCGGGTCTTTGTCAGCCGGGCCTCTCTCACCCCTGGGATAACTATACAGTCACCATTTATTTCACGCGATGGTCTTTCACTGTGTTGGTCTATTAACCGGTCGCCCAGATAGATATATTCTGACAATAAAGAACAAGCTAACTGTCTCTACTGTCTTTATTACTAAAGCAGTATTCAACCTTGAGGGCCTCTGAATCATAGATAAGGCACCCCTCCTATGTCCTATATGATGCAGCATCAGCAATGTTGGGAGATAACCAATTCAAAGGTCACCTTCAGTGCCTTCGTAGATCGTTAATACTTCAGCCAGGGATCATATACAAGCAATATTAACAACCATAAAGGTATATTGTTCTGCTGCAAATTCTCCCATGTCAAGATTTGCTAAAAATAAATAGACAGGGAAGGACTCTCTCTGATTGCAACACAATTTCAACACCACAAGCCATATTCATAGTAGAGCCTTTAGCTTTTATGACTCCCAAAGTCATTCACCCAGAATATTGTTCTCTTTCTCGCTGTTATTATCATTCAATGCCCCTTTTACCAACATTTGTGTCCATTCCTATGCAGAGTCTGAAAGAGTTACTTTTAGTGACTGATGGTGCCTATTCTTATGAATGCATTCTAATGTATTGAAAGCTGGAGTGCATTAGGGAAATGCTTTGGGGGGGGGGGGGGCTGAACTGAATTCCTAGCCCCAACCTAAAGCAGACTTAGGCTCCATCTACACTGCCATATAAAATTCAGATTACCTCTGTGATTGTTTATGTATTCTACTTTATCTCAATAAAGATTTAAAAAAAATCCAGACTACCTGCTTTTAAACTGGATTATATGGCAGTGTAGAATCGTATAATCCAGTTCAAAGTAGATAACGTGAATTACCGATATCTGGTTTGATAATCTGGTTTTATATGACACTGTAAAAGAGGCCATAGTGAATCTTGTTGAATGGTAAATCAATTCTTACCTAAAATCCATCACTTCTGTTCTTGAATAAGACTAACAATTCAATTTGGTCCAAGGAGCCCTCTCTACCAATACTATGATACTCAACTAATGTTTCTTATATATTGCTTTTTTCTAGCATAACTGCTACTCACACTGGATTTCTACAGTGTGGAACTCACATATTCTGTCAAAAATATATTAACTCTGGCGGGACCTTCTGTCAAATGGAGGATCAATGGGTTACTGTGCATGAAAACGGAACCTATATGCATTATCTCCCCTCAAACTCTCAGTTCCTCTGTAGTGTCCTTTGAATCCTAGGGCAAAATATTGGAAGAATGGTGGGTGTTACTATTTACAACACTGAGTCACCATGATCATGGGAATTAAATGCTATAAACTCACACTATTATTTGATGTCTTTGTGTAGAAATAAAAAGAATCACAAGGAGAATCTCATATGATAGAAGGTTTGAATGACTGTTGGTTTACTGATGGGTCCATGGACCGTGATAAATGTTGTTGTTGGTTTGAGGTACGAATCCCCAGGTTGCCCATCCATTTCAAACTTTGCATAGAAATGAAAGTCTGCAGGCAATTTACGATTGATGATTTAGTAAAAAATAACACACATGCATGTACAGGCAAACATGGGACCCGCAACCAAATATACTATTTTCATCCAAACAGTCATGTTTCTGAGCACTCCAAGCAGACCCTTGATACCTCCCTCTTAATGGTCTTCTCCACTCTTATTTTACATTCTATGGCTCTTAAGCATGGGCAGCCCTCAATGGTCTGTCTTATAGGGCATGGGGGTGGTGTTTGGTACTTCTGGATGCCATGCACTTTTGCAAACCTGCAGGGCAGGGTCTCTGTGATGGAGCATGCAAGACAAAAGGCATTGCTGATGCAGACAGCTGTATGCTGATGCACAAGTGATGTCAACAGCACTCACATGTCAATGGGGTTGTCAAGCTTTAGTCTGAGTTTTAAAGGAGAAAAATCGAGGTGCTGAAGCTATTTGAGAGACAGAATTCATCATGGGTAGTTTTTAAAACAAACAAACAAATGGACAAAAAAGACTTAGGATTTCACAGGGATGCAAACCAACATCCACCATTCTGGAGTGTATGCTAACAAAGGACTTAGGCCAAATAGTACAGTGGTTTTTTTGTCATCGGTTGCACTGGCATCATCTTATTTAACTGTAATTCTACTACTTCAGCAACATTTGCAGCAAAAGCAGGAGTTGGAAAGAGAAAGATGGGTGGCATTGATGGCAGATGATGAACAGGACCAAGGAGAAATATGGGTGAGAGATTGATCCTCTGGCATGGACAATGGCAATGACTGCTTCTGCTGTTAACATCAGCTTCAGTGTTGAGAGAAGTGGATGGGTTTTGTAGATATGTCATGGTGCAAAGGTGGGGAGGGGGTACAAGATAATGCTATTGGTGGGAAAGTAAACTACAGATTGGTGGGGAGTTTACAATATTTAGGATTTCCCCACTTTTACAAGGAAAGTGGAAAATTGACTGTATAAGTCATACAGCCTTGTAAATCTGAGCTGACACCAAATAGGAAAACACAAGGTACTCACCTCCTGTTTTTATGGATTCCAGAGGTGACAAGGATAACAATCCCAACGGCAACCAGGCAAAAAGCAACACCAAAGACAATCAGCCAACTTGGCACAGGTGGCTCAACCGGTGGAGCAAAAGTTGCTGAGATCTGTAAGAACTGTAGTGTGCTATCATCTAGTAAAAAGGCACTGTTGATCCGGTTTCTGTTCAACCTTTAAAACAATTCAAATGATTGAGATGATGTGTTGGCACATTAAGGAAATAATAAGTGTTCCAATTGCAGGGTCTCTTGTTTTACCTTTTGTGGTGACCAAATGTACTGTAGGTACTGTTTTAGAACACTTGTGGTCATGAAGTGTGTGTGTGTGTGTGCGCGCGCACACATGCGCGCCTAGTGATTTATGGCGGCCCCATGGATTTTTCATAGGATTTTCTTAGGCAAGTTGGATTGCCTGCTCTTTCCGGTGAAATATAGCCTATTGCACTTGGTCTCCCACATAAGTATAATCAGGGCCAACCTCCTTAGCTTCCAAGGTCAAATGCCCTCAAGGTATATTTATGTCATTCCCTGTGAGTAAGAAGACTTAGACAAAATTATAGGAGACTTGTGGATTTCATTCATATTGCCCACCCTCCATAGATTCAAACAGTGATTTCTACTCTTTTGTACCTACTTGCCTCTTAATGACTGGGTATTAATTAAAGTACAGACCTGTCTACAAATCCTGTCTATAAGTGATGGACATGGTACTAGAAGAGCATGCCACGGATGCAAAAAGAACCAGACTTACTGGAAATCTGCTTATACAAATGCTTCAAAAAAGCACTCACTGTCCAGTACATTTCACTATTCTTACCCTGTCTAACAAATCAGTAATCTCCCAGCCCTGCACTAATGCTTGAAATTTGGTTTTGAGTTTTTCTATAGAAAACAATTTAAGCTCCTCATAAGCTTAAAAGTTAATCTTCCCAAAGAATGCATTCACTGCCATGCTTGCTTTTTCTTTTCCAATAAGAGGCATTATACTTTGAAAAGATAATTTTAAAAATATACGTATATTAAAGTCTTACTGCAACTGAAAAAAATATATACGTACTACCATCTTACAAAAGTCTTCATGGACAACCTGCTCATTCATGCTAATAAATGCATTCAGCACCACTAGCTATATAGCAGTGCTGTCCAACTTCTTCCGACCCAAGGGCCGGAAGAAGTGTCACTGATCACCTCAAAATGAGGTGATCAGTGAGCAGGGGCAGGGCCATGCGTGGGGCGGCGGGGGGCGGCGTGGGGGCGCCAAGGGCAGCGCATCATGCCAGGCCTCTGACGCACTGCCCTTAGCGCCGCCTACTGCTCCTTTTCGCCGTCTCCCCCGCCCTTCCTAGGGAGGGGGAGCCGGCGAAAAGGAGCAGAAGGCAGCGCCAAGGGCAGCGCGTCAGAGGCCTAGCGTGACGCGCTGCCCTTGGCGCCACCTACTGCTCCTTTCGCCGTCTCCCCGCCCTTCCTAGGAAGGGAGCCGAAAGGGAGCAGAAGGCGCCGCCAAGGGCAGCGCGTCAGAGGCCTGGGCGTGACGCTGCCCTTGGCGCCGCCTACTGCTCCCTTTTGCCATCTCCCCCGCCCTTCCTAGGGAGGGAGCCGGCAAAAGGAGCAGAGCGCCGCCAAGGGCAGCGCATCAGAGGCCTGGCGTGACGCGCTGCCTTGGCACCGCCTACTGCTCCTTTTCGGCATGGAGAGAGGACGGAGGGCGGTGCAGGGAGGAGGAGCTAGCTCTCTTCCTCCTCCTGCCCCGCCTCCCCCCCCCGGCCGCCATTTTATTTTAAAAATTTATATTTTTTTTAAAAAAAATTAAAAATGGCGGTTGGGGGCATAGCAGGGGCCGTGTCCAACAGGCTGGGGGGCCGTGTACGGCCCCCGGACCGCCAGTTGGACAGCCCTGCTATATAGGATACAAAATGGGTTGTTCTTTCTAATTGTGGGGTTTTATTCCAGCTCAGACCTGTGACTTTTTCTTATGTTTTAAATAAGGAGTTAATAGTTCTTACGAGAAAACCAGCATGGTGTAGTGATTTAAGTGTGGGACTATAACTCAGGAGACCAGTGTTCAAATTCCCACCCATCAATGGAAACCCACTGAGTGAGCTGGGGCAAATCACAATCCCTGATCCTCAGACCAAGACAAGGACAAATTCCCTCTGAACAACAACAAAACTTTATTACGGTCACTGACCAGCATAAAGCGGGCACAAGTGCCCTGAGAGGGGATGTTGTGACCCACGGACCTGGAAGACCCCTCAGTAATCCGCTTGACACTGGCCACGTTTAAATACTTTATTTAGAATATGAATATATAGTAAAGAGGCTAGGATTATAGTCTAAAGATGTTTAAAGCATCAATAGATAGCAGCAATTGTCCAAAGAAACAGTATACAAGATTATAGTCCTTTAATTAAGCAGGAACAAAGCAAAGAGAATCTTCTTGCCCCAAATGGGCAAAAAGGAGTCGTCCCATCTCCGCTTATCGGGCTGAGAGGGAGCTACTTAACTTGGCCTTGAACGATGAATGAACTGGAAGGCTTTGCAAAAGCTGCCTGGCCGCGGCTTGTCTCTGGGCCTAGCAGGCTTGACTGGAATAACATGGCGTTGGTCTGGTTTGACCAGGGAAACAGGTTGGGAACCATGCTGGGAACCATGCTGGGGTGTGACAGGAGAAGGACAACTCCCCAGTAAGCAGTTATTTAAAATTAGATTAGAAATCAGTATAAAATATATTTTAAAAGACAGGATAACTGGAAGCGAGAATATGGACAGCTATTCTCTATTACTGGCTACACCTATCCTTCTCCCCATGTGGTCTTGCCCCCCTAATCATAAGAGACGACTTCCAGTCCACATGGATTAAAACAGTAGCAGCAAAGATCGCAACGCTAGGTTTCTCCCAAGGACAATTGCTAAGCATGAGATGGGACCAAGCCAAGGATCTCATTAAGCAACGAATCCTGGACATAGAGCGCCAATCTGACCTAGCCTGTTCCCCAGCCTTCATTGTTAGGGAAGATTGAAGATATACCACAGCACAAGATTTCCTCCTATTGTAGGCATTAAAGAAATATTCATCTTTGACTGATTAAAACACAGATGGAATATGACATTAAAAATGAAGCATATGTACTAGGATTAGATTCTTGGCATATGAAGGCTAATAATCGCATTGCCATGGAAGTGGCCCATGTGGTCCAAGCTTCCAATTAGGGTGTAAGTATGTCCAAGGAAAAAAGAGAAATGCTAGCCATTCCCACCACCATCAACTCCAGAGAGTCACATCTCCATTGTGCAAAGATTTGAATGGCCACACATTGTTGCAGTACCTTATGGCTGCCTCCACAACATTCTTGGGAACAGTTGTCTTGTTTGTAGATGAATCTGTAACCACGAACCAAAATGACACCCGCTCTGTTACATTGCAAAGCAGCACATTGGAAACTCTGTGGTTAAAAGGAGAGGGAAAGGATTATTAGCAAACCAAAGGTCAGGATTATTTAAATAATCAGTTAGATAGGTTTCAAATCAACAGAATTCGATTAGATGTGGCCACAAGGCTGTTATATTTTAAGCATATTTTAATTGCATTGACTTTAATGTTTTAATTGTATGTAATTTTTGGCTTTTATGTATTCTAAGTGCTTATGGAGGCATCAAATCATTGCCGGCTGGAAGCTGCCCTAATTCCACCCCACCCCACCCAGGGGGTTGAGACAAGTGGGGTATACAAAGTTGAAATAAATAAATAAATTTGCAAATCAAACCTTTATGTCTTTTAGGAGTTGTCATGATTGCATTTCTTTATAACTGCTTCACATATGTTGAGTTCAGGCTTGGCACAGAGCTTGGAAAAGTTCATTTGCTAGATTAGAATTGCCAGAAATGCTGCTTGATTTTTTGAGACTGGACTCTGAGAGAAACAGTGAGCCATCATTGTGTCCAGTTTTCTGCTTAACATTGATTTCTGGCTTTTCTTCCTCATACTGTTTTCTTTACATTTGTGTCGTGTTTCCCCTTAACCAGGCAACCAGTTCAATAAGGCTCCTAGTAGCTTCTTGCCTAGTTATTTCATTCCAGACTCAATTTTTGCACCATGAAAGCACTCCAACTTATTTCTACCATATAAATCACCACATAGGACTACCATATAAGGCTAGGAACATGGGAGTCACCTAACCAGTTAGAAAAACTGAAGACGAAAGACCTCAAGACTTCTTACCCAGGTGGAAGATCATGTAGAGGGTGGAGCCAATATTTTTAGCCCTCCAGAACTTGTTTTCATTTCTAAGCACAACTTGGTTAAAATATAACTGCCCCACAGTTTTCTGGAGTAGCTTAGTTTGCTCTGTTTCACAGTGACATCTTCTGGCTGAATAACAGTACCATGAGAGTTTATTTGTTATTGTTTCTTATACTGTTCTTATATTATGGATGGTGTTGCAGTTAATCCATCATGCAGTTATACTACCTGGTTACGGTATGGAACTGACCCCGAGTTATGCAAGCCTAGGCTAGAGGAACATAAGGTCTGTCAGGTTTTATAGGGTGGTAAGGCATTGAGGGTGGACAAAAGGCTCCCTAATCCAGTCAAATTACCATGAGTGTCCACCTGAAGCTAAGGAGTATTTTTGGTCAACCTGGAGGCAATTGAATTTTGATACATAATCACTAAAGCTTGCCTTACACATTAGTTGGCTTCATCAAGTATTTGCGTTCATGCCATAGTACAGTCTATGATGTGAGTATCCTGCTGAGGATTTGTTTATAGGTACAGTATTTGTAGTGGGTGAATAAAACTCAGACACCTTCCAGTACAGGCAGTCCTCTGTACAAACAAGATATGTTCTGTAGGTTTGTTTTTAAGTTTAATTTGTATATAAGTCTGAACAGGTATTTTTTAAAAAGTGTAACCCCAGCCAAATAGCAACAACAACAACAACATTTCAGTTTTGGATAGCATAGGGAAAGGTTAATACCCGTTATTGGTAGGTTACATACCTGTGACCATCTTTCTTCGAGTGAAGCTCTGTGAATCCACACTTATGAAGTTTGCGCGCCAGCGCAGGCTTCCAACAGAAACTTCTCCAGTTTGAAAGTTTTGGCGGTAGCTCCGCCCCGCCGACCCGGAGGGCATAAAAGGCGCCTCCAGCGCGCCCACGCCATTCCTACGCCACATTAGCACCCGGTATAGGGTTGTTTGAGAAAAGAGGGGACGGGCGGGCGGGTTCGTGTGGATTCACAGAGCTTCACTCGAAGAAAGATGGTCACAGATATGTAACCTACCATTCTTCTTCGAGTGAAGCTCTGTGAATGCACACTTATGAAGATTTACCGAGCTAAGGTAAAGGAGGTGGGAACAAACCAGCCAGATTGTAGAAAAAATGAACAGGTTTATTGCAACCAGCAACCTTAATAAATAACATGTTAGACATATAATTATGAGTGGAAGGCAGGCTCCCACTTGTAAACATAGTGCAACAAGCACCATTCATGCCAGGCACGCAGGCCTCACATCATAAGTGCAACAAGCACCATTCATGCCAGGCACACAGGCCTCATAGCCGAAGTGCAACAAGCACTATTCATGTCAGGCACACAGGCCTCATAACAGTGAGTGCAACGAGCACAACCTGAGAACAAAAGGGTGCACAACTGGTGCAACCTAACCCGTAAGTGGGTAAAGCGCGCTTTAACCGGTAGACTGTGCCCCTACCTGGGGCACGGCACACCTAACATTGACAGTGCAATGAACAAGAGGTGTTTGATCGACGCAACTGTCGACCGACCAGTAAAAAAAGGGGGAGATATGGGGCTGACTGCTCGGCAGCACCTTGCGGGCCTTGGGGCTAAGAATCGACCGACCAAAGGCCGCCTCCCTCCCAAACAGGGTGTCTACCCGGTAATGAGATACAAAGGTAGAGGGTTGGCCCAGATGGCCGCCCTACAAATTTGGTCAGGGGAATCCCTGGAGGAACGCAGTCGACGTGGCCACTGCCTAGTCGAGGCGTCCCTTGACCTTAGATGGGCACGGTTGACGGGCTATCTGATAGCACAGTTCAACCAGGATGCTACCCAATTAGATAGTCTCTGTGGCGACACCGGCAAGCCCAGCTTGTCGG
>JARBWK010000004.1:66589225-66714833 GCA_030556195.1 Anolis apletophallus | reverse complement strand
AAGGGGAAAGGGACAGCCGTCGCCATCTGTGGAGGGCAGAGAGCACGCTCCGTGAGGTAGGCCTGAAGCCTGCGGGGCTCGCTCTTCGAGTGGCGGTCGAGAAGGCCTGGCAGTGCCGGCAGGCAGGAACGACGTGTCCCTCCCCGAGACACCGAAGGCACTTCGAGTGACCGTCACAGTCCGGGATCTTGCTACCGCAGGATAAACACCTTTGAAACTGGTTGTGGACATGCTATGCTCACACAACCAGCCGTATTTCCGATGTTGCCCAAGTGGCGGAAAACAAAGGAATGGCGTGGGCGCGCTGAGGCGCTTTATGCCCTCCGGGTTGGCTGGGCGGAGCTACCGTAAAAAGTTTCAAACTGGTAAAGTTTCCGTTGGGAAGCCCGCGCTGGCGCGCAAACTTCATAAGTGTGCATTCACAGAGCTCTCGAAGAAGAATCTGGTTCTCTCTCTCTCTCTCTCTCTCTCTCTCTCTCTCTCCATTACTTCACGAACGAAGATTCAGGAAGGACTCATCCCACGCTTTTTACAAGCGCGTTGATGACTAAAAAGGCCAATCTGAGATAGGCAAGTTTGGTTGCAGAAAGCGCAGCAGAAAGTCTCCTTAGGTGATGTTGTTTCCAAGTTGCGGTTCTTTCTGCGTTGTCATTTCTCTTCGAGACCCATTCGGCGTGTCTTCTCGAAAGAGGCTGCAGCATTGTGGATAGTGCTTCTCCATGCCTCTCGATGTGTGGCCAGGGTGGACCATTGTTGGTGATCAATCTGGCCGAGCCTGAGATGTTGTTTCAGGGAGTCCTTATATCTCTTTTTGGGGGTGCCTCTCTTGCGCTGACCCGTGGCGAGTTCACCATAGAGTAGTATCTTTGGGAGGCGGTGGTCCTCCATCCTAGAGACGTGCCCTGCCCAGCACAGCTGTGTTCTCAATAGCATGGCCTCAATGCTGGTGATCCCTGCTTGCTCAAGGACAGCAACATTCGTCACATAGTCGGTCCAGTGTATATCTAGGATTGTGCGAAGACAGCGCTGATGAAAGCGCTCGAGGAGTCGTAGGTGTTGGCCCATGTTTCAGACCCATAGAGGAGAATGGACAGTATGATAGCTCTGTACACACTGATTTTGGTGCTTTGTCTCAGGTGCTTGTTGCTCCAGACTCTTTTGTGAAGCCTTCCGAATGCACTATATGCCTTTGATAATCTGTGATCTATCTCTTTGTCAATCTTGGCTTCTGAAGAGATGATGCTTCCCAGGTAGGTGAACTGCTGAACGGACTTAAGCACAGATGTGCCTATGCTGATGTGAGGATGATGGTGTTCTTCCTGTGGTGCGGGCTGGTAGAGGACTTCCGTTTTCTTCAGGCTGACTTCCAGCCCAAACAGCTCTGCAGCTGTTGCAAAGCAAGATGTGAGGTGCTGCAGGGCTGCTTCTGAATGGGCGACAAGGGCAGCATCGTCAGCAAAAAGCAGCTCACGGACTAGATAGTTTAGAGTCTTAGTGCGAGCCCTCAGACGGCTTATATTGAACAAGCTACCATCAGTACGATAGCGTATATATATGCCGTCTTCTTCTTGTAGATCTACCGTAGCCCTTTGGAGCATCATGCTGAAGAAGATTGTAAATAGGGTTGGTGCAAGAGCACAACCTTGTTTCACTCCATTAGTTATTAGAAAGGGCTCCGAGAGAGCATCGCCATATCTGACTTGACCGTGCTGGCCCTCATGTAACAGGATAATCATTTTGAGGAATTTGGGGGGACATCCTAGACGTTCCAGGATCTGCCATAGACCTTTCCTGCTCACAGTGTCAAAGGCTTTGGTGAGGTCGACAAATGTTACATAGAGTCCTTTGTTCTGCTCTCTACATTTCTCTTGCAGTTGTCTAAGGGCAAAAACCATATCTGTGGTGCTCCTATTTGCTCTGAAGCCGCATTGGCTTTCAGGGAGAAGTTCTTCTGCAATAGCCGGAACTAATCTGTTCAGGAGTATCCTTGCAAGGATTTTATATGACACTGTAAAAGAGACCATAGTGAATCTTGTTGAATGGTAAATCCATTCTTACCTAAAATCCATCACTTCTGTTCTTGAACGAGACTAGCAATTCGATTTGGTCCAAGGAGCCCTCTCTACCAATATTATGATAATCAACTAATATTTCTTATACATTGCTTTTTTCTAGCATAACTGCTTCTTACACTGGATTTCTACAGTGTGGAACTCACATATTCTGTCAAAAATATGTTAACTCTGGCTGGACCTTCTGTCAAATGGAGGATCAATGGGTTACTGTGCATGAAACCGGAACCTAGATGCATTATCTCCCCTCAAACTCTCAGTTCATCTGTAGTGTCCTTTGAATCCTAGGGCAAAATATTGGAAGAATGGTGGGTGTTACTATTTACAACACTGAGTCACCATGATCATGGGAATTAAATGCTATAAACTCACACTATTATTTGATGTCTTTGTGTAGAAATAAAAAGAATCACAGGGACAATCTCATATGATAGAAGGTTTCAATGACTGTTGGATTTACTGATGGGTCTATGGACCGTGATAAATGTTGTTGTTGGTTTGAGGTACGAATCACCAGGTTGCCCATCCATTTCAAACTTTGCATAGAAATGAAAGTCTGCAGGCAATTTACGATTGATGATTTAGAAAAAAATAACACACATGCATGTACTGGCAGACATGAGACCTGCAACCAAATATACTATTTTCATCCAAACAGTCATGTTCCTGAGCACTCCAAGCAGACTCCAAGCAGACCCTCTTAATGGTCTTCTCCACTCTTATTTTACACTCTATGGCTCTTAAGCATGGACAGTCCTCAATGGTCTGTCTTATAGGGCATGGGGGTGGTGTTTGGTACTTCTGGATGCCATGCACTTTTGCAAACCTGCAGGGCAGGCTCTCTGTGATGGAGCATGCAAGACAAAAGGCATTGCTGATGCAGACATCCAGCCAGCAGATAGCTGTATGCTGATGCACAAGTGATGTCAACAGCACTCACATGTCAATGGGGTTGTCGAGCTATTCTGGACTTTAGTCTGAGTTTTAAAGGAGAAAAATCAAGGTGCTGAAGCTATTTGAGAGACAGAATTCATCATGGGTAGTTTTTAAAAAAAACAAACAAATGGACAAAAAAGACTCAGGATTTCACAGGGATGCAAACCAACATCCACCATTCTGGAGTGTATGCTAACAAAGGACTTAGGCCAAATAGTAAAGTGGTTTTTTGTCATCGGTTGTACTGGCATCATCTTATTTAACTGTAATTCTACTACTTCAGCAACATTTGCAGCAAAAGCAGGAGTTGGAAAGAGAAAGATGGGTGGCATTGATGGCAGATGATGAACAGGACCAAGGAGAAATATGGGTGAGAGATTGATCCTCTGGCATGGACAATGGCAATGACTGCTTCTGCTGTTAACATCAGCTTCAGTGTTGAGAGAAGTGGATGGGTTTTGTAGATATGTCATGGTGCAAAGGTGGGGAGGGGGTACGGGATAATGCTATTGGTGGGAGAGTAAACTACAGATTGGTGGGGAGTTTACAATATTTAGGATTTCCCCACTTTTACAAGGAAAGTGGAAAATTGACTGTATAAGTCATACAGCCTTGTAAATCTGGGCTGACACCAAATAGGAAAACACAAGGTACTCACCTCCTGTTTTTATGGATTCCAGAGGTGACAAGGATAACAATCCCAACGGCAACCAGGCAAAAAGCAACACCAAAGACAATCAGCCAACTTGGCACAGGTGGCTCAACCGGTGGAGCGAAAGTTGCTGAGATCTGTAAGAACTGTAGTGTGCTATCATCTAGTAAAAAGGCACTGTTGATCCGGTTTCTGTTCAACCTTTAAAACAATTCAAATGATTGAGATGATGTGTTGGCACATTAAGGAAATAATAAGTGTTCCAATTGCAGGGTCTCTTGTTTTACCTTTTGTGATGACCAAATGTACTGTAGGTACTGTTTTAGAATACTTGTGGTCATGAAGTGTGTGTGTGTGTGTGTGTGTGTGTGCGCGCGGACACATGCGCGCCTAGTGATTTATGGCAGCCACATGGATTTTTCATAGGATTTTCTTAGGCAAGTTGGATTGCCTGCTCTTTCTGGTGAAATATAGCCTATTGCACTTGGTCTCCCACATAAGTATAATCAGGGCCAACCTCCTTAGCTTCCAAGGTCAAATGCCCTCAAGGTATATTTATGTCATTCCCTGTGAGTAAGAAGACTTAGACAAAATTATAGGAGACTTGTGGGTTTCGTTCATATTGCCCACCCTCCATAGATTCAAACAGTGATTTCTACTCTGTTGTACCTATTTGCCTCTTAATAAATGGATATTAATTAAAGTACAGACCTGCCTACAAATCCTGTCTATAAGTGATGGACAAGGTGCTAGAAGAGCATGCCACGGATGCAAAAAGAACCAGACTTACTGTAAATCTGCTTATACAAATGCTTCAAAAAGCACTCACTGTCCAGTACATTCCACTATTCTTACCCTGTCTAACAAATCAGTAATCTCCCAGCCCTGCACTAATGCTTGAAATTTGGTTTTGAGTTTTTCTATAGAAAACAATTTAAGCTCCTCATTAGCTTAAAAGTTAATCTTCCCAAAGAATGCATTCTTATTCACTGCCATGCTTGCTTTTTCTTTTCCAATAAGAGGCATTATACTTCGAAAAGATAATTTTTAAAATATACATATATTAAAGTTTTACTGCAACTGAAAAAAATATGTATGTACTACCATCTTACAAAAATCTTCATGGAAAACCTGCTCATTCATGCTAATAAATGCATTCAGCGCCACTAGCTATATAGGATACAAAATGGGTTGCTCTTTCTCATTGTGGGGTTTTATTCCAGCTCAGTCCTGTGACTTTTTCTTATGTTTTAAATAAAAAGTTAATACTTCTTACTAGAGAACCAGCATGGTGTCGTGATTTAAGTGTGGGACTATAACTCAGGAGACCAGTGTTCAAATTCCCACCCATCAATGGAAATCCATTGAGTGAGCTGGGGCAAATCACAATCCCTGATCCTCAGACCAAGACAAGGACAAATTCCCTCTGAACAAGAACAACAACAACAAAACTTTATTATGGTCACTGACCAGCACAAAGCGGGCACAAGCGCCCTGAGAGGGAATGTTATGACCCACGGACCTGGAAGACCCCTCAGTAATCTGCTTGACACTGGCCATGTTTAAATGCTTTATTTAGAATATGAATATATCAATAGATAGCAGCAATTGTCCAAAGAAACAGGATACAGGATTATAGTCCTTTAGTTAAGCAGGAACAAAGCAAAGAGAATCTTCTTGCCCCAAACCAGCTAAATCCAGGAAAGGTAAATACTTGGCTCAAAGCTTGGCAACAAAGTTCGAGGCAGCCCCCCAAGGGCCAGGCAAGGCTCCGCGAAACTTGACTTGGTTTTTCCAACGTTGACGAAAGATACTCATCGTCTCTGAGGCTGAACCTATATAGGCCCCAAGGCTTTGATCCTTTTGACGTTAACTGCGTCAAAAGTCAGTTCTCAAAACAGTTCCCAGCTGGCCTCTTCGGGCCTTTCACATGGGAATGGTATGTGATCCCAATTAGAAGTAGCACCTGGGAAAAAGGAGTCGTCCCATCTCCGCTTATCGGGCCGAGAGGGAGCTGCTTGACTTGGCCTTGAACGATGAATGAACTGGAAGGCTTTGCAAAAGCTGCCTGGCTGCAGCTTGTCTCTGAGCCTAGCAGGCTTGACTAGAATAACATGGCGTTGGTCTGGTTTGACCAGGGAAACAGGTTGGGGACCATGCTGGGGTGTGACAGGGGAAGAACAACTCCCCAGTAAGCAGTTATTTAAAATTAGATTAGAAATCAGTATAAATATATATTTTAAAAGACAGGATAAGTGGAAGCGAGAATATGGACAGCTATTCTCTATTACTGGCTACACCTATCCTTCTCCCCATGTGGTCTTGCCCCCCTAATCATGAGAAACGACTTCCAGTCCACATGGATTAAAACAGTAGCAGCAGGGTTTGGACCAAGTATTGGAAAAAAAACACACAAAAAGACCCCACTATGGCTATCCCCAATAGAGGCGTTTAGAATTAGAGAACTAGGGAGCAAAAAATGGGCACAATACAGAGAATTGTTAGAGTGGGACGGGCAAAAATATGTGCTCAAAAGCATGGAACAATTGAACCTAGAAGGGATAGGGTTGGGTTGGCTCCCATATCTACAAGTGAAAGAGAAATTTAAAATGGATTCAAGAAAGGGATTTGAGGAGGATAGCGATGAACTAGAGGAAATTATGTTGGGGAGAACCAGAGAACGGTGGGGAGGATTTATAAGGTGCTATTAAAATGGGAGATGGAGAACAACCAAGAAAGGGAATACATGAAGAGCTGGTCGAGAAATCTAGGATATAGAATCAATAAAGAAACGTGGGCTCAAATTTGGAAAGGGAATGTGGGTTGCATAGCCAGTTACGCCTATCAGGAAAACTGGATCAAGATGATATACAGGTGGCACTTAGCTCCGCCAAACTAGCCAAAATTTATAAAAAACCTCAGCCCAAAATGCAGAAGATGTACCTGCGTCAATGGCACCTTCTTTCACGTATGGTGGACTTGTGATAAAACAAGCAAGTATTGGAAAATGATACAAGCTGAAATAAGTAAAATATTGGGATGGAAAGTAGAAAAGAAACCGGATCTTTTCTTGTTAGGGATAAAAGACAAAAACTTCCCCAAAGAGGATTGGAAAACCTTTACTCTTTGTATAACCGCGGCGAGAATGGCCTTTGCCCAGCAATGGAAAAACGAGGAACCCCCCTCGAAAGAAGCCTGGTTCTCTAAACTCTGGGGAGCTATACAGATGTTGGCCCTAAGCGAGAAACTACGCGGAGATGCGAAAGAGGAAAAGGAGACAATGGACTGGACCAAAATAAGATCTTATTGTAAAGGGGAATTCAATGTAGAGTTTAAAATGTTATAGAGATAAGTAGACTCATCTTTCCCCCCCTCCCTTCTATATCCCCTCGCAGGACACAAAAGAACAATAAGAAAGACGGAACAGGAAAGAGTGGGCCTGGAAGCAAACCCCTCGACCTATGACTACGTACACGCTTTGCACACCCTTTTCTAACTATCTGCCAATCACCCAACAGGAGAGAGGGGCCTCTGGGCCCCCCTCTCACTGTTGATTCTATCGCTCACTGAAGCTTCTCAGCTTCGTACTTTTCTTCTCTATCTAACTCCTTTTCTTTTTCGTCTCTTTCCGAAGTCTTTGGAAACACTGTTTCAGTGGGAGACAGTTTTATGTTGTATGTCTATTTTAAGCTATGAAAACTCAATAAACTTCATTTAAAAAAAAACAAAAAAAACCAGTAGCAGCAAAGATCACAAAGATCACGCTAGGTTTCTCCCAAGGACAATTGCTAAGCATGAGATGGGACTAAGCCAAGGACTAAGCCAAGGATGAGTGAATGGGCAACAAAGTGGCAAATGCATTTTAACCTAAACAAGTGTAAAGTCATGCACATCGGGGCAAAGAACCCCAAATACACTTATCAACTGATGGGATCAAAGCTTTCTGAGACAAACCAGGAAAGGGATCTTGGGGTTTTGGTGGACAGCTCAATGAAGATGTCAACCCAGTGCGCTGCAGCAGCGAAAAAAGCAAATTCTATGCTTGGCATGATCAGGAAGGGAATCGAAAATAGGTCGGCAAATGTTGTATTGCCTCTCTACAAATCTATGGTGAGGCCACATCTGGAGTACTGTGTACAATTCTGGTCACCGCACCTTAAGAAGGATATAACCGAACTGGAAAAGGTACAAAGAAGGGCAACAAGAATGATCCAAGGGATGGAGCAGCTCCCTTATGAAATCAGGTTGCAACGCCTTGGTCTTTTCAGCCTTGAAAGACGGCGTTTAAGAGGTGACTTGATCGAAGTGTATAAAATCATGCATGGGATAGAAAAGGTGAATAAAGAAAAATATTTCCTCTGTCACACAACACTAGGACTAGGGGCACTCCGAAAGCTCCAAGGTAGGAAAGTTAGGACTAATAAAGGAACTATTTCTTCACCCAGAGGGTCATTGGGTTATGGAACTCACTTCCAGAGGAGGTTGTGACAGCTGTCAGCCTGGACAGCTTCAAGGCAGGATTAGACAGATTCATGGATACCAAGGGAATCAGTAGTTACTGAAATGGACATCCAAGTGCCACCTCTGTGTTGATTGAGGCAGGCAGGATTTCCCCGGGCACTGGTTGTGGGGGGTCGGGAGCAGGTGAGGGTTTTGCCCTCCTTTCTGCTAGAGATCCCCGTGTACAACTAGTGGGCCACTGTGTGACACAGAATGCTGGACTAGATGGGCTGAGGCCTGATTCAGCATGGCTCTTCTTATGTTCTTATGTTCTTATCTCATTAAGCAATGAATCCTGGACATAGAGCACCAATCTGACCTAGCCTGTTCCCCAGCCTTCATTGTTAGGGAAGCCACTAACAATGCCACTAACCTCACTGCCCCCATGGCATACCTAACAGACCTGGAGGTGCCCAAACACCGAAGGGCTTTTACCCTGGCAAGATGCCATGCCCTCCCATCGGCTGTATTGGAGGGGAGGTATCAGAAGACCCCCTTCAAGCAGAGACTATGCCCCTGTGAGTCTGGTCATGTGGAAACAACTGAGCACATGCTTCTTCAATGCATGTTCTACAGAGATCTTAGATCCCTCTGAACAAGAAAGAAAAGTCCATGGTAGGTTCACCTTAGGATTGCCATAAGTCATAAACAACTTGAAGATATACCACAGCACAAGATTTCCTCCTATTGTAGGCATCAAAGAAATATTCATCTTTGACTGATTAAAACACAGACGGAATATGACATTGAAAATGAGACATATGTACTAGGATTAGATTCTTGGCATATGAAGGCTAATAATCACATTGCCATGGAAGTGGCCCATGTGGTCCAAGCTTCCAATTAGGGTGTAAGTATGTCCAAGGAAAAAAGAGAAATGCTAGCCATTCCCACCACCATCAACTCCAGAGAGTCATATCTCCATTGTGCAAAGATTTGAATGGCCACACATTGTTGCAGTACCTTATGGCTGCCTCCACAACATTCTTGGGAACAGTTGTCTTGTTTGTAGATGAATCTGTAACCACGAACCAAAAGGACACCCGCTCTGTTACATTGCAAAGCAGCACATTGGAAACTCTGTGGTTAAAAGGAGAGGGAAAGGATTATTAGCAAACCAAAGGTCAGGATTATTTAAATAATCAATTAGATAGGTTTCAAATCAACAGAATTCGACTAGATGTGGCCACAAGGCTGTTATATTTTAAGCATATTTTAATTGTATTGACTTTAATGTTTTAATTGTATGTAATTTTTGGCTTTTATGTATTCTAAGTGTTTGTGGAGGCATCAAATCATTGCCGTCTGGAAGCTGCCCTGTTTCCACCCCACCCAGGGGGTTGAGAAGGGTGGGGTATACAAAGTTGAAATAAATAAATAAATAAATAAATAAATTTGCAAATCAAACCTTTATGTCTTTTAGGAGTTGTCATGATTGCATTTCTTTATAACTGCTTCACATATGTTGAGTTCAGGCTTGGCACAGAGCTTGGAAAAGTTCATTTGCTAGAATTGCCAGAAATGCTGCTTGATTTTTTGAGACTGGATTCTGAGAGAAACAGTGAGCCATCATTGTGTCCAGTGTTTTCTGCTTAACATTGATTTTTGGCTTTTCCTCCTCATACTGTTTTCTTTACATTTGTGTCGTGCTTCCCCTTAACCAGGCAACCAGTTCAATAAGGCTCCTAGTAGCTTCTTGCCTAGTTATTTCATCCCAGACTCAATTTTTGCACCATGAAAGCACTCCAACTTATTTCTACCATATAAATCACCACATAGGACTACCATATAAGGCTAGGAACATGGGAGTCACCTAACCAGTTAGAAAAACTGAAGACGAAAGACCTCAAGACTTCTTACCCAGGTGGAAGATCATGTAGAGGGTGGAGCCAATATTTTTAGCCCTCCAGAACTTGTTTTCATTTCTAAGCACAACTTGGTTAAAATATAACTGCCCCACAGTTTTCTGGAGTAGCTTAGTTTGCTCTGTTTCACAGTGACATCTTCTGGCTGAATAACAGTACCATGAGAGTTTATTTGTTATTGTTTCTTATACTGTTCTTATATTATGGATGGTGTTGCAGTTAATCCATCATGCAGTTATACTACCTGGTTATGGTATGGAACTGACCCCATGTTATGCAAGCCTAGGCTAGAGGAACATAAGGTCTATCAGGTTTTATAGGGTGGTAAGGCATTGAGGGTGGACAAAGGGCTCCCTAATCCAGTCAAATTACCACGAGTGTCCGCCTGAAGCTAAGGAGTATTTTTGGTCAACCTGGAGGCAATTGAATAATCACTAAAGCTTGCCTTACACATTAGTTGGCTTAATCAAATATTTGTGTTCATGCCATAGTACAGTCTAGTCTATGATGTGGGTATCCTGCTGAGGATTTGTTTATGGGTACAGTATTTGCAGTGGGTGAATAAAACCCAGACACCTTCCAGTACAGGCAGTCCTCTGTACAAGCAAGATAGGTTATGTAGGTTTGTTTTTAAGTTTAATTTGTATATAAGTCAGAACAGGTATTTTTTAAAGTGTAACCCCAGCCAAATAGCAATAACAACAACAACAACAACATTTCAGTTTTGGATAGCATAGGGAAAGGTTAATACCCGTGGGATATTTGTTTTGCTGTCTGTGCCCCTGTTCAGAGGATTCCACCTCACTTTCTGTTCCTGTAAAAATGAGATTCTGATTTTCTTGTCTTGTTGTGAAAACAAGGATTGGTGATAAAGCTTCAGTGGAAATACCTTTTTCCCATGATAACTCTTACTTGAGTGAATTATCCTTCCTAGGCGTAGCTTTCCTCTGACTTCCTGCTGTCTCAACCCCATTTGTAACTAGGAATTATATGTAAATCATGTGAATTCGTAACTATTTGGCATAATTATATTTGAAAACATCCCAGATGCTTGTCTATGTAAGAACCTTATGTACATATTTATTTCCATTTCGGATGCTTCTCGATAAAGCTAGCCTATCATGTTGACAAAAGCTTTTAGAACATCCACTTCAGGTGTCATTGCCTGTGCATGTAATCCTGCCATGTTTTCTCACCAATTCCGTCTTTTTCTCAACCCAAAAGTCTGTTATGAAAAAAGGAAGAACAGCTGAAGAATGGATTCTGGGCATTAGTGCTATGATTCCCTCCATCTGGTTGTTTTGAACATAAGAAATAAGAAATACATATGTCTTTGCTAAGTTTTATTTATTAAACTCTCCAGCATTACACGGATGAAAAACAGGACAAATATGATCAGCATGTGATCAAGATGGCAAAAGCGATTAATGAGGAAGAAGGCACAAATACTGTGTAGAATTTTGTTTTTGCATGAGACCCCATATACACAATTTCTGAATCCAGATTATCTACTTTGAATTGAATTATATAGCAGTATAGACTCATATAAGAAGCCCCCAGTGACACAGCAGGTTAAACCACTGAGCTGCTGAACTTGCTGACCAGAAGGTCGGCAGTTCAAATCTGGGGGGGGGGGGGGGAGCGGCTGCTGTTAGCCCCAGCTTCTGCCAATTTAGCAGTCCAAAAATATACAAATGTGAGTAGATAAACAGGAACTGCTTTGGTGGGAAGGTAATGGTGCTCCATGCAGTTATGCTGCCCACATGACCTAGGAGGTGTCTTCGGCTTAGAAAGGGAGATGAGCACACCCCCCAAGAGTCAGACATAACTAAACTTAATGTCAAGGGGAAACCTTTACCTTTACCATATAGACTCATATAATCCAGTTCAAAGCAGATAATCTGGACTCAGAAACTGGATTATATGGCAGTGTAGATCCAACCTAAAAAGAGCAACATTTCACCCTCCCTTCTTCTCCCTCTCTGCTGAACAATAATAAAACTATGTCAAACTGATGTGGATTCATCCTTAAAATCCTAGGACTGGAAATTCCGGAGATCTACCCACCTGCTGCGAAAAGGACAAAAATGGCAATATCCACAGAGAAATCCTCCTACCACAGTGTGCCCCAAAGAGCAATCAAGTATTTTGATGAAGCTAAATAACGTGCAAAATAGGCTTTGGCAATAATGCTTCTAAATTCAATGACCTTTTGCCAAGGAGTTAAAATGCTGTCCATCCCTGCTATTGTAATGTGGCATTTCCACTAGCTATTCTATTATAGTGGGTGTTTATTTAACCCAAATATCATTTATGCTAAGATGGAATAGGCAGTTAAACACCCAAGTAAATAAATAAATAACTGACAAACATCTGCTTTGACATCCTGCAGATAGGAAATTGGTTTGCTGACTTACATCCTAATGAATTCATTTTTTATTAATACGGAAGCAAAACAAACATAGCAACCCCCTCCCCCCATTATTGCCTCGGAAAAAGACTGTTTTAAATTCAGTGAGAAAATAGCTGTTGAGTAGGAAAAGCTCTGCTCAAACAGTTAAACCCTTCCTAGTCCTTTCCATCTAGGAAGGTCTAGTAATAAACTGCCTGGGCACAGATAGTCTAAATCCTGGCTATATTTCTCTTTCCAGAAAGTTGCTTTAATCTATTGTTTGAGTAGCTCACCTTAAAGAAGCAGCTGCATCCAGAGCTGAGGGTCCACCACATCAGCCTCGATAATTCCTTTCTTATTTCTTGCAGCATTTTCTTAACAAGGCATACATTGTCCCATTGTGTATACTCTCTACAGCAGGGGTGCTCACACTTTTTCAGCATGGGAGCTACTGATTAAAAAACCAAGTCCCAAAGATCACCTACCCAGAAATGTAAAACGTATAACTATTTTTGTATTTATTTATTTACTAGCTTGGGGACCCGGCGGTGCCCGGGTCATTTGAGAAGTGCAGCAGGATGTAGAGTGGGTTATGGGGGCTCTGTGTGCCAAGTTTGGTCTTGATCCATCATTATTGGGAGTTGCAGTGGTATCATAAAATTACTGAAGGTAGTGCAAGTCCCATCATCTCTGGTCCACCGCCCCCCAAAGTGTAGTAGGATGTAGATTGGGTCATGGGGGCTCTGTGTGCTAAGTTTGGTCTGTATTGGTGAATGGATGAGGGTTGCATTGTTTTTAGGAAGTGAGTGAAGGTACTTCAAGTCCCATCATCCGTGGTCCATCTCACACAAAACTGCACCAGGATGTAGAGTGGGTCATGCGGGCTCTATGTGCCAGGTTTGGTGTTGATCAGTCATTGGATTAGGTTTGTAGCAGTCTTGGAAAGTGAGGGAAGGTGCTGCAAGTCCCATCATCCATGTTCTGCCCCCCTCCAAACTTCAGTAGGATGTAGAGTGGGTCACTGGGGCTCTGTGTGCCAAGTGTGGTCTTTATCGGTGTTTGTTGTGGGCCGCAGTGGTCTGTGGGAACAGAGGGGTGTGTAAGTACTACAAATCCCATCATCCATTGTCAGTCCTCCCCCAAATCTCACCAGGACGTGAAGGCAGTCATGGGGGTTATGTATGCCAAGTTTGGTCTCAATCAGTGATTGGATGAGGGTTGCAGAAGACTTGGGAGTGAGTAGAGGTACTTCAAGTCCCATCATCCATGGTCCACCCTCCTTCGATCTGCACCAGGATGTAGAGTGGGTCATGAGGGCTCTGTGTGGCAGATTTGGTGTTGATCAGTACATAAGAACATAAGAACATAAGAAGAGCCATGCTGAATCGGACCTCAGCCCATCTAGTCCAGCATTCTGTATCACACAGTGGCCCACCAGTTGTACACGGGGATCTCGAGCAGAAGGGAGGCAAAACCCTGACCTGCTCCCGACCCCCCACAACCAGTACCCAGGGAAATCCTGCCTACCTCAACCAACTCCGAGGTGGCACTTGAATGTCCTTTTCAGTAACTACCGATACACTTGGTATCCATGAATCTGTCTAATCCTGCCTTGAAGTTGTTCAGGCTGACAGCTGTCACAACCTCTTCTGGAAGTGAGTCCCATCATCCATTGTCAGTCCTCCCCCAAACCTCACCAGGACGTGAAGGCAGTCATGGGGGTTATGTATGCCAAGTTTGGTCTCGATCAGTGATTGGATGAGAGTTGCAGCAGACTTGGGAAGTGAGTAGAGATACTTCAAGTCCCATCATCCATGGTCCACCCTCCTCCGAACTGCACCAGGACGTAGAGTGGGTGATGGGGGCTGTGTGTGCTAAGTGTGGTCTGTATTGGTCGTTTTTGGTTGCCTCAGTGGTCTGTGGGAACAAAAGTGTTTGAAAGTACTACAAATCCCAAAATCCGTGGGTCATGTCCCCCGAACCGCACCAGGATGTAAAGGGGGTTAGGGGGGGGTTATGTGTACCAAGTTTGGTGCAGGTCCATCACCCGCGCTGGTCGCTGTGGCCTGTGAAAGTGGCTGCCACATATCCGCCCTCCCGCCCTCCGCACACATACAAACATTCCGCTTTATAAAGGTATATACAGATACAGATATTTATTATTCATTTTTATGTACCGCTCCTTCCAGCAGGCTCGGGGCAGTTTACATAAAATGATGTTATAAAACATCAACATTTTAATTTATTAACAACAATATAAAACAGAGCATAAAAATACATCCAACCACCCCATTTCTCCCACACTGCCATATTACCACACATATTATCAGCCAGAAAGTAAGAAGAGAGGCTTTTGAACTGTAAGGCCATTTAATACTCAGCAAGGTAAACAAAGGGGCATGCAAAAATACATCCAACCACCCCATTTCCATATTCCCCAACATATATTTCTCAAGGAACAAAGCAAGCAGAGAGGCTTTGGACCTAAAAGGCCATTTTTAAACATTAAAAAATAAACAAAGAGACATGCCACAGAACAATCAAGCACCCACCCCAAAGTAAAAAAGACCGACTTTTGAGATGCGGTAAGGAAATGACCCCAAAGCGTCCTTCTTCTTCTCCTCCGTCGTTGCTCCTATTTCCACGCTGCCAACATGCGTGCCGCCTCCAATAGCTCACAAGAAGTCAGAGGGGCAGAATGGGCGCTTCTGCACATGCACGCGGTGCAAGCCATGCATCGCGTCATCCAGGCCCGCCCCCTTTGGTCTCCTACGACTCTGAGTGGCTGGAGAAGGACGGAGGGAGGAGGAGGAATCCAAAAGAGGGGGCCCATTCTGCCTCTTGGACTCTGGAGCTTTTGGAGGCGGCGCGCGAGCAGGGAGCGGGAAGGAGCAAAGACGGAGGACTTCTTTGCAGCGTGTAGGGGTGCATGAAGAGGACCAACAGCAAAAAAACCTGGTCAGGGGCCTGAAGATCACCAGGATGAGGCCTGAAGATCACCCTGGTGATCCCGATCACCATTCTGAGCACCCCTGCTCTACAGTAATTATATTGCAATAAATGGAATTTTGGAGGGGGTGGGGGCAGAAGGGCAAAAGGTCAGAAAATCCCGCTCTATGAGAATCAGTGTAGAGAACTGGGTATGTTTAGCCTGGGGAAGATGAGGTTAGTGTCCTACAATAGGGAATTTTCTCAATGTGATAAAGTAAGAGGTGACATGATAACCACATTAAAAAATTTGAAATGACATCATAGAACCTGCACTGCCATATAATGAAGTTTAATTACACGGAATGGCATTGTATTTATTAATATGTTTAGGTAAAGGTTTCCCCTTTACATTAAGTCTAATTATATTAGACTCTGCGGAGGTTGGTACACATCTCAATTTCAAAGCTGAAGAACCGGTGTTGTTGGTAGACACCTCCCAGGACATATGGCCGGCATGACTGCATGGAGTGCCATTACCTTTCCACCAGAGTGGTACCTATTGACCTACTCACATTTGCATGTTTTTGAACTGCTAAGTTAGCAGAAGCTAGGGCTAGCAATGGGAGCTCTCCCCATTCTGCGGATTTGAACCGCTGACCTTTTGGTCAGCATGTTCCACAGCTCAGCGGTTAAACCCACTGCCCCACCATGGCTCGCATTTATATGTTTCCTTACTTATTTTATTTATATCCCATATTTCACCCCATGGGGATTCAAGGTAGCTAACAAGCTAAGAGCCACACAATTTGGTCACAGTTTAAAACAAAATGAATACAATTTTAAAAAACCAAACAGTTAAAAAGTAATTTTGGATTAAGGTTAAATACAGTTAAAATAGAATAAATACAACTAAACTTGCATTTAAAACTCACTCCCCTCCCGCCCCCAGAATTTCACCCACAACCTCCCCAGCAGAATGCCCTTATCAGAATTATATGGCAGTATATTTATCTATATATATAAAGGAACAGTCGTCATGTGAAGACTACCTGAAACAGAGAAACCTTAAAACGCAGAAACACAAAATTTGCCAACAGAAATAGGCCTCAAGCAAGGTACGTTTGTAGCAAAGAAAATTTCCCCCCAAAACCTAAAAGGCCCCCAAAACAACGAGTAAAAAAACCTACATCCCCCAGCCTCTACATTCTGACAACATGATTGGCTGCCAATAAGGGCGGATTTGCATAACTGCTGTACTGGCCAGCCAACATGAACATTCCGACCCATAACAAACTGTCAGCCAGAGCCTCCTCCAACACTTTCAAATCAGAAGCCCATGATGGAGATCAACACCATTCAAGGGAAGCTCTTCTTCCTTTCCCAAAAGATCTCCAGTGGCTTGGAATTCCACATTAATAAGAGGACCATCCAGTAACAATGGGGTTTGCCAAGGAGGGTGCTCCAGCCCCTCTATATGCTGGCTCCAAGGGATGGAGGTCATCACCAAGTACCTTCTGATGCCCAGCGCTGGAAGAGCTCCCTCAGATGGCCTGTCCATGAGGAAAGCCTCATCGGACATCGACCAATGGGTGCAAAAGACACAGAGCAGGACATCTTGAAAAAGAGAGGAGCAGAAAGTAGGCTAGACATGAAGATCTTGAGAAAGGTGGCTAAAAGGATACGGAAAGGATTTTTAACAGTCCCCCAACAGACACTGGACGCACCTGTGAAGATAGAGATCCCCTGACAGGACAAGCCCTCCCCAAGCTGATCCGTCCTGGCCATGGTACAAGTCAAACCCGGAGGACTGCAGGCAAAGAGCTGAGGCACAAACATAAAACACCCAATTCACTTCAACACCATAAGTCACATCAATTCCAACCCTTACATACTCAGACTTTCTCGCATCTCCTAAATAGGGCACAGCAACGCGTGCCGGGTACAGCTAGTTTACTATATTTCTATACCTCCCTTCTCAGTCCGAGGGCAACTCAGGGCAGTTTACAAAATGACACAATTCAATGCCACAATAATATAAAAACAGTTAAAAGCATACAACATACATAACATTCCATAAACAGTAAAATCTATAAAAGCATAAATCCTCTGCAACTCAATATGCATATTGAAGATGGGGCAAGCTGATTTTCTGCTGCTTCAGAGTCTAAAACGTCATGTAATGAATTCAAACTAGAGGAAAAGAGATTCCACCTAAACCTTAGGAAGAACTTCCAGACATTTAGAACACAGTGGAATATTAGAGTGTGGTGAAGTCTCCTTCTCTGGAAGTTTTTATACATAAGCTGGATGTTTTGATTGTGTATTCCTGCATGGTAGGGATTGACCTTGTAGTCTTTATGATTTTGTGATTCTATGAAAATTGAAAATATTTAATATATATTGATCAGAGTCCAGTTCTCTGTATTGGGGCACAGAGCTTAGAGACCTCATTCACATAAATTGGATAGTGATGTTAGATACTCATGATACTAACAGCTTGATCCATCCATTAGAACAGTGGTTCCCAACCTTTTTCTGACCAGGGACTTGATGACTTTGACCAAGGACCACTCTATAACAGTAGTACCAAAAGGGTTACGAATTGGTTTTTGGTCAACTTTAGATTTGGTTTGATTATTTGGGATTCTGATTCAGAAAATTGCATTGGATAGACCCCATCAGCTCTAGTTTCTGATACAGAACATATGCCATCCAGTAGTCACCATCTGCTCACCCACACAAAAAACATATTTTGTATCTAGAACTAATGTGGTCTATCTAATGAAATATTTTGAATCAGCACCTTATAGAACTCCAGGAACAGGTCTAAAAGTGACCAAGGCACCCCTGCTTCCAGTCACCACATGGAATGGCTCCGCTCAGGAGGAGGAGAAACAATCAGGAGGCTTCTTGTCATGCCTTTCGTGGGTAGTCTGCCTCTCCCCTCCCAACATCACAATTGCCTTGGCACTATAAGAGGATTTCGCAAGACCAGTCGCTCTTGTTGCAACAGTGAGACCACTGGTGGTTCATGGACCACAGGTTGGGAACCACTGCCTTAGAAGGAGTGCTTCTATAAAAGCCAGTTCTTGACACAACAGAGCCATGTCCATCATATATCCCTGCAGCTCACTATTGGCATGGCAATACAAAGCCCTCTGAACCTTCCAGGAAAAGACATTCATAGCCCAGTCCTGGAGATAAACAATTAAGGTTTATTCTGAGAGGATAGGATTCAAAGACCAAACAAATGTCTATCTTAGCAAAGTTTCCAAATGATTGCATAAACACCTTTGTAGGGGTTTAATAATAGTAATAGTAATAGTAATAGTAATAATAATAATAACTTTATTTTTGTACCCCGCCTCCATCTCCTCAAAGGGACTTGGAGCAAATGACATACAGCACAATGTGCTTGGAAAAATGTATAAAATAAACACACAATACAATAAAAGAAAACCACAAGCATATAAAACAATTATTTATACTCAGAACAGCACCCAATAACCTATGGTGAGAACTGTCATAAAATGTGGCCAACCGTAACCAGGGTCAGGGGGATGGGATAGTACAAGTTGTGGCTCATGAACTAGGGAATGGGACAAAAGTTTGTTTCCCATCAGTAAAGGATTTCTGAAATATTTTTAACCTTCTTCCAAATGTATCAAATGTTTTCTTATATTGAAAGCTAGCTTAGACAGGTTGTACTCAACGGCAAATCTGAAGCCTTTTCTGGGGCCAAAGAGGGTGTTATGCCAATTAGCACCTATAATTATGTTTTTAAAATAATTTCAAGCACAGGAAGTCCTATTTTGTTCAGTACCAAGTTTGGAGTGAAGGGTGACAGGCATCTCCCCCTCCCCAACATTTGTAAGTCTTAGGGGAGAAAATGCAGTATGGACAGACTTCTGTTGGGGTAATGGCTGTGGAGAGAAGGGTTAAGCCTCCTTGCGTACTGTGGCTCCAGGTGCAAATTGCCAACCCTCCACCAACCAGTGTCTGGTATTTAGTCCTCTGTGTAATTGCTTACTATATGATTAGCATAATATCTATACTTCCCATTAGTTCACCTTTTTAAACTGAGAACTGAGTAATAAAAATGAAATGAAATTCAGAAAGAAAGGTCCTAGCATCTGTGTTGCTCTGTAGAAATAAAATGCACATTTGACATTCACAACTGATTGCATGTATGATGTACTATATTCACTAAGTAGTAAGTGCCACTGTATGCAGTGGGCTTATTCTGTACATAATTGTAAGTTTAAGGCAAATCTACACTGTAGAATGAATTTGATACTACTTTAACTGCTGTGGCTCAATGCCACAAATCATAGTTTTACAGAGTCTTTAGCCATCTCTTCCAAATAGTGTTGGCACCTGACCAAACTACAACTCCTGTGATTCCATAGCATTGACCCATGGCAGTTAAAACAGTATCAAAGTGCATTCATTCTACAGTGTATATATACTCTTCGTGTTAACAGAAAAGGGGTCACTGGTAAGATCTTAAAAGTTAACTGTGGTTTTGTTTACTGTAAGTCAGTAATTCCCAGATTTTGACCTTCCTTGTGTTTTGGGCTTTGTCTCTTGGAGCTATAGCCGCCTTGCCCAACAGTCATCAATTCTGCGAAATGAAGACATTTGGAGAACCAAACGTTTGGGAAATTGCTGCTGTAGTAAACCAAAGGAAGCTATAGGATGTTGAACTGCAAATACATTGTTTCTATCAATAAAACTGAGATAAGTACTGACCAATGTTTTACAGCAGATAAAGCCTGGTGAAGGATCAGAGAGGCATCATTCACTGTAAATGATATCTTGCTTCTTGCATTAGCAAAGGTGCTTTGCATCGGTAAAGGAGTATGATAGCAATCAATAACAATAGATCGCTTATACATTTGTCTTTCAGCTCTCTTGTGTTGCTTTTACCTAGTTTTGTCTTTGCTTCGATATAATTTTGTAATCTGAATAATGGTATGTGAAGAAACATATAAAACTCTGTTTTTTTCAACTGTTGATCAACAGACTACTGGTACACATTGTAACAGTTGTATGCAACTCTGTAAACTGCAAGAGTGGCAGCTAATTCTTACAACTGTGTTATGACTTTATTACATTTTCAAATGTTAGATTTAATTATGTATTCTGCAAATAGATGCAATGCCCATGGGAAAACAAAAGTTCTGTTTTAATTTAGACTCTGTTAAATATGAAATGAGATTTATAACATCCCCATCAGCTGGGATGATATAGTGATGAATGTAAATCATGAGCACAGCTGTCTGCACAGTGAAAGCAGTCTGGTTTCTTGTAACTGAGGTTGCTAAGGATCTGTCAGGTAGTAACTGACATGGAAAAAAATATCTGCTTGAAACTTTAGATGGCTGCAGAGTAAAAACGGTTACACTGAGAAAGAGAAAGAGAGCACGTGCTTTGCCTGTAAAAAAGGTCACAGGTTTATCCAGATAGGAATAAGAAATACCACTGTTTAAAACTCAGAAAATCTCTGCAAATCACCAAAGGTATTACCAAGCTTTATGGAAGAGTGGTTTAATATGGTTTGTGACAGCTTCCTAAACCCAGTATTGGATTGCCCCCATTTCAAATGTTACTATCTTTATGAGATACCAAAGATTTATTGGCAGGATCTGAAGTTCTCACTTTGGCAAATAATTTTCAACGTTTGGTACAGACAATCATCCATGTCACGTAATAACAGAGAATATATAGAGCAAAATTGGGTATACTCACTGGGTTGCTTCTTGACTGAAAGATCTTCTCATAGCAAAAGCCACCACTGCTTTAAACAAATATTCTTCAGTAGCATCCCAGCTATACTGTAAAGAAACAAAACAGTGATTATAGGAAGAAAAGCAAAAGGAGAACTCACCATGCCCTTTAGTCAGGCTTTAGAAGAAAATGCTCTGCTTTTGATGTTCAAAGAAATGTGTTTTGTATGGGGCTACCAACAAATTGCTTCTTTTGTTTATTACACATATATCCTACTTTACTGTTTTCTTCTTCATATTTATTTTCAGACAATCTCTAAGAAAGAGAGGAGAAAAGAGAGATAGCTTGTGGAGACTGGGACCTGGGTCTCTCAAGTCCCAACACAACTTCCTATACTACACTGGCACTTAGTTCAGAAGGTTTGGAGATCAGCTGCTTCGGGATATAGCAGTAATCTTCAAAAGCTGCCCAATTGATATCGAGCAGGAATTTGGGGGTCTTGCCGTGAAGGCAGAGACCAGTCAGACCCACCAAAGAGGATCCGATATAGCCTTGGTGAGATAGGAAGCAGCCAATCCAATTTTCCCCAAATTTCCCCAAATAAAGTCTCACCAAGTTGAAGAAACGCCACCGAGTTGTTTATTTCATTCTAGCTGGAGCGGATGTCAAGCTGCAATCATTTGCCCAAAAGCTGACATACCATACAGTGCATTACACCACATTTTTATAGAAAAACAGAGCTGTCAAAGTTCAAACTTCCTGCACCCCGCCCCTTTGCTGGCTTCACGCTGATTGTTGGAGTCATCCGCTGGCTAGGAGGTGCGGCCAGCTTTGCCGTGCCTCGGCCAATCAGGAAGCCAGCGCTGCTTCAGACTTTCGTCCAATGAGAGTGAAGGAGGCGGTCCAAGCGGGAAACAATGAACCAGGAGGAAAAGATGAGTGGATTAAATGACTTAATGTTTGTCCAAGTGCTGGCAATTACTCCAAGAGTCCTCAAGCTAGCTTTTTGTATTGTCCCAAGTGAAGGAAATAAACATTTTTGTCTGGCGTGGATGCCAGACCCCGATAATCCTTGATCCTGGATATGGGATCCATTGATGATATCTTATCTTTGGTTTTGGCCAAGGGAATGTAAACATTTTTGGATGACAAATTGAATAAAATTCTGGGAAGCTGAGTCCAAAATATCCAAGTTCTACAGTAGAATATAGGGGAGCTATAGGGGAGACGTCCTGCATCATAGACCAACTTATGGAAATTCCCTCCACATATCTATTTATCTTCTGTTTAGGTTTAGAAGGTGGGAAAGCAGTGTGGAGAGAGGGAGGTTGCATTATAAAATTGTTATTGAAAATAACACTTTGCAAGCTACTATGGGGACTAAAGATAGACAGAAGGGCATTACATTCAGCAGAGAAATAAGCAAGAAAATGCTACTTGACCCTTCTATCCTTCCAGCTCTCATGCTTTTCTCTGTTCATCCTATGCCTCCCTTGCCCCAGGCCTGCCACTACCATTTGCCATGCTCTCATTGAAAACATGATATTTTGGATGGGAATTAAAGTTATTTTCTTGTATTTCAGTCATAACAGAGGTTGCTCATGGTGTCATATGTAAAACAACTGAACGTGCAACCAAAATACATAGTTTAGTACCTGAAAGGTTAGATACGTGTGAGGAAATTTCCATAGCATTGTTTGCATTTATCCTGGTGCATTTGTTATAATTTGAATGAAACAATAATTTGACTTGCACCACACACCATGTTTACATGTTGCTCACCAAAGTACATGCAAAATGGACTAAGCACAACAAACTTTTGAAAAAATCCAACCTTCAGAAAGAAACTAAAAACATGGATGTTGGACCAAGCTTTTGGACAGTAATTTTTCAGTGCAACAAGTGAATACTGAATAGTGCAATGATGACTGGAATGGCCTCAATTTTATATATATATATATATATATATATATATATATATATATATATATATGTTTACTTCATTTGTATGTATGTGTGGCATCGAATTGTTGCCTACAGTAAGCCACTCTGAGTCCCCCATGGGGTGAGAAGGGTGGGGTATAAATATATTAAATAAATAAATAGTAAATAAACTTTTTCCATTTCTCCTAAACATTCATTAAAGTGTTCAAAAATATATTTCAAGTTTGTGCAAAACTAGTTCATAAATGAGTATTCTGCAGAAAAACAAAAACAGGATCTGAAGTGTTTGCTTGGGAAGTTCCTAAAATAATTGATGGCTCAATTTCAAAATCTTACTTGGCTCTACTTTGGTCCCATTACATGGCAAATAGAATAATGTACAAAAGAGAGAGAAGCACATTACATTATGAATGTGGAAGATGTCTAACCAGACATCTGTGGTATGTTCTGATCCAGGATGTTTTAACTGGCCAGTATGACAGAAGATGATATGGAGTTCCAAGGCTAAAAAGAGAACTATCTAGATAATTTAAATGCTCCATAATATCATGGGTTGAGCTGCAATGAAATAGCCTGGGAAAACAAGAAAATACGTTAATTTTGGAGAGACATATGACCCGTACTGTTCCTGGAAGGTCCAGTAAGACAATTCATCTCCTTTCTGCTCCATAAGTAATTATTAAACAAATGGATTGAGACAAGGTCCTACTATTGAAAATAATTGCTCAGCAACTCTGTGTATGCACATGTTCATTTGTGCACACACCTTCAATTCACTTGTCGAGTTATTGGAACCCCGTGAATTTCAGAGTTTTTGTAAGCAAAGAGTACTCAGATGTGATTTTACCCGTTCCTTCCTCTGAAATAGAATACAGGGCATCTGATATTCATTGGCAGTCTCCCATCCAAGAACCAAGGGTCATCCTGCAGTGCTTAGCTTCCAAGTTCAGATGATTTTCTTTAGGGGAGAAGGAGAAGGGACTCCTTCTTTGGAACATGTGTCTGATGCTGCATCTAAAATTCTAGAACTGGAAACCTTTTCCCATTATATAAGACTCTTTAGCAAAACAGATGTGATTTAGGGTTCACAATTTCTAGTTTACAATTTACGGAATATATTGGACATATCCATGGATCACACAGACATAAGTCAACAATGAGGCACTAAAGCCAAATGTAACAAGCAGCAATTTAATTGCACCATCTGTCCATCCAAGGTTTTGCATGTCATTTCAGCAGATTTAATGGGTTATATAATTTTTCTAATGTATCACAAGAACTGCATTAGTTGCCTTTTTAAAAAGACATATTCACTGCTGCTTTAAGGGGTATACTTTGCTAGAACATAACAGCAGAGAATCCTAAAACATTGCTTCCAAATCATCTGAATTTATATGTGTGAATGAAATTATGAAGGTAGATTTTAAAGATTTTATCCACTAACTTAATGAGCTATACACTTCTACAAGCTCACTGGAAAAGATTGGATGTGAGCATATGCTCATACAGATGTCACCCCTTTGTCACAAATGAGTATACACTAAATTCTTCTCCTCCATCCATTTTGAGTATCTCGTTAGTTAAGTAATGCTTCTTGGCTCAGAGACATCAGGGGTTTTTGGGGAGGGGGAGTATCCAATTTGAGTTGGTTTCCTGCCTTTTCCACCCCTCTCATCTTTGGATGGGGTATTGCTGTCGTTTCATTTTTCAGAAGAAGCTCCATATTGGCAAAAAGACCAGGTTTAAATTAAATTAGCAGCAGGAAAAACAACAACAGCAAGAACAATAAGGTGGCGAACAAATAAAAAACAAGATGAAGCAAACCTTTTGAGCTTGTAAAATAAACTACCCGTATTTTCCGGCGTATAAGACGACTGGGCGTATAAGACGACCCCCCCCAACTTTTCCAGTTATATACGGCGAGTTTGGGATATACTCGCTGTATAAGACTACCCCTCTTCCAACGCACACAAAATAAATGTTTTTAAAGCATCAGATTTGATTTCAATATGGAAATTTTCCTATTACTGTACCTCCTTCTTTGCCTCTCAGATCTCGCACCTACCGCTTCACTGCAATCTTCAGGAGTGAGATCTGAGAGGCAGAGGAGGAGGTAAAGTAACAGGATACAAGGGCGGGCCAGAAAGGTAAAAGAGGTGTGTTTTTCTGGGCCCAGAGCCACTCTATCTCTTTTTTCCATACCCCAGTGTCACGATGCACGGACTTGACCGGCCCCTTAATCACACACACAGAGACGGACTGAAGGCTAACTACTTTATTGAATATAAAGAAACAGTTCAAAAGGAATATTGTCCATAAAAATATCAAAAGCAATCCAAAGGCCGTAAGCAATCAATTGTCCAAAAACAGCTTGGTGAATAATCCAAAAGGCTTAGCAAAGCTCCGCACAGCAATGCGGATTCAGGAACAAAGCAGGGTACAAGATACAAGACAAGACTTGGTGGCTACTAGCCAACTTAGCTCCGTGGACCCACTTCGCGTCTACTCAGAAGAGACGTGGCGAAGCACTGGGGATTCGTTCCCACGGATCCTATACTTAATCTTTCGGCCGAGGTCCCCGACGTTCTAGGCTTCGTCATCTCCAATCTTTGCTGACGGACCTCGGCCTGTCTAGGCTGCGGTACCATCCCCTTCTGCTGGACTCAATGCTACTTCTCCTATCAAAGGTTCGGCCTTGTCTCCCAGCACCTGGGTCTCTATCTTCATGAGAGCTCTCCTCCCTAGAATCTTCCCAGCCGCTTTCTTCCATGTTTTCACTCACAAGCTCCTGTGAGCCTCTCCCACCCGGGTGTTCATAACTTTCGCTATCACTGCTTTCCATTTGCACCTGGTTATCATCTATGTCTGCATAAGGGTCAAGCCAACTTTCATCCCAAGCCAAGCTTTCAGTGGGAGAAAGAGGCCCAGTGATGGGAAACGCTCCTTCAGGTAACCCTTCCAAATCCTCTTCAGAATCTATCTCTGCTGGTGCAGGCCCTAATGCCACCCAGGCACCCTGGACGCCTGCAGCTTGCTCTGCCCTTCACTTACACCTTCCCGGTGAGGTGCCCCTTCACCTCACCATTGAGACTGCATTAAATCCACGAATCCTGATGAATGGATTTTCTTCTATCGTACTTGTACAGCGTTGCCCTTAATGCTTTCATACAGTCGCTGCATATGGCAGGGACACAGCCACTGCCATTTTTGAGCTCCCTCCATCATATGTGTCAACCACAGATTCTCCAATCCGGATTGAAAGTTTCAGCACCTGCTCTATAAGACGACTCCCGGCATATAAGACTACACCATTCCTTTAAAATGTGCTAATGTAGTAGATTGAGTGCTGGCCTAGGACTCTGGGAGGCCAGGTTTTACATCTCTGCTTGGCTATGGTAAGCCATTTGATGACTTTGAGAAAATCCTATTCTCTTAGCAGAAGTAATGACAAACCTCATTTTAATGTATCTTGCAAGAAAACCCAGTAGTAGGGATAATTTTATTGGCATTAAATCATAATACATATTTAGATCTGGTTCATCATCATCACAACTACCATCATCACCTTTATCTAAAGCCCATCATTTCCTCAGTTTGGAACTTCAAAGTTTAAACAAAGCTAAAAATGTAACCATACAAATGTTAAAAGTAGAACTAAACTATTTATAAAATTAAAACCAGTTAAAAGCATTACTATGAAAAAGAAAGCAAAGGGTACAGAACATTATGTCTTTCCCCTTGAGCAATCATACTTTAAAGCCTGCCAAAACAAAAAAAATCTCCATCTGTCTATGGAGGAAAGCAAAGAGGACTCCAGTGTAACATCCCCAAGAAGATACTTTCGGAACCTGGGAGTGACCATCAAGAAATACCTTTTCTGGATTCCTGTGAAATTTCCCTTGAAAGTAGTGGGACTGATAAGGAGCTTTTATTTTCTTCACAGGAGGGGTGTTTGGGATCAGGACAAAGGGTTAAATAATTTAGCACTTGAGGGTCAGCATTACCCAAAGGCATCCAGATTTTAAGCAGCCAGAACTGGACACAAAATATATTGTCTTTCATGGAGGTTTATAAGACCTCATTTCACATAATTTAATTCTCCAGTAGTCCAGCCCTGTTTAACTGACAGACAAAATAGGGATTCTAGTAGGATGGGGGGAAATTGGCAACTTCACATATTGTGCTCATGATTCATACTGAGAACAAACTCCTGAAATTATTTATGAAAGACTGACAGTTTGAAAGGCTGCATGGAGACGACATTGTTCTTTTTGGTTTAGTGAAAGGATGTCATGCATTACAGTCATGTCAACAATGCTATCCGGATGTCAAAAGAATGACTAGTTTTATGTTGGAAATTGTAAGCAATTGATAATTTAATAACATTCTTGTCTAAGTTTTGATCTTGTGGATGGTGCTATCACTCCATACTAGTTGGCTTTGTGTAAAACTTTCACTCCACAAAATGGACGTTCACACTGTTTTTAACATAGGTGAATGCATAGGATGTGTGAATATAATTATATTTTAATGTATTTTAGTGTCAAATGCTGGAGGGTTTTATATTGTGTTTTATACTGCAGTTGTGATGTAGGCATCAAATTATGCCTTTTGGAAGCCGCTCTGAGTCCCCCCTCGGGGGTTGAGAAGAGCGGGGTAAAATGCCATAAATAAATAAATAAATAAATAAATAAATAAATAAATAAATAAATTTCACTTACTGCATTGTCTCCCAGAGCCGTTTTGATACTAAGGCGCACTTTGAAAGCATTCTCTGCATCTGTTGTAAAGAAAAGCAATACATTGAAATGTACACTTCACAAATGTTCCAAGGTCTAAGGGTTAGTGGCTTTGTATATATCAGGACATTTATGTGATTATGTGATGAAAATTCCCAGTTGCAATTAATGTGTATACTAAGGAAAAGACTCACGGAAATCATTAAAAGAAAGGCTATAAGTGTGAATGCTCCAGGGAAATGGGTAACGACAGAGTTATGGAAGGGAATAAAAATCAGGACATTGCACCATAAATAAGAATTCTCTTCCTCCAAATTAATATTTTTCAGCTCTTGACATTTTTTAGCATTGTCAAGAATGAGATACTGAAAATCATTCAAACCTAGAACTCTTTACTGTGTTTGTATTCTGCCTTTTTTCCTATGGATACTTACATTGTATTTCTAAATGCGTAACTAAAGTAAAAAACCACCGCAATGCTATAACATTGGAGATCGACAAAGCTTTATGTAGAGGCATCACCCTGATTTTCCCTCCCCACATAGTAACACCGCTGGAAGGGGGTGAAATTACCTGTGTGGCAATCACAGACCAGGTTTCACATGTAATAACATAGTCATAAACCAGTTGCTGACATGGGTACACTTTTGTAAATAGCCCAGGAGGTGTCCTACTGGTGCTTTCTCTTTTAACCCCCTTAGTCAAGGAATTATCCACACTACTTCAAAATAATTTTGTAGCCTGAATCTGTGGTATGTTTAATCAGATGTAAATCTCACAGAGGTGAGAGAGATTTCCAGGTAAATATGCCATAATAATAATAATAATAAAATACTTAAGCCCTAATTTTAACTTGTCAGCTCTGTGGTTAAAGGATGAGGAATAGAAGCATAGATTCTTACCTGGTCTGCAAAGTTCAGTACAAGCAACAGTAACCCAAATAGATGCAAGCAGCAATTCCCCTAACATCTTTTCAGTCTGGAAAACTTTAAGCAAAAAAGAGGAAAGGCACCACTATAATGCAGACTTAAACCTTTAGTGACCCAGGATTAAAGCATCAGCAGAACTAGAGGGCCATTGAGAAGAAAGTTTAATTATTAAGCCTCCTTATTTTAGCAAATAGTTATGAAAAACGACTGTCTTCTGCCAGGTTCATCGTTTAATATTGCTATGTACCTCAGCAAAAGGAGTAAAATGACTTATTTTTTTTTTCTCAGAATACCTACGTGTTGAACAGTTTGTCCTTTCTGCCGTAGGTTCACATGCACAACAAAATCCCCTGCCATATTATTTAAAAGTGCAGTCTTTTTTAAAAGAAGTGTATTATACTGCCACACAGGGACTCTAAATGTGAAATATAGAAGACTCCTGATATTTCCAGATTTGACTTTTAGTAGTGTACAAGGGCCCTGCTTCAAAGGTAAAGGAGGAGCTTTTAGATTCTATTTATAACTCTCTTGTGTTTTTCTATGACTTCTTGTCTCCTTTTTCTTACCAGAAAAAATTAAAGGGGAAAGACAGAATAGCTATGCAACACTTTTTTACTAGTGCAAAGAGGTCTGGGACGACCAACCAGTTTGAAAAGAAGAAATTGAAATAACTGGAGGATAGTAGCAGCACTGGTGTGTGTGTGTGCAGGATGTATGAACCACGCCAAAATAATTGTCTATTAAAAAGTGTGTAGTGTTCCAGAAAAAGTGTATTATTTTGTATTAAAATATCCCTGTAGTTACATATAACAACACATATATTTTCTTTACAAGCCCAGCTTTCATATACTGCATCAATACACCTGCAAGGCTAAAACTCTATCCTAATTTAATTCTTGAGCCTTCTAATGTTCACGTGCACTGATCAGAATCATCATTGTTGTAGCCTGGTCAGATTCTGATTGCTCAGAAGATGAGGAAGTGGATGCTGGGATAGATCTGGAAGGTCCAGAGGAGGATAGAAGTGGCCTGGAGAGAGTTGTTTTGGAACTTATATTCTAAAACATGTAGGAACTGTACACAGACCTCCAAATGTTGTTAGACTACAATTCCTATCAGCCTTACTGATGTTGTAAGGAATACTTGAATGGGAATGAATCCCATCTTTGAACTAAAACAATACTATTTACCTAGACTTCTTTAGGCTTTATCAAATTTGTTCATAAAATTTTAATACCAATACTTTTTTCCAATAAGTATTGGTATTAAAAAGAATCCCACATGAGAATGGGAATACAAAGTTGCTGCAGGCACCAAATTCTGCTAAAAAGTAGCCCAAGAGAACAGAGATGCTGTCCCGTGTTCACATATTTCTAAAATAAGATCAAAAACCACAGCAACAAACATTACAATCTCCAGCAACTTCACCACACATTTGCCTTGTGTGAATAAGTTTGCCATCAACAGCATTCATCCACCCACCTTCCTGTCTTTCTTGATGCTTTCGACCCACTACCCAAAGTAAACATGTTTTGACTAGCTACTAATCTCAGGATTAGATGAATATTATGTTTCCTGGATTTGTAGCTTAGAACAGAGGAAAGCCTTATTCCTGTTCCTTGCTCGAAAAAAGCAGAGTTGTTTTTCTCAAAGGATGTGTACACATAACCTTTCGGGAGCAATTCTATGGACTGGATAATTTCCCTCCCAGCCACTTCTCAATGTGCAAAGGATTATTGTAACACTTTCTAAATTTACTGAGAGACCAAAGTAAGGTGCACAAACTTATTGTATGTGCATCTACTCTTTAGAATTAATGTAGTTTGGCACCATTTTAACTGCCATGTCTCGATATAGAATCACGGGAGATGTAGTTATCTGTGCCAAAGAGTGCTGGCACCTTACCAAACCATAACTCCCAGGATTCCATAGCATTGAACCATGGCAGTTAAAGTGGTGTCAAACTGAATTAATCATGCAGTATAGATGCACCCTGTCTGTTTCCTCATTTGCAATACTATCTATTCACATTGTACGCAATTATAGCACACTATTCCACTTTAATCGCCATGGTTCCATCCTTATGGAATCCAAGGACTTGCAATCTATGGGAGAGTATTTATATTCTCAGTCGGAGAACTCCTTTAGTTCCCCAGCAGACTACTAATCTCAGGATTCCATAGAATGCTGCCAAGGTAGCTGAAGTGGAATCGTAGCATTCCCTCTGCATTTGCAGGTTTCACTTTTGCAGATTTTATTAATAATGGATTTGTTTAAAATATTATTTCATTTTTTGCAGAGTGTATTAATATTTGGTTTAAAATATTATTTCTGGGAATCTCTAGGTGCTGCAGTGCAACTCTATAATTAACTTCAGACAGAGGTTGACCACAGAGTCAATCTGGAAGAACTAAACATTCCTAAAGAGAACACTTATCTAGGAATATCTAGGTCCTCCAATGCAACTTTATACTAAGCTTCTGGTGGAAGCTGACCATACAGTCCTGCTGGAGGACATAGAAATTCCTAGAAAAGTGTTTGCTCGGGTTAAAAAAAATGTTTTATATTGTATTTCCCCCCATTTTCATGTGGGCCTTGTACACTTAACCCCAGTCAATGCGGAGAGCTGACTGCAGTGGCAATGGCCAGATCACAAGAACTAGATCCACTGTGAAGATAAACATTTTGTTAAATATTCTTAAGAGTTAAAAAAAGAAACAGACACTATACTTACCTAACCTGTTTCTGAAACCAGAGCAGGGCAAAGCACTGCAATTGTATAAATGCAATTTACAACAAGCAGAACAGAACTCTCAGGAGAAAGAAATACCCAGAACAATATTGCATTATAAATATGAGTGATGGCCCCAAATACCTGAGAGAAGGGAACCATCTCCACAGAAGTGGGATGATCACAGATCACAGGTAATCAATGCAGAGTATGGTCCCTGAGGTACATAGAAATATCTGCCATGAAGCTGTTCACAGCAGTACAATTCCATTTCTCCCTTTCAAAGTACAAATCCTTGAATTCTCCTAAGACAGAGCTATAGCAGGCAAAGTGGCACCAAACCACCATAAATGTGCAGTGTAAATACAGGTTTCCCATGATGTAACTCTGAGACACTTACTTTGGTGGGGTGTGTGAATTGAGTTGCTCTGAGTTTCTTTTGTAGAGAGAAAAAGCGGGGTATAGAGAAACATAATAAACATTAACATTTACATAGTAATAATGTTTCATTTGCAATGCAAATACTGATTTATTGTTCTCCAAGCTTCTTTCCTTCCAAGACAATATGAAATTAATGCTAAGACACATCACATAGACTCCAATTGTCCAAATTTGGCAGTACAGTTTCCACCAATCCTCTGTCCTCTCACATTTTTAAAAATATCCTAGCTTTTTTCCTCCTCCTCTCCCTCTGTCCTCAGCTTACTTCCATTGCCACAAATTGAGGTTGCATCGACCCTGTAGAATGAATGCAGTTTGACACCACTTGAACTGCCATGGTCAATACTATTGACTCTTTGGATTTGTAGTTTGATGAGGAACCAGCATTCTTTTGTCATAGAAAGCAAAAGTCTTTGTGAAACTACAACTTTCTGATTCCATAGCACTGAGCCATTGCAGTTTGTTTTGTTTTGCTTTTTTCATGTCAGGAACGACTTGAGAAACTGCAAGTCGCTTCTGGTGTGAGAGAATTAGCCATTGCAAGGACTTTGCCCAGGGGATGCCTGGATGTTTGATGTTTTACCATCCTTGTGGGAGGCTTCTCTCATGTCCCTGCATGGAGAGCTGGAGCTGACAGAGGGAGTTCAATTCGCTCTCCCTGGATTTGAACCACTGACCTGTAGGCCAGCAATGCTGCTAGCACAAGGGTTTGACCCATTACACCATGGCAGTTAAAAGTGGTGTCAAACTACATTAATTCCAGGAATCTCCAACTAGGCTCTGCCAAAAACAAACTGATGCAGCATCTCCTAGCTTTGGTGTTCTTCCTCAGTAACCTTTGCCATCTTGGCCACACATAAACTGATTGCTTGGTCACACATATACTGGTTTTAATCTTTAAAACCTGGATTTTTTTTGTAAAACCCAGGATATGAAGGAGTTATTTAAGGCAGCATTATAGAACTTTGCATGCAATTGTTTCATGTTCATTATATGTGTCTGCATAAGTGATTTCAAGGATCTGAGAGGTACATTTGATTATGTATTCTTAGTTGATCATATGATTTCTTTACAAAGAGGATGAACTCATTTTGGGAATAAATACAGACAATCTGCCAGACACTCCTCTTCGTCACTTTATTTAAAGAGGGAAGACCAGTCTGCCAAAAGTTTACTGACATATTGGTTAATTAGCAGCTACATTCCAACTTAAACTGAGCTGTGGTGTTCAACATATTAACTGTTCAGCATGTTGTGGGAGTTAATCACTAGTCCTTTGCACTAAAAATTAACTTCCCTTGGACAAAAAAGTATAAACGCATTGCAGTCACTAAGCACTCATGGTAAGGAGGCAAAACGTTTTTTGAGACTTCTCCAATGCACTCTGACCAAGGCTGGAACAGAATAGTAATTGGCACACAGTAATTTCAAAAATTTGGAGAACAGCTAACTGCATGTATTATCGGGCCGCAATAACCCCTCCCCACCTAAAGATTTATAGTTCACCAAGGGCTCAGAAATAAATACATGCATTTTTTTTCCTTTTTAAAAAGGCATTTTTCAGTCTTGTGCAGGCTTAAAGCAACAAAGGATCAAGATCAAACCTGCAACAGCGATCACATCTAACCCTTTAATAAATTGGATCTATTCATCATGACTTTCTATTTAACTTTTTATCTTTTGTATACTTTTATCTATTTCATAAGTGTTCTAGATTCAGAACATAGCCATACAACCCAAAAAACCTACAACTCAATGTTTAATCTGTTTCATAAAATGTTTCAAGACAACCAACTCTACATGACCCTGCAAAATAATCCCCTGAAAACAGGAAGACTAAACAATCCCCTCGGGGTCTTTTTGTAAGCCAAAGCAATTAAGCAGACCCATTGTCCAGATATATACAGAAATACGTGCTTTTCTGCCAGCCTAGATATACCCAGACCTGTTTGTCTGTTTGTTCACTTAAAGCTGAGAGATTCCTGCCTGCAAAAACAGAAGCTCGGAGTACACTATTTTAGACTCAGACATTGACTTTGCCCCTTGAGTCTTGCACATTTGTATTTAAAGCTCCTATCTTTGTTTGACACAGAACTAGACATTGAGCTCTTCCGAGGTCCATCTTAACCTTTGTTTTCCCAGACTGTGCCCTCCCAGGGGGCGAATCCGGTCCTTCATTCTAACCAATCCTCAGCTGCCATTCCCCCTCCCAGTCATTCTTGGCATGGGTACTAGCCAGCCTCTTTTCTGGCCAATCAGGGGAGAGGGCAGGAAGTCTGAATAACTATCACTGAATAAGATATCTTGTATTTCTCTGAATATTTATACTTGTACATTTTGAAGCAAATTTGTTATACATGTATCCATTTTGGCCAAATTGAAATAAACCTTTGTGACTTGTCTTCAACTTGGTGAGTTGGCCTTTCTCCTGATCTATCTAAGAATTGTTGCATTTGGAAGGCAGAAGCCACAGAGTCCAGCCTGGAAGCCTTTGAATCCTGGCCCTAAATGACCAGTTGAGGATCATTTTTCTTTAAATTCAGGAATAACTGTATTTGTATAGAGATACCTAAAGAGATGGCATGAAATTCATTTATGTTCCATAGACACCTTATCCAATTTAATACCCATTATTTTAACAGAATGTGGTGCTTGGAACAGAGTTTGCAGAACAGGTGACTGTAGTCGAGCCAGGAAGCCCAAACCCAAAAAGAACCAACTGCAGAGAGTCCCCAGTATTCCTTTTGGCCCATGGCCTAAGTTGCACCAGTACCAGACTCCTTTTTCCCCCTTCCCTTCTGCCTCACTCAGTTCCATACATCACACTGCACCAACCGTCCCTCCCAGTACACCCGCCACCATTACCTCCCATCTCCACATTTACAACACTTCATACAGCACAAAGTATGGAAGACAATTTGGCCACACGTTACAAAACAATAAATAAACACTCAGCCACTTCTCCCACCGTTTTTCCTCCTTTTCCTTTCTCTCTCCCTATCCTTTTCCGGCCTGGAGGAAACATATCCCAGCTCTAAAACAACAGCTTTTGGAACAGTCCGGCTCAAAGAGATCTCTTCAGGGGGTGGGTGATGGGCAGAGATTGATGCCAAAAGAAGATCTAGTTCTCCCAAGTACTGTGCCTCTATTTGCCTTTTTCTGATCGTTTTTCTTCTCCTGGACTGCTCCCGGCCTTCTCCTGGCTGATTGAGCCAAGAAGCCTCTCTATTCATCATGGACCCTCCCTGCCCTGGAAAAGATAGTTTCATCAAGGACCCTAAAGCGAACTCAAGATCCCTTTCTGGCTGGAAGCAGCCAGAGAGCCAAAAAATACATCTATGGGCTTTTGAGGGGTTTTGAACCTGCAGCCCAAGCCTTTGCAGGCTGGGATATGTAGTTCGCCCAAGGACACGGATCATAGACTCATTTCTGTACCCCTGTATCCCTGTATGTACAGTGTGGCTTCATAAGTTTTCCTTTGACCCCTTGTAACCTTTCCCCTTCCCCTCTTTCCCATGTAAAGAAAGGTTGCCTGTATTTTTGCTATTGTGTCAGCTAAGAGGAAGTAACTGGATTCCCATCCTAAGCCTTTTATGGATCACCATTGTTCAACATTGCATGAGCTATCCTGGCAGAAGTCTCGTTATGGATCACCCGTGCCCTAGCCGCGGGCCCACATTCTGCCAGCCTAAAGAGAGTATTAATTATCGGAGTTTAGACCAATTAATCCTGTCTTTGGAATCGGACATCAAATATTTGTCTTCACAGCGGGAATGTGGCTAGCCTCGGAACCTAGTCAACATCTCACAATAGGCCCCCTGTCACACAAAGCTTGAGTGAGTTTCTGTCATCAAGTTTCTTCCTCCCTTTCCCATTCATCCTCAAATCCATTAATCCTATCACTTCCAGGATGTCATTTCAGGTCGTTTACCTGGCTAGGATTCTTTTGTTTAATTCATATGCTATATTGACAGTGATTCCTGTCCAAGCCTTCCTTCCTGGAACTCCATATATGGCCACAGGCCTCTGATTGGCCGAAGCCGGCAAATGGGGGCGAGCGCTGATAGGTTGCCAGCGCTCCGCCCATCAGCTGGCCCGACCAATCATCAGCCGATCAGCCAGGAGGAGGTGGGCGGGAAGTTCAATTGTTTTGACAGTTCTGTAACCTTTAAAAGCCAATGTTTTCAATGTACATGTATGCGTCCGGATCAGGGAATTTGCGGTCGCATCCTACTCAGCTGAGCAGAATCAACAATTTCGTGGCATCTACCTCACCGCTGGGTGAGCATACGGGGGTCCAAGGGAGGCGGGTAGATTACGAGGGCCTAACCGCTCCTGGCTCGCCAGGTTAACTGAACCCTCGCGGGCTCTGCTCTGTGGTCGGTCCACAAGACTTGCCCGGTTGTCAGACAGCCGGCCTGAGGGATTGGCAGCTGTTCGACAACATGACCACCAGAAAGCAAAGGTGATCCCATCTCAGCCCTTGGGAGTATTTCGGATTTCCATTCAGGGATGCTTAACCTGTACTTTAAATACATCTCGTGGGCACCCCACTCCCTATACCACCCCCTCTTTTCAGCATTAAGCCAGTAAAGCTGAATAGGGAGCCTATAACCCACTTTATCCCATTTAGCCATACATGCCTGACATCGGTAATACTGGGTAGCACTAATGTGCGATTTTGGACATTCTTCCAAATAAAAATATCCCCCGTAAATATAAGATGGAGGATGAAGTGCAACAGCTTGAGAAATTGAGAGAAGTTGGCAGAGCTTATCTGGTAATCCTAAAGGGACATTGGGTAAAGGTATGTAACATTCTGCACAGTGTGGAGAAAGTGGGCTTCCCTTCATTTATTTACTTATCATATTTATACTCTGCCCTTCTCACTCCAAAGGGGACTCGGAGCAGCATTTACACATAGGCAACAATTCACTGCAATTAAAACATACAATTAAAACAAACACGTGCATTAAAATCTAAGAAAGTAAAACATCTAAACATTACACCAATTTTTAAAACTACGCAGTTCAATATCGTAATCCGGCGCCATTCCAGTTGCCATAGCTCATATTCCAGATCCTTTATTGCACTACAATTCCTATCCGAAGGCTTGGTCCCATAGCCATAGTTTTACTTTTTTTCTGAAGCCCTGAAGCAGGGGTCCTCAAACTTTTTAAACAGAGGGCCAGGTCACAGTCCCTCAAACTGTTGGAGGGCCGGATTATAATTTTTAAAAAGCATGAATGAATTCCTATGCACACTTCCCGTATCTTATTTGTAGTGCAAAAAACACCTAAAAACAATACAATAATTAAAATGTATAACAATTTCAACAAATATAAACGTATTAGAAATTCAATGGGAAGTGTGGAGCTGCTTTTGGCTGATGAGATAGGATTGTTGTTGTTATTATTGTGTGCTTTCCAGTAGTTTCAGACTTAGGTTGACCCTGAGCGAGGGCTGGGTAAATGACCTTGGAGGGCCGTATCCAGCCCTCGGGCCTTAGTTTGAGGACCCCTGGCCTAGAGGGAGTGGGCTGAGGAGGGCATTCCTGGGGAGTTCCAGAGCCGATGGGCCACCACTGAGAAGTCCCTGTCTCTCGCCATCATTAGTTGCGCCTGTGAAGGAGGTGGGACCGAGAGCTGGGCCTTCCTTGAAGATCTTGGTTTAAGCGGTTGAGGGGGCAAAGGAAGGGTCCTGAGGCTGTTAGGAATTGTGGGAGTTGAAGTCCAAAACACCTAGAGCAATGTTTCCCAACTAGTGTGCCGTGCGCGATCATCAGGTGTGCCGTGGAAAATTGGAACCTCCAGGAAGGGGGGGGGAGTCTAGTGTGTTGAAGTATAAAGACCCTAAGAAACCTACCTCAATACAGCCACAAAATTACAAACACCCCCCCCCCCTCCCCACCCGTTGTCTACTTCAGTGTTTTTCAACCTTTTTTGAGCCGCGGCACATTTTTTACATTTACAAAATCCTGGGGCACACCACCAACCAAAATGACACAAAATGACACTCTAACACAGTAATACATATAGTTAATATGTTTTTAAATCTATTTATACACTCAGTGTGAAACCTGGGCCTGTTTCAATGAACACAACATATATGATTTCTTATACATACATGGCTATCATGTCTCCTCTCAGCCTTCTCTTCTTCAGGCTAAGCATGCCCAGCTCTTCAAGCCGCTCCTCATAGGGCTTGTTCTCCAGACCTTTGTGAAATTTCACCCTGAGTGAAACTTGCTTCCAGTTAACTATGGATGCCATGATGCTGTTATAAACAGTTCCTTGGGGGGCGGGGCGGGGAGGCAACTTTTGCAAAATCCATTAAAATAGAAAAACCAAAACATTTCCCAGCAGAGGGGCTCAATTTGTTTCCTGGAAACCTGTGAATGCTTCAGCCTCCCGATGCTCCCAGGTTTGCTCACTGCCCAATTCACCGACGTGGAGCTTCCGGCTTTGTTCTCGCGAGAAATCCAAGCCAACGCGAAAACGCTGACTCAATCACTTCCGCCCAGTGCTCTGCTTTTGCGGGGGGAGGAGGGAGGCAGCGAAAGAGGCCACACAGATCTATGAAACTTATCGGGAGGCTGAGGTAGCCCTGAGCGGGAGCTGGAGCCATGCTGAGTCGAGGCTCCTGAAGGCTTCCTCAAGACGGGCCTGGCCCTGGCATTTGGCGGAGCCCTTCCTTTACCTCGGGGAGGATCTTTGGGGAGGGAAAGAGGGAGAAAGAGCTGCTAGGAGGGGGGAGAGTGCCAATTTCCCACGGCACACCTGATGATCTCTCACGGCACACTAGTGTGCCACGGCACACTGGTTGAGAAACACTGGTCTACTTGGTCTCTCCCTCTCCATGCATTGGTAAGGCCCGCCTCCCTTTCCCCAAGTAGAGACCTCCTCTTGCCTCCTGGGGTTTCTGTGTGGGAAGTTTGGCCCAGTTCTATCATTGGTGGGGCTCAGAATGCTCTTTGATTGTAGGGGAACTATAAATCCCAGCAACTACAACTCCCAAATGTCAAGGTCTATTTCCCCTGAACTCCCATCTGCATTCATATTTGGGCATATTGAGTATTCATGCCAAGTTTGGTCCTGATCCAACATTGTTTGAGTCCTCAGTGCTCTCTGGATATAGGTGAACTACAACTCCAAAACTCAAGGCCAATGCCCACCAAACTCTTAATAGTATTTTCTCTTGGTTATGGGAGTTCTGTGTGGGAAGTTTGTGTCTTTCTGCCATTCCTGCCAGGATATCTATGTTGTGTTCATGGAAACAGGCCCAGGTTTCACACTGAGTGTATAAATACATTTAAAAACATATTGACTATATGTATTACTGTGTTAAGAGTGTCATTTTGTGTCATTTTGGTTGGTGGTGTGCCCCAGGATTTTGCAAATGTAAAAAGTGTGCCAAGGCTCAAAAAAGGTTGGGAAACACTGACTTAGAGGGTGGGCCCAAATTTGCCCAGGCCTGCTTTAGAGGCACTTGTTATCTTGAACTCCTTTTTGCTACATGTTTCACAGCAAAAAGGTTCAGTTTCAACGCTTTGAGTGCTCACTTTGAGTGCCAGGACAACATCCTGGGAGTTGTAGTTCAGGGAGGCGGCGCCTAGCACGCGCAGCCAAGGAGCTCTGGGGCCTGGCTGGACTACAAGCCCCAGAATGCCACGGGATGACGTCACGGCCCGGCGAAGAGGCGGGGAGGGCGCTGCCTGGTTTCTGTTTCTTTTCGCAGGCGGCGGGCGCCTCTTCTCTCCCCTGACGTCACGCCCAGTGGCTTTCTGTCACGTGACTCTCCGGCCACCCCGTGTAAGATGGCGGCCTGCGTGTTGTCGCCGTTGGTGCCTGACGAGGGAGCCGCCAAACTGAGGTCAGGCCGAGGAGTCCGGCTCCAACGCTGGGGAGAAGAGGAAGGGTTGCTTTGGGAACTCGGGAAGGCCAGCGGGAGGGGACAGGGTTAGGCGACGGGGAGGCGGTGAAATGGAAACAGCTCGGCCCCCTTCAAAGCTTTGGAGCAGGCCTGGGCCAACTTGGGCCTTCCCTCCAGGTGTTTTGGACTTCAACTCCCAGCATTCCTAACAGCCTCAGGCCCCTTCCTTTTCCCCCTCAGCCGCTTAAGCGGCTGAGGGGGGAAAGGAAGGGGCCTGAGGCTGTTAGGAATGGTGGGAGTTGAAGTCCAAAACACCTGAAGGGAGGGAAGGCCCAAGTTGGCCCAGGCCTGCTTTGGAGTCATGAGGCCTGCAGGTTGGCTTGGCACCTGCTCTTTGAGGCAAGAGAAGACCCATGCCCTTGCAAAACGACCTATCCCATTGCATTGAGCCGTGGCATTTAAAGCGGTGCTAAACCGCATTAATTCTACAGTGTAGACGCGTCCATTTCCTCCCCTGGATGAATTGGTATGACACTACAGTCGTAACCCAGTAAGGAAGACGTTATTGTAAAACATATCGACGCTTTAATGAGGCCGGTTATTGCTCTGCTTTTGAAGGTTTTTTTTCTTCCTTCTTTTGTTTCCAGCCACAAAAGGTACAGAGCGCTTTTGAAGAAAGAGAAACGGAAGAAGAAAAGGCAAACATTGGCACAACTGAGAGATGCAGGTGAAATATTCGGTCAGTGGATAATAAAAGGCGGGATATCACTGTAAGACAGTGTTTCCCAACCTTTTTTTTGAGCCGCGGCACATTTTTTTACATTTACAAAATCCTGGGGCACACCACCAACCAAAATGACACAAAATGACACTCTTAACACAGGAATACATGAGCAATCATCAGGTGTGCCGTGGGAAATTGGAACCTCCAGGAAGGGGTGAGGGGGGAGTCTAGTGTGTTGAAGTATAAAGACCCTAAGAAACCTACCTCAATACAGGCACAAAATTACAAACACCCCCCACCCGTTGTCTACTTCAGTGTTTTTCAACCTTTTTTGAGCTGCGGCACATTTTTTACATTTACAAAATCCTGGGGCACACCACCAACCAAAATGACACAAAATGACACTCTTAACACAGGAATACATAGAGTTAATATGTTTTTAAATGTATTTATACACTCAGTCTGAAACCTGGGCCTGTTTTGATGAACACAACATAGATATGACTTCCTCTCACATACTTATACATGGCTATCAAGTCTTCTCTCAGCCTTCTCTTCTTCAGGCTAAACATGCCCAGCTCTTCAAGCCACTCCTCATAGAGCTTGTTCTCCAGACCTTTGTGAAATTTCACCCTGAGTGAAACTTGCTTCCAGTGAACTATGGATGTCATGAAGCTGTTATAAACAGTTCCTTTGGGGGGGAGGCAACTCAAAAAAAATCAAAGCGGAGAGGCTCAATTTGTTTCTTGGAAACCTGTGAATGCTTCAGCCTCCCGATGCTCCCATGTTCGCTCACTGCCCAATTCACCGACTTTCGATGGAGCCCTTCCTTTGCCTCGGGGAGGATCTTTGGGGAGGGAAAGAGGGAGAAAGAGCTGCTAGGAGGGGGGAGAGTGCCAATTTCCCACAGCGCACCTGATGATGGCTTGTGGCACACTAGTGTGCCACGGCACACTGGTTGGGAAACACTGCTGTAAGAGATGGGCTGTTCCCAAATTACAGATGCTGCAGCCAAAAATTTTAATACATCAATAGTTTAATGTCTGGATCAGGTGAAACATTTGGTCAGTCTATATTACATTTCATACATTTTCTTGATTAGCCCATTGGCTGTATCAAAACATTTAACAAACACAAGGTCAGTGTATATAAAAACAAGGATACTACTGTAAGACATGAGTTGTTCCCAAATTACAGATGCTGCAGCCCAAAAATTTAAATACATCAATAGGAGTTTAGTATCTGGATCAGGTGAAACATTTGGTCAGTGTATATTACATTTCATACATTTTATTGATTATTTATTTACATCATTTATTATATTCCACTCTTCTCACCCCGCAGGGGACTCAGGGCGGATCACAATGCACATATCATCATCACCATCAGTTTCTCACTTGTTAATCACCCTCCATTAAAATGCTCCAGGCGATTTACATAAAAGAATTGCATTTTAAAAAATACACAATACCAAATAGACTGCATTAAACTTTAAAAGGTCTTCTAAAAAGCCAGGTCTTGAGTGCCTGAGCAAAGGGTCGCAAGTCACGCATGGCCCTCAGCTGGAAAGGCAAGGCGTTCCACAAGACAGGGGCAGAGATGGAGAAGGCCCTACGTCTTGTGCTCTCGAGACATACTTCCCTGGGGCCTGGAACATACAGTAAGTTTAATTGGAGGAGTCGTGGCGACCACTGGCGGCGAAGAGGGGAGACATACAGGCAAACATTCAATTCCATAGACATACAACATATATAGACAGACAACGAGCTACACAATTGGTCGAGAGCTCACCCCGACCCAGGCAGGCCTCAAACTCATGACCTTCTGGTCAGTAGAGATCTTATGCAGCTGACTCCCAGTCAGCTGCGCCACATTTCCAATTAGCTCATTGGCTGTATCAAAACATTTAACAAACACAAGGTCAGTGTATATAAAAACAAGGATACCACTGTAAGACATGAGCTCTTCCCAAAAGACAGATGCTGTGGCGAAAAGAAATGATAAAAATAGGAGTGTAGTGTCTGGATCAGGTGAAACGTTTGGTCAGTGTATATAAAAAAACAAGGATGTATTACTGTAAGACTGGAGCTATTCCCAAAAGACAGATGCTGCAGCCAGGAAAATTACTTACATCAATAGGAGTATAGTGCCTGGATCAAGGGAAGTCATGATGCCCCTCTATTCTGCTTTGGTCAGACCTCATCTGGAATAATGCTGTGTCTAATTCTGGGTGCCACAATTCACTTTTGGAAGTTTTCTGGCACACTGACAAAAAGCTCAAAAAGGCTTGGACGCCAAGGTCTATGATGAGTGGCTTAAAGAGCTGGGGATGTTTAGCTTGGAAAAGAAAAGGTTGAGAAGGGACATCATGGCCATGTTTAAATATTTCAAAGGATTCCCCATTGACGAGGGAGCAAGCTTGTTTCTGCTGCCCTGCAAACTAGGACATGAAACAATGGTTTCAAATTAGAAAAGAGATTCCACCTAAACATTGGGAAGAATTTGTTTACTGTAAGAACTGTTGATGGTGGGATCTTTGGAAGTCTATAAACAATGGACAAAGGCTTTCATGGCCAGAATCACTGGGTTGCTGTGAGTTTTCCAGGCTCCATGACCATGCTCCAGAAGCATTCTCTCCTGATGTTTCTCCTACATGTATGGCAGGCATCCTCAGAGGTTGTGAGGTCTGTTGGAAACTAGGACAAGTGAGGTTTATATATATCTGGAATGTTCAGGGTGGTAGAAAGAAGAGTTGTCTGTTTGAGGCAAGTGTGAATGTTGCAATTGGCCACCTTGATTGGACAAATTGGTGGCTTTCAGGAGTACTGTGGTTGTGTATACTTGAATGGCAATGTATTGGTCTAAATTGCTTTTGGAGTTCTTTCCAGTGTCAAGAGTTTATGACACCTGTCAATATTCACTCTCTAATTTAAAAAACATATTGAAATATCCATGAAAGCTATACATGACTTTGGGTAGAAATACAAGAGTAAGATAATTTCTTGAATGCATTGAAATAAAACTAAGTAAGATCCAGAAATTAAATGGTAATTAACTCCTTTTCAAAGTAGGGAGTTGTATGTATTTAAAGTATAATTGTCTAATAAAAAACTTTAAAAAGTATCATTGTCCATGCTAAAGCAGACAATATCTATAGGGTTTAGGAAAACTGCAATATTTGTAGAAGTAAATTATTATTATTATTATTATTATTATTATTAAGTAAAGACATGTATATGCATTGAAAGAAAGATTCCAATGAGTTCTTTTTTTTAAAAAAAAGATATTTTTATTAAAAGTTTCTATTTTATCAAACATACATAAACACAATAGGGAAAAGGGAGGGGGATAACAGGAATGTTCTAATTCCACACTATTACATATATTCTTCATTTTTTTCTTTATACATGGGGTTCCTCTATGCCAGGGGTGCTCACACTTTTTCAGCATGGGAGCTACTGATTAGAAAACCAAGTCCCAAAGATCACCTACCCAGAAATGTAAAACGTATAACTATTTCCTTATTTATTTATTTATTTATATTTATTATTCATTTTTATGTACCGCTCCTTCCAGCAGGCTCGGGGCAGTTTACATAAAATGAAGTTATAAAACATCAACATTTCAATTTAATAACAGCAATATAAAACAGAGCATAAAAATACATCCAACCACCCCATTTCTCCCACACTGCCATATTACCACACATATTATCAGCCAGAAAGTAAGAAGAGAGGCTTTTGAACTGCAATGCCATTTAATACTCAGCATGGTAAACAAAGGGGCATGCAAAAATACATCCAACCACCCCATTTCTCCCACACTGCCATATTACCACGCATATTATCAGCCAGAAAGTAAGAAGAGAGGCTTTTGAACTGCAAGGCCATTTAATACTCAGCATGGTAAACAAAGGGGCATGCAAAAATACATCCAACCACCCAATTTCTCCCACACTGCCATATTACCACATATTATCAGCCAGAAAGTAAGAAGAGAGGCTTTTGAACTGCAAGGCCATTTAATACTCAGCATGGTAAACAAAGGGGCATGCATAAATACATCCAACCACCCCATTTCTCCCACACTGCCATATTACCACATATTATCAGCCAGAAAGTAAGAAGAGAGGCTTTTGAACTGCAAGGCCATTTAATACTCAGCAAGGTAAACAAAGGGGCATGCAAAAATACATCCAACCACCCCATTTCTCCCACACTGCCATATTACCACGCATATTATCAGCCAGAAAGTAAGAAGAGGCTGTTGAACTGCAAGGCCATTTAATACTCAGCATGGTAAACAAAGGGGCATGCAAAAATACATCCAACCACCCCATTTCTCCCACACTTCCATATTACCACTCATATTATCAGCCAGAAAGTAAGAAGAGAGGCTTTTGAACTGCAAGGCCATTTAATACTCAGCAAGGTAAACAAAGGGGCATGCAAAAATACATCCAACCACCCCATTTCTCCCACATTTCCATATTCCCCAACATATATTTCTCAAGGAACAAAGCAAGCAGAGGGGCTTTGGAGCTAAAAGGCCATTTTTAAACATTAAAAATAAACAAAGAGACATGTCACAGAACAATCAAGCACCCACCCCAAAGTAAAAAGACCGACCTTTGAGATGCGGTAAGGAAATGACCCCAAAGCGTCCTTCTCCTCCTCCTTCGTCATTGCTCCTATTTCCATGCCGCCGGCATGCGTGCCGCCTCCAAGAGCTCACAAGAGCTCACGAGAAGTCCGCGAGGCAAAATGGGTGCTTCTGCGCATGCACGCGGGGGCAGCCATGCATCGCATCATCCAGGCCCGCCCCCTTTGGTCTCCAACGACTCTGAGTGGCTGGAGAAAGACGGAGGGAGGAGGAGGAATCCAAAAGAGGGGGCCCATTCTGCCTCTTGGACTCTGAGCAGGGAGCGGGGAGGAGCAACGACGGAGGACTTCTTCGCAGAATGCAGGGGCGTGTGAAGAGGACCAACAGCAAAAAAACCTGGTCAGGGGCCTGAAGATCACCAGGATGAGGCCCAAAGATCACCCTGGTGATCCCGATCACCATTCTGAGCACCCCTGCTCTATGCTCTTACTCTAAAATTGAATATATGACAGTAGTACTCAACTCATTCTTATAGCTTATTTCATATTCTTGATAATATTCATTAATCAAAGTACAATCTGTCATTTATAATACCTTTACCCATAGTCTATCATAATTAATCTAATAATTTATTCAAGATTCCAATGAGTTCTGAAATTGCTCAGTGTCATAAAAGTGCTGAGATATGAAGCAGAAAATTAGAGAAGGGAAATATTGTTTTGTAAACATGAGAAAATGTGCCAGCGACTGGGATCTTAAGATGTTATTAAATGATGAGCAATTTACGTTAAGAGGTTTTTGTTTTTTTAGGGAAATCAGATAAAAATGAACACAATTCTGAAGAAGAACTGGATGATGAAGAAATACAACTTGAAGAAGAAAGGTGAATAAAGTTTTATTATTTCAGTGTAGTTTGGTTTTCTTTTTTGTATTACTAACTTTGACGGTATGCAGTCCACTGCTTTTAATAATGCCTTTGCTCATCAAGGCTAAAACCTATGGCTTTGATTTTTTAATTTAATCAACAACAAGTGGGCAGAAGTGTTTTAAAGTGCAGTGATGACCTCTAACTGCCTTTAGCCTCCGCACAGACTAAAAAGTATCCTTAGCTAATGATGGCAGGCAGCTGAAAGCCTGTGTTTCATTTTAGGCAACTGGAAGAAAAAAAAGGAGAGACTCCACTCCCTGGTAACAAATGAAATTTGGAGATGGTGATGTGAAAGTGGAGTAGAAAAGGGAATTGTCTGGGATGCCTCAGTCCAAACTTCCATAATATTCACATCCAAGCATTATTTGCCTATTAGTTTGCTTTTGAGTGAAATGGGTATTTTCACTGACCATACCTGCCATAGCAAGTATCTTGTGATGGCACCCATTACATTAGGAGCCCCTGGTGTTGCAGTGGATTATATCCTTGTTCCGGCAGGACTCCTGACCGACAGGTTAGCGGTTCTAATTGAGGAGAGCGGGTTGAGCTCCCTGTGTCAGCTTCAGCCCCCTACGTGGGGACATGAGAGAAGCCTTCCACTACGATTGTAAAACATCAAAAATCCAGTCATCCCCTGGGCAGCGTTCTTGCAGACAGCCAATTCTCTCACTCCAGAAGTGACTTGCAGCTTCTGAAGTCCTCATGACAGACACACACACACTATATTTATTCAATAATAGTTTTGTCCGATCTTTAATATATTTAGCAATAAGCCCAGATTGTTTTCTTTCAGGAGTTTTTAATAGTAAGCATCTCATTTATGTTTCTGTTTTGCAAGATGATTAGGTTGCTTTTCAAATATAAATAGCAGAGTATTTTTTTTGAAAAAAAATCCTGATATTCAATTATAGTATCACTCTGACTATATTTGCAGGCAAAAACTTCATGAAGAGTGGTTGCGGAGAGAGGAAAGAGCTCAAGAAGCTTTCAAGATCAGGAAAGAAAAAGAAGAGGCAGCAAGAAAACGACAAGAAGAGGAAGAGGTGTGGTATATACATTTATGTCTGTCCTTCTCAAGCCAGCATTCTTAACATAAAAAGTAAAACTTCACAGAAGAAATCATAAAAGTCAAACAGTTTTAATCCTTGATGAGAAATGCATTATTAAAATTAAAGTTGATATCTTTCATTAATTTAGTGTGTATTGGCTAAGGTAGCAGTCCTGACCTCAGTTTGAAGAGCCTGAGAAAGTTATGCACTCAACCAGGAGATTTTTGGCTATACTGGGTAGTTGATACACTTTTGGAAGTTTTCTGGCGCACTGACAAAAAGCTCAAAAAGGCATTGGCAGCTGATACTCAGGGCCCTTTGATTCCCCTATACGCTTATATTTGTCAGTAGCATTCTCTGACTATCTTCCTATTTACTATATGGTGGTTGCTTTGCCAGTAAATCTGTTCACTCTCCAGTCATTGGCCATAAATTAATTGGTCCAGAATAAATTTACCTGGAAGTGAGCCCTACTGAAGTTAGTGGGATATATTGCTGAGTAAATATGCATAACATTGTGCTGAAAGATTTCACTGATTATCAGGAAGAAAACTCTAACAAGCATTTTAGGCTATTTTAGTTATGTGCCACTGTAGTTGGCAATGAAAACACAAAGGAAAAGGGGTGTTAAATCAGTATGCATCCAGTAACAAAGCTACAGAACTTCCTTCAGTATTTCAAAAAGCAGGTGTATTGAGCTTGGGGAAGAGGCAAACCTATATTTATTGGGTTAGTGGCAAATTAACATTTTTCAATTTCGGTTTACCCTCTTCATAGAAATATTTAACCTGAGACAGGAGTTTCTATGCTCATGATTTTAAATGAAACTGCTATTTTTGATAAAAGGTCTGTTTTTGTTCTTTTTAAAGCAAAAAATAAAAGAAGAATGGGAGGAACAGCAAAGGAAAGAACAAGAGGAAGAGGACCGGAAACAGCAAGTGAAGAAAGAAAGAGAGGTGATTCCTGCTCTAGGAGGATAAACACAGTGCATATCCTCTCTATTATATACTAAAGTGCAAAATAGCTGTTGATATTAACATTTGCAAGACTGTACATAACATAGTATTAACCCAACCCTCATTCTGTGGATAAATTAGACTGCAGTCCTTACCCATCTACTTAAGTAAGCGTCATTGGACATAGCAGTATTTACTTCTAGGTAGATGTCAACAGAATGGAATTGTGAATATAATAGTTTCAACTCCTCATAAAGTATTGCAGGGGACAGAGGTGATTCAGTCGTAAGTCGCCCCGAGCCTATCGGAAGGAGCGACTAACAAATCAAAATAATAATAATAAAAAGTTGTTCAACCAATTCTATTTTTTTTTGCAGAAATAAAGATTATATCCCCCAAATATAATGATGCCTAGCAGCTCCATTTCTCTATGCAGTTGGAATTATGATTCACTTCATAAGGGAGAGAGAAATAAAGGGGAGCTAACTCTCAGTAACTAATTATTGTTTGGTTTGCATCTGGACGGGATCCCCTTTCTCACACTCGCAGATGCTTGAGATCGTTATTATAGTTGGCTCTCATACACAGAATTCTTGCTGGGAGGCTGTGGGCCAAGTTACAAACTTGTATCTGTGTTTAGTTTAATTTCTGCAGAATCAGCCTTGACTTATGCTTGTCCGGTTCCTTAACCACTTTTTTCCACTCAAAGATATTGCAGCTCACCAGTACCTGATTCATTCATCAAGATGTATCTTTTTTGTAGCTTGTTGGGGTGCGGGTAGGGTAGATATCTGAAGCTGCTAACACTCTGCTTTTTATAGTTTAATCTTTGACCAGTGTGCAGTATATTTAGAACATATTTTCTGCTAAGGAAATTTCTTGGTTAACCTTGTTTAGAGCAATAGCACTGTCTCACACTATTCTGGGTTTCAGCTGGAGTAGAGTTAGGCAAAAGCACTGAGTAAATATTCCTAGGAACTTTTGAAAATTAAAAATAAATATACAGTTAGCATATATTACTTCCTCAATGTAACAAGGAGATTCAGGATAATTACCCTTTTCTTCTAATAAGAATTACATTTAAACAGATAAGTAGGATGAACACTTTGGTTCAACCAATTTTTTAAGGCTATGGCAAGCTGGGTTTGGTTAAGATGGCCAAAGCAGGCATACATGTGCTTCCATTTATATTGGGTGGCATTTTATTTCTTGTTTACAAGATCAAAGTAGATTTGTACTGCTTAATCAGCTTTTAATCAATGTGTAGGAATAAATCAGCTGTATGCAATGTCTGTTCTTTCTTTAGGATTTTGGCTCTGAATTAGAGAGAAAGAGGGTTTGTGTACTAAAATGAATTTAATTGGCATTGTTACTCTTAGAATATTGGAATAAACAAAATATTCAATACTGAAGATACAAAGTAAATTTTGTGTGGCAAAAGAAGTATAGAAAAAGAAATAGGGTCCTGTTTTAAACTATCTAGTGTTACTCTGCTGTGTGTTGAAGATCACAAGCTTTGCAGATGATTCTCTGCTCCAGACCCAAATACCATACAGATTGAAGCAGAGATTTAGGCCACATGAAACTGTTTTGCACAGTGTTGAGTATATTATGTGCAGTTGGTCCTCAGTATCCACTAGGATATGCTTCCAGTCCCTTCCTCACGTTCCAGGATATCTGTGTTTTGGTCTCATTATATACAATGCCATAGTAACATGGCATCCCTAAAATAAAATGGAAAATAACTGAAATGAGTGGAGGGAACCTAAGATCTGTGAAATGGTGGCAGATCTAGCCAGGGTGTACCTCTACATCAGTAAAAATGTAGTGAGGAATAAAATCAAGGTTTGGAATACTTTTTTCAAGTGAGGTTGACTTAACCAGTGGGTGCAGAAACTTGAGCTATGGAGAACTGATTGTACATGAAGTGATAACAGTTTCAGCTAAAGCTGTTTTAACACTAGGTTGTAGCACAACAAACATGAAAAAATCAGAGAGAGTGACTGTTTTTGCAAAGATTTTTTAAATCTGGATTGGATATATAATACTGAAACATTGAACTCAAATGTTGCATCCATCAATGCAGCAACAATCTTTGAATGGAAGATGAACTGTTACACAGATGTCATCAGTATGTATTCCACTCAAAGATGCTGCTGCATTGGTGGTGAAGCTAGGCACACTTAATCTTCAGGACATCACCAAGGAGACTGTTTTTAAGCCAGCGTTCCAGGCATGCTCCTTCACAATAGTTTACAGAATGAAATCCTGCAGAATGAAATCTGGCGTAATACGTCAACAGAGCAATTCTAGGCCAACGAATTCCAATAAAGAGAAATATTCTAAAGAAATAGGAAAAACTGGTAATATTTTTTGTCTTTCCATTTAATTCTTCGCATTTTTGTTTATCTGTCTAGTTGTTGAGAAAGGGAATGTTGTTGAGTGATGGTAGAAATTAAGGACACTATTCTAAATACAGTGGCAGGATCCAACAGTGGACTTGCGCTGTTGGAAGAGTGTAATCCAGTAGCCTCCACCTCACATCTTCAGCTGTCAATTTGTTTCCTAGAAAACACTTCAGAGACAGTTTTCAGAAGCGGAGAAGTTTTCAGTTAGAGGTGAGAGGAAAAGGTGGAGGAAGTTCTGCAACTGTAATATTAGATTTAGGCCACAATGGCTGTACATTTTTGTGTTTGGAATCTTAATTATGTAAGACTTAGTTGACTTAGTTGTAATTTAATAAAAGTACTGATGCCCAAGAACATGTATTTTAAAACAAAACTTTTACAATCTTAACTAAAGAACCCAGGTGATGTCTGCTTTCAGAGTTTTCACTAGTCCTGTGTTTGCACCATTATAGGAAGCTGTGAAGAAGATGTTGGATCAAGCTGAAAGTCAGGTGAGCTAAAACTGTTTAAAATGGAACAAACAGATCATTGAATTTCTGAACTGCTCTTTATCTTCATATCAGCCTCTATTATTGATACTTATATAATGCATTCTATCTCTTTTAATTGTGCTCTTTTAATTTTGTTTTAATTGTGTTTTATTGTATCCCGCTCTGCTGTGAGCCGCCCCGAGCCTCCCGGGAGTGGTGGCCTAGAAGTCCGAGAATTATGGGTTGCTTACCTGTAACCGTAGTTCTCTGAGTAGTCACCTGTGGATTCACACATCTGATAATTCCTGCTGCCAAGCAGAACAGTTCGGAACCTTCTAGAAATATAAAAACCCTAGCCCCACCCCTCCCGCCCCAGTATATTGCTCGAGGGTGGGGCTAGCCTCCAATTCTCTTCCGCCGCACAAGGCAACCAGAAGGCGGGGCATGACACTCGAGGGGAAGGAAGGGTGGGGATGTGTGAATCCACAGGTGACTACTCAGAGAACTACGGTTACAGGTAAGCAACCCATAATTCTCTTTCGTAGTCACTGTGGATCTCACACATCTGATAGAATAGCGAGCTACAACTAACCTTGGACGGAGGGCGTCATGCCACCGCCGAAAATAACACTGCTCTTCCAAACTCAGTATCTCTTCTGGAGACAGCATCCAACTTGTAGTGGGTGACGAAGGACGACGGCGATGACCAGATGGCGGCCCGACAGACTGAATCCAGGGGTACCCCGCGTAGAAAGGCAGCGGAAGTTGACACTGCCCTTGTTGAATGAGCATTAACCTGCTGGGGTAAAGTCTGTCCTTCCATAACATATGCCAATCGAATTGCTGCTACGATCCATGAGGAAAGTCTCTGGGTCGACACCGGCAACCCCACCTCGTCCCTGCGGTACTTAACAAATAACTTCGGGGTCTTCCTAACTGCGGCTGTTCTATCTAAATAGAAGGCCACCGCTCTCCTGACGTCTAGAGAGTGTAGACTGCGTTCTAGGGGTGTGGACGGGTCTCTAAAGAAAGCTGGAAGTATTATCTCTTGTGGAAGGATTTTGCTATCTTAGGGAGGAAAGCAATATCTGTACGAAGAACCACTCTATCCCTGTGGAATCTAACGTAGGGTGGATCCGCCCGGAGGGCCAAGAGCTCGCTCGCCCTCCTGGCGGAGGTCACCGCTATGAGGAAAGCCACCTTCCAAGAAAGGTGGGAGATATGAGCAGAGGAAAGGGGCTCAAAGGGTGGTTTCATAAGTGACGCTAGTACAAGGTCGAGACTCCAGGCAGGGACAATCGGAGCAACAGTAGGTTTGCGATTCTGCAAACCTCTTAGAAAGGTGCGAACTAAGGGGTCTCCAAATATAGAAGGTATGCCCGCCCTACGTCGGTACCACGCCAGAGCGGCCAGGTAGCACTTTAGCGACGCAGGCGACAGACCCGCTTCAGATAGCGAAACGAGGAAATCTAAAACAGTGGACACGGGTGCTGAATTAGGGTCCACCCCCAAAGGGGTAACAAATTGAATAAACCGATTCCATTTATACACATAGGAGCGTTTAGTGGACGCTCTATGGGCAGCCTCCAAGATGTCTCTAACAGGGCGGGATAACTGATCAAACTGAGTTAACGGGGGGGGGGGGGGGATCCTCCACGCGGTAAGCTTCAGTTTGCGTACCTCTGGATAGAAGACCCTCCCCCCCTGGGAGGTGAGAAGGTCCACCCTGTACCGTAATGGGACAAACGTCCTGTTGGACAGTGTTAGGAGAGTGGCGAACCACGCTTGACGGGGCCACCACGGGGTGATTAATATGCAGGAAGGGCTGTCCACTAGTAACTTGGCTACCACCCTGGCAATGAGGGGAAAGGGTGGGAAGGCATAGAGGGAGTGACAAGTCCACCGAAGGAGGAACGCGTCCCCTAGGGACGTCATTGTCCTGTGCTCGTAACGGGAGCAGTAGAGGGGGCACTGTGCATTCTGGGCCGTTGCAAACAAGTCCACCTGTGGTTGACCCCACGCTCGAAAGAGTCTCAACACCTCGTCCGGGTGGAGCATCCATTCGTGGTGAGATAGCGGCGTTCTGCTTAGACAGTCCGCCAGCGTATTCTCCCCCGGGACATGTAGAGCCATGAGATGAACATTCCGGGCTAGGCACCAGTCCCAGATCTGGATGGTGAGGTGCAACAGGGGTTTGGAGTGGGTTCCCCCCTGCTTGTTCAAGTAGAACATGACGGTGGTGTTGTCCGTCAAGATTTGTACTACTTTCCCTGTAACAGTGCTCTCGAAGGATTGAAGGGCCCTGTGAACCGCTAATAGTTCTAACACATTTATGTGTAGAGTGGCCTCGGAGGGGGACCACGTACCCTGAGTGGTGAGGTCGCCGGAATGAGCGCCCCACCCTTTCAAGGACGAGTCTGTAGTGATGGTGAGAACAGGCTCTGGCCTTCGGAACGGGAGTCCTGCACAGACCCACTCGGGCCTGGTCCAGCGCCTGAGGGATTGCAACACTTCCTCCGGAAGTTGTAACTGGGTACTGGGATCTCCCGTTAGAGGGTCGAAAATGCTCAGGAACCATGCCTGAAGGGGTCGAAGCCGCAGGCGGGCATAAGGGGTCACTGACACCGTGGATGCCATGTGGCCTAGTAGCACCTGGACGTCCCTTGCCGAAATAGTGACTAGGCCGATTGCCATGTATAACAACCCCAGCAAGTTGGCGAATCATTCTGGGGGAAGGTAAGCTCTTTCTGAGTCGGAATCCAGAAGGGCCCCAATAAAGGCCACCCTTTGTGATGGTGATAGGTTGGACTTTTCTGTGTTCACCAACAGGCCGAGCGACTGCAGAAGAGATAAGACAAAAACAATATGGGAGCTTAACTGGTTAGATGAACGGGCTACAATTAGCCAATCGTCTATATATGGATAGACAGTGATGCCCTTGGTCCTAAGGAAGGCCGCGACTACGGCCATGCACTTCGTGAAAACACGAAGCGCGGTCGCTAGGACGAAAGGAAGGACATTGAAACAGAACGCCGACCCCCCGACCCTGAACGAAAGGAATCTACGGTGGTGAGAGGCGATCGAGATATGAAAGTAGGCATCCCATAGATCAATGGTTGCAAACCACATGTCTTTATTAAGAAATGGTAAAATAGAATCAAGGGTAATCATGCGGAAACGCTTGGGTGTAATGAACCTGTTCAAGGCCCTAAGGTCCAAAATAGGTCTATATCCCCCCCCCCCCACGCTTATCAACCAGAAAGTATTTGGAGAAAAAACATTCGTGGAACTGGGATGGGGGAACCTCGGATATGGCGCCCTTCTGAAGAAGGGCGTCCACCTCTAGCTGCAGGGCAAAGCTGGCGGAGGTACGGCACATGTTGCCGACCGGTGGCGTCGCGTCAAATTCAATGACATAACCAAACCTGATTACGGAGAGGACCCACCTATCCGTGGTAATGTCCCCCCACGCCTCAGCGAACGGGCGTAACCTATCGTTAAACAACAACACGGGGTTGGGGAAGAACTAGGTTGGAACTCTAAACCAGGAGTTAGGGTCTGGGGGGGGCTACAGGTAGCGCGGGGTCATCAAAGATGCTTCTTGGAGGCAGGTGCATTCTTATTTTTGTTAGGGTACGGTTGGAACCGCGGCTTCGACCCGAAGGAATTGCCAAAATTCCTCCTATTCTGCTGAAAACGGCCTGAGCCACCACATCTATTTCTAAACTGCCCCCCCCCCCGAGGAGTTGGGGAATCTACGATAAAACCCTTGGCCACGATACCGTGGCCTTTGCTGGTACGGCTGCCACGTATACCCGTAGCCCTTTGCTGCCACCCTGACTTCTTGTTTGGACTTTAAATTGGTATCCGTGTCAGGGTTAAACAATCCTTCCGTGTGGAAGGGAAGCTCTTCCGCGAGGGCCTTGGCCTCCTCTGAAAGAGTGGCAGATCAAAGCCAAGCATGCCTCCGAATGGATGTGGCCGCACCTATGAGACCCGAGGCATCTTCGACCAGGTGTCGAGCGAACTCCTTTTGGGCCTTAACTAGGGCGGATGCCTCTACAGCAAATGACTTGGGAACCAGCTGATGTTCATGGGGCAACAGGTCAAAGTAGGGTGTGACCTTATCCCACAGATACCTCTGGTATCCTGCCATATAAGTGGCACAGTGGGCCATCCGCACCAGCATGCCTGCATTGAGATGGACCTTTTTTCCGAGAGAGTCTAATTTTTTGCCCTCCTTGTCGGCCGGCGAAACCGCGGCGGTGTTAGGCCGTCTAACCTTAGACATTTCAAGGACTACAGTGTTAGCCCTGGGGGGTTTCAACACCCATTGGGCTGAGGGGAGGCTAACCCTGTACAACGACTCCAGCTTCTTTGGTACCGCAGGGACCGAGTTAGGGGAAACATTAGGGCCCTTGGCTAGCTTAAGCATAAAGGGGAGTTCCGGCATCAAGGTTGAAGTAGGAGACACCTGCTCGTGCGACGCCCACATGGGGTCAGAAACGGTGTCTGGAGCTTGGGGGGCTGGCAGAGAAAGCGCGTTCAGCATTCGTGTCACCAAAGCTATGAACACATTAATGTCGGGCTGAGGAGGCATAGTCCCATCGACAGCGCCCCCTTCCCTCTCCGACTCGCCATCAGAGGCCGGGTCTGAGTCATGTGGAGCAGTGTCGCCCAAGCCCATCTGGGTGGCACACACGGTCGTCAGGAGCTGACCTTGAGGTAGCGATGGCACAGTTGGTGGCACCGCGATCGTCGCCTGGGCCTGGGCCGGCTGGCACAGTGGCACGGGTACTGGAGCAGGTCCTTGGGGTGCAGGGTTTACAGTTAAGGGTCCAGGCCGAGGTATAGGCAGCGACTCAATCAAGGGAGCAGGCTGGCACAGCGGCATGGGCATTGGGACAGGTCCTTGGGGTGCAGGGTCCGCAGACAAAGGGCCAGGCCGAGGCACAGGCAAAGGCTCACTTAAAGGAGCGGGTTCTGCATTTTGCCTCTGTGGAGGTGTAGCGTCAGCCCTGGGATCTCCCACATAAATCAACCTCCCATCGGACGCGAATTGCCAGAAACCAGGAAGGGAGGCGAGGGCCTCGGAAGAGCGCCTGACAGAAGGGGATCGTGCCCTTCTGGCCCTTCAGCTCCTGCTCCTCCGGGACCGTCGGTATCGAGATGGTGAGGAGGACGAAGAGGAGCAGGAGGAAGAGGAGGAGGATCGATGGCGACGGCGCCTCCGCATGCTCCGTCTCGAGGGGGAGCGATCGTGCCTCCCGGATCGCTCCCGGCGGTACCGCGGCGGCGATGGGCGCTCAACTCGGCTGGGTCCCCCGCTATTCACCGTCCTGGCGCGCGCCGTATCCGGGGGAGTGATCTCCATCCCGGCGCTGCCCCCCGGTGCGGGGGTGAGGTGCTCCGGCATCGGGGGAGAGGCGAGAACGCCGTCCCCGGCGGAGTTGCCCTGCGCAGCCGCAGATGGGGCCGGCTGTTGGGCTACCAGCTGCAGTTGCTGTGGCCCAGCCATCAGGTGGCGCTGCGGCTCCTCCGTTCGGCCATAAGGCTGCGGAAGAGCAGCGGGGGCTGGAAATGGCGCAGCGGCTCCCGGGATTCGCGCCATTTCTGAGCTTGAAGGAGGAGAGGCCCTCGTTGTCTCAGAGAAGCCATTTTTAGGGGAAGAAGCTGAAGAAGGGTTTCGGCCGCCATCTTGGGTAGGGGCCGAAACGGTCGCTGTCTTCCCGCCCAATTTTTTAGGCTTTTTCTTGGTGAGGGGCTTGATGGGGTTTTTTTCAGTCCGCGCCAAGGGGGGGGGGGCGGACGATGGCCCCGCTGCCTGGTCGTCGGGTGGATGAAGAGCCCTTTCATACAGGGCAGCTTTAAGCCTGGCATCCCTGTTCTTCTTGTTCTGCGGGGTGAAGCCCCTGCAGACAGAACAATTCTGGGTGCGGTGTCCCTCTCCCAGGCACCCTAAACAGAGGGAATGGCCATCCGAATCAGGGATCACGTTAAAGCACTGGATGCACTTTTTAAAGGACGCCGCTGCCATGGCTAGGGAATGGACAGGAGGGAGAGAGGTACCTTGCCGGCCGAAGTCAAATCACACCAGAGAGTCACGTTAGCCAGAATCAGTCCAGGTCATACACAGAAGGTCAGTCAAAAGAGTCAATCACTTTAGCAAAGAAGGAAAAATAGAAGCTCGCTAGGAGAAGGTTCTCTGACTGCTGCTAAGGCGGCGGATCAAGAGAATTGGAGGCTAGCCCCACCCTCGGGCTATTATATACTCGGGGGCGGGGAGGGGTGGGGCTAGGGTTTTTTATATTTTTAGAAGGTTCCGAACTGTTCTGCTTGGCAGCAGAAATTATCAGATGTGTGAGATCCACAGTGACTACGAAAGAGAAATAATTTTTTTAAAAAAATTGATTTGTTGAATAGCAGTGCAACATATGGCAACATTATTTTTCTTGAGGATACACTTAGGGATCAAGTGTAAGTTAGAAGAAAATTAGAAAAGTGACAATTTGAAACTATGTTTATGAGGATCTGTCAAAGCGTAGATAGTATGGCAGATACCACATGCTAAAAAGTAATATGTAGAGATAGATACTGATACCTGAGACACTAAAGTCAGCATTTCCCAATGCTCATTTAACTTTCCTTTTACAAAACCTGTCATGGAACGTTGGAGGAAGCAACCTCTCAAGCCGCCTCTATATATTTTGTAACAATGTTTTATTAGTATGTTATTTTGTAACCTGAAGTGTATGTCCTGTTTGTAGTTTGCAGTTACCTTGTCTCTTTGTACTGTGGGAGGGGCTACGATCGTGTGACTGATGGTTTGTTCAGTTTTAAAATAAATGACAGAGAAGTCAGTTGAGCCTTGTTAGAGGATGTCTGAGCATTTAGTCCGTTTCAGTGTAGAAGTCTTTTAGTGTGCACAAGCTAATGTTAGAAGCTGGTAAATTGTTGAGGCTTGCACTTTCTTGTAAAGTGAGCTCTTATTGAGAAAGCTGTATGGACCATCACAGTTCGTGAAGAAACAGTTAAAGTTTGTAGCTTTTTAGATACAAGCTCTCCAAATGTTTTTGATGTTTTTAAGCCTCAAAAGAAATGTGCCTGTATCATTGAATGCATGAAGTAATAAGTTAACAAACATTGTTATTTTTAAAAGAAGTCTGCTTGAATCTTTGCCTGCCTAAAGCATCAAATAAACTCAAGGAATACTCCTCGCAAACTTTGCTACCCCTCGTGGGTTGCACCCCTAACAGGTTGTGATCCATCCATTATCCCCAATATAGAAATTGAGTTCTCTCCATCCCAAGATTGGTATTGGGGTACTATGACCCACTTTGTAAAAAAGTAATAATAAAGGAAAATGGCTAAATGATACTCATTGAAATCTTCAGGAACAGCTGTTTTCCTTTCATTTAAAGTTCCTATCTTACCTTCACTGGTGTTACTTTACTCCTATAGAAAAAGTGTTCATGGTGGCTTCGAGAGGACTCTGGGGGTGTGATACTAACTCTTTAATTTGCCTACCCCTATGATTAACTATTACAGGTAATAAAACCCATCTTCTCCATAGCAGGAATTTTGATCTATCCAGGAAATCTAGTTAAAATTAGTTATTGGTGCTTATTAATAAACACTGTTTTATGTATTGTCTAAGGCTTTCATGGCTGGAATCACTGGGTGTTGTAGGTTTTTTTGGGCTATATGGCCATGTTCTAGAGGCATTCTCTCCTGATGTTTCGCCTGCGTCTATGGCAGGCATCCTCAGAGTTTGCGAGGTCTCAGCCTCTGAGGATGTTTGCCATAGATGCAGATGAAACATCAGGAGAAATGCCTCTAGAACATGGCTATATGGCCCAAAAAACCTACAACAGCCCAAACACTGTTCTGATTCTTTCAACATGTTAATTCCTTTATTTAAAAAACAGCTAGAAAATGGAACTACGTGGCACAATCCAGAACCTCCAGAGAATATTGGGACAGAGAAAGATCGAGCCAATTGCCCTTTCTACATTAAAACTGGAGCTTGCAGATTCGGAGACAGGTAATTCAGCTCTAAATGGATCTTTAAAGTATTCTGCATTTGCTTAAAACATCTAGGTTAAATAATATTTGGGCTAAAATTCTGAGAGTACAGTGTTGTGCATGCAGATTTCCACTTGCACTTTCCTTCCCTTCCTCCCTCTTTTCTTATGCCTGACCTTAAGGATCCCTTCACACTTTGGTAGATTTTAGAAGTGAGCAGCAGGAAGGAGGGGTCTGTTCTGATGAATTCAACTGAATTTTACACTTTGGAAGGAAAATTCTGCTTATTGACCGACTCCTTTTGTGTTCTGTCTCCTGTAAATGGAGACTTCTGTTCATGATGTGAAAATGTGAGCTATTGTTTGCATCACTTAATGCATTTTAAGCAAACAGATTTAATTGCTCTTGCTGGTACTGAAGGCCTCTCTTTTAAAGATTTTCTACTACATACTGAGTTCCTCAAAATAGGGAAGGGGATTGGAACAGACATTGATCAGTATTGAACCTTCCAAATATTTACTGAAGTTACTTCAGTGCTTGGAGAACAAAAATCCATGTTGATATTTGTGTTTTTCTTTTCACTGCAAATATCACATGGTCTTCGATACTGAGAATCCCTTTGTCCATATTAGAAGGGCTAGAAGGAATCCTACTTTTATAGTAACTGCAGAGCTTTGGCCAACTATGTAACCATGATAAAGTATGTTTTGCACAAAGACTGTGATTTCAACATGAGTCCCCCTGCGGGGGTGAGAAGCTACGAGGTACAAATACCACAAATAAATAAATAAATAATAATAAATAGTCAAGGCACACAATGGCAGGAAAATTGACTACTTCTCCACTTAATAAAAACTAAAAATGTGTTATGTTTTGATGTAATTCGTTAATATGTTTTTTCCTCGTTGGCATTGAATGTTTGCCATACATGCTGGAAACTGCCCTGAGTCCCTTCAGGGAGATAGACAGGTCTAAAAGTTTTTATTATAACTTCTCTACGTGGCTAATTAGATTGAGGGGAGTCCTTTTAAATTTAAGAAATAATCAAAAATGGATCAAAAATGACATTAGAAGAGACAATTACAATATGGCATCAGAGATTCTTTATCAGGCATGTTTCTCTTTCCTGTCATAAGTTTTCCCAAAGACGCTGTCTAGGCCAAGAACTTGGCAAACTTTATGTTGAGAAATAGGCACAAATCACTGAATCCCTCACATCATAACTTCATTCCCTTGATAAACAGGCACATAGGGTACATTTTAAGCTATTGTTTTTTCTTTTAAAAAGAAATCATTTATAAAATGAATAAATTTAAAATGAGGAGGAGGAATAGATGGCAATACTGCCATTATACCCGATTAATAGCTGCCATCCATATCTGTGCCCTGTTTGTCCCACCAGCTCAATAGACATCTTGAACAGTGATCAATCTTAATTGCCCCCAAGGAACTGAGAAACTGACACTTATGTTTGATGTTTTGTTTCATGTCTGATATAATAGATTGCATTTTATTTAATTTTTGTTGTTAAGTTATAATTTGTTGGGTTGTCAATTTTCGTTATTATGGGTGTATTGTTAATATGTTATTAGGCATTGAATGCTTGCCTTTTTATGTTTGGAATCTTTCCTGAGTCCCTCCAGGTGGAATGTAAATGAAGTTGTTGTTGTTATTATTATTATTAAATTTATAATATGTAACATTAGCTATGAAAGAAAAAGAATAACATGGTTTTTTTCTCTCTTTAAAGATGTTCTCGGAAACACAATTACCCAACCTCTAGCCAGACACTCCTTATTAGGGGCATGTTTGTTACTTTTGGGATGGAACAGTGTAAAAGAGATGACTATGATACAGATGCCAGTCTGGAATACAGTGAGGAAGAAATCTACCAGCAGTTTCTAGACTTTTATGAAGATGTACTTCCCGAATTCAAAAATGTAGGGAAAGTTGTCCAGTTCAAGGTACACTAATTTTTTTTAGCAAACTTCTATTTGTAAATTCTTTTCTTGAATGAACTAAGAAATTGTGATCTCTGCAGAACAAGATGTCTTGCTTGTAGTCCTTGTACTTGCTGAAACAAAGTGAAGTTTAAAAAAATGGAAGCCCCCCTCCTCATAAATAAATGGCTGTGATTTTATGTTACTGGGAAAAATCTGTGATTCCAGGAAGATAATAAAAAGATTTTCTGATGTATTCACTAACCAACCTGTGATCTACTTACAAGGGAAAATATGAAGATATTGCTCCTCTTGATAAACTGACATGGGCTGGTGCATCTTGGAGCACCATCCATTCCCTAAGCAGGCTCTCTAATAACACTAATGGTGATGTCAGAATTCAGAAGCTTTTGTAGAGACTATGTGAGGGAATTCTTCCCTATGTCAGCCTATTTCTGCCTGCTACTCATGGAACTTACCAAGTGGATGGAGAGATGCTCCTCACAGTCCTTGTGCCAGTTGCTCTTTGGCCCCAGTTGAATGTCTTTTAAAAGGAATACATGTTTGGACTAACTGTCCTTACAAACTGTATAATTCCTCCAAGACAAAGGGTTCTCCAGCAAGATTCTGTTTGAAGATCTTAACATTGAGAAAACTTTTACTTTAATACATAGCCTTACTTGTTTAGAAAGTGCCATTGGTGGCTCAGAAGCAGTGTTAAATATTCATTGAACTCTTTATGGATTCTAGTAAAATTAACTACATTATTTTATGGAAAAATGAACATATGCAGAAGTGTTACCTATAAGGTATGCTATTAATATTACACCTGGAGAATTTAGTTCAGGGATTGACAATCCACTATCCTCTGAATATTTTTGTACTACAACTTCCCTTATTCTTTTTTTTTAATGGGGATTGAGTTGTTATTAATTGGTTAACCCTTTACATATATCTAATAAGTCACAAAGGAAGAACAAGAAAAGTTGAGTTTTTTGGGACCTAAGGGGGATTTTTATACGTTATCATTGTTACCACTAAAACTTCATCTCTATTCCATTAACACGCATTACAAAAATATTGGAGATTATATCCTCTATAATAAATCTAAATTTAAATGTAATAGTTATATCTTTGTGTTCCTTTTTATATTGTCTCATATTCTTACTTTTTCTTCCAGTTCTTCTTTATTGAAAGCTGATCTTGATTGTTCTTGACAGATTTTTTTTCTTTTAAATCTTTGTTATCTATTGCTTCCCTTATTCTTGATGATTTGCTGAATGCAAAAAATGTATTTTCAGATGCTGTTTATTGTAGAGATATGATGAATTGCACACTTTGAATATGCAGGCTTTGAGCTGAGAAGGCTTAGATTAGGGTTCCTTGGAGCCCTTTTTGAAGCAAAAGTTTCTCATGGAGCCCCCCCAAAAGTTTATATATTGTATTATATATAAATGTGTGTATGTATCAGGCATGGGCAAATTTTTGAATGCATTGCATTTTAACATTTGACAGACGGTCTAGGCCAGATGGATGGGGAGTATTTGTGTGAACTACAGTAATTGAAAAAAGATATGAACGAATTCCTATGCACACTGCATATACAGTATATCATTTGTAGTGCAAAAGAAAGAAGGAACAATACAATATTTAAAATAAAGAACAATTTTAAATGATATAAACTTAACAGTTTATCAATAGAATACCCCAGTGGCCTTCCAGTCCAACCCCCTTCTGGCATACAGGAAAAATACAATCAAAGCACCCCCAACAGATGGCCACCCAGCCTTTGTAGTAGTAGTGGTAATAATAATCATGGGGCAGAGGAGGAGAGACGCGCAGAGCTCTTTAGGATGTTTCAGGTAGTCCTAAGGGCTATGTGGAGCACACTTTTGAGAACTGCTGGCTTAGATAGATACATGCTAAACTAAAACCAGAGAGCTAGCATGATTTGAGTGTTGGACTGGTACAGTCCAACACAGTTGAAACCACCATTTGATTTTGGAAACCTGCTAAATGACATTTTGCAAGTCATATTTTCTCAGCCTCAGAGGAAGTCAAGGGCATAGAAAACACATGACCACGCTCTGGTCACATCCCGAATAGATTACTGCAACGCACTGTACGTGGGGCTGCCTTTGAAGACAGTTCGGAAATTACAACTAGTCCAACGGGCGGCAGCCAGATTACTAACTGGAGCTACATACAGGGAGCATACCACCCCCCTGTTGTGTCAGCTCAACTGGCTGCCTATCCACTTCCGAGCTCAATTCAAAGTGCTGGTCTTGACCTTTAAAGCTCTATACCAGGGCTGTCCAACTGGTGGCCCACAGGCCATATATGGCCCCCAGCCCCTTCCCCATGGCCCCCTGCCCTCCTGCAAGATATCTGCTTTTTAAGATTTTTTTTAAAAAAAAATTAAATATTTTTTTGAATATTTTTTATTTATTTTTTTCGTGGCGGGGTGAGGGGCGGGGCAGGGAGGAGGAGCAGGCTTCCTTCCTCCTCCTCCTACCCTCCCTCCCCCCTCTCCCTCCCTCCCTCCTTTCCTTCTTTCTTTCCTTCCCCTTCCACCACCTGAAAGAAAGAGGGAAGGAGAGAGTGCACCGAACAAGAGGGGCGTGGCCAGAGCAGAAAAGGGGCGGGGCCGAGTTCGGCGCGCGCGGGGGGGGGGTGCTCATCCATTCCCTTTCCGGCTTCCTCCTCTTCTGAGGATTCGTGCCAAGTTTGGTCCTGATCCATCATTATTTGAGTCCACAGTGCTCTCTGGATGGAGGAGAACTACAACTCCCAAACTCAAGGTTCAGTACTTTCTGTTGCTCTCATGAGAGTTTAGGTTTGATTCAACATGGCTGAGGAATGCTTTGATTGTATTTTCCCCTTATGGCAGAAGGAGGTAGGACTGGATGGCCCTTGGAGGTCTCCTATTCTAGGAACCCATTGTAATTATTATTATTATCATCATCATCAGAGGCTGAATGGCCATCTGTGAGGAATGCTTTGATTGTGTTTTCCCCTTATAGCAGAAGGAGATTGGACTGGATGGCCCTTGGAGGTCTCCTATTCTAGGAACCCATTGTTATTATTATTATTATTATCATCATCATCAGAGGCTGAATGGTCATCTGTGAGGAATGCTTTGATTGTATTTTCCCCTTATGGCAGAAGGAGATTGGACTGGATGGCCCTGGATGGTCCTTGGAGGTCTCCTACTCCAGGAACCTGTTGTTATTATTATTATTAGCAGAGGCAGAATGAATATTATGCCTTATCATTCAGGGTAATAGGCCTGTGTGGAAGGGCCTTGGCTTCTTATTTGACTTCCTTTCCACACATCTGAATAAAATCCCATGTTATTTGCTTTAAACCAGATTATATGAGTGTGGACTCTGATAATCCAGTTCAAAGCAGGCATTCTGGGTTATATGGCTGTGTGGAAGGGCCCTGAGTCCACACTGCAATATAATCCAGTTCAAAGCAGGGACTGGGACTTGAGACTGGGATTTTGGTGTTCATCTCTATCTCCAAGTCAAAGCCCCGGTGTCCTCCACAGACACCTCCAAGGCGGGTAGGGGGCGGAGCCGGGGCTGGGCAGGGGTGGAGCCAGGGAGGGGACGGAGCGGGGGCGGAGGCGACCCTTCGGCCCCCCAGGTCATTTGTAACCGGAATTCCGGCCACAGGTCCGGTAGAAGTTGGACAGCCCTGCTCTATACGGTTCTGGCCCAGCTTACTTGTCCGAACTCATCTGCCGCTATGTCCCACCTCGTAATTTAAGATCATCCGGGGAGGCCCTGCTGTCGCTCCCGCCAACTTCTCAAATGCGGCTGGTGGGGACGAGGGAGAGGGCCTTCTCGGTGGTGGCTCCCCGTCTGTGGAATGCGCTTCCTAGCGACATACGATCAATTCCATCCCTCCTGACATTCAGGAAAAAAGTAAAAGCCTGGCTATGGGACCAGGCGTTTGCACACTAGCACAAGGCAGCATTTTAGACTGGATTTTAATGGAAAGTTGATGAATAGGGTTCAATACTTTTTATGGACGGAACACTGTTGTTTTTTAAAAAACTTAAATGAATGTGTATGATATGTTGATGTAATTGTATTTTAATGTATTTTAATGCGTAATGTTTTTGGGGGTTTTATACTGTGTTTTACTGTGTTGGCATCAAATTGTGCCTTTTTGGAAGCCGCTCTGAGTCCCCCCTCGGGGGTTGAGAAGAGCGGGGTAAAATGCCGGAAATAAATAAATAAATGATAAGTCTGAAATGACTTGATGGCACACAAGAAAATCAGGTTAATAAGCACATTTGTTTGCACAACTGGTTTGACAGTACTTTATGTGGTATAAATAAGGCATGCAAGTCATGTCATCATGCACTCATTTGCATATTTCTCAGAATACTAATTTAGCTAAATTAGTTAGTGGAGCTTATTTCTAGTTAAGCTCCTGTAGGAGCGCAGCCTAAAAATGTATCAAAAAGGTGCTTCCAGAGTCGAACTAGAAATGTTATTCTGAGGTGTGTTTGTACTCAGTGCTGCCTGAATAGTTCTCATTTAATTTTTACGCAGGTCAGCTGCAACTTTGAGCCTCACCTTCGAGGAAATGTGTACGTTCAGTATCAGTCGTAAGTATTTATAAATGAATGCTGTTAACAGATAAAACAATAACATGTAGTAATATGGTCTGTGTATTTTATGTTATAGTTCCATTGATCAGTCTTTCCTAATAAAGGTAGTTAATACTCTTTGATGGTGCAATTTTTCTTTCTTTGGAATGATGGGAGAAAGAATCCACACAAAGTGGGTTAGCTGTGTCATCACCCAGAAAAAAAACAGGGAAACAATGTATTCTCTGTGATTGGGCTATTTAGGCACTCACAGCCCATCTGCTTCTTTTCCTGCCTTTGCTTTCTCATTTGTTCTGTATTTTCTGGACGAAATTTGCATATTTATGGCCAGTGTTTTATTATTCTCTGAGGTGATCTTCTCAGCTGTAGTCAGCCCTCCATATCCATAGATTCAACCATCCATAGCCGGAAAATAGAAGAAAACATTCAAAAGGCGAATCTTGATTTTGATACTTTATAGAAGGGACAGCAATTTATTGCACCATTGTATGTAACGAGACTTAAGCAGCCGCAGAGTTTTGCATCCATGGGGAGGGGCGGCTGGAACCAAACCCCAGTTGAAACCAAGGTCCCACTGCCCTTTGTTTAAAAAACTCTTTATACAAATTTTAGTAATTTTGTGATGATCATAACACCATTTCATTTTTTTAAAGAGAAAAAGAATGTCAGGAGGCTCTTGCTCTATTCAATGGTCGATGGTATGCAGGTCGGCAGCTTCAGTGTGAATTCTGCTCAGTAACAAGATGGAAAACAGCGATTTGTGGTATGTCATTTGAAAAACCCCTTTTGCCTTGCATTTTATGTTCATATTCATAAACTATTATCTTATAAAGAGAATCCAAGGTTTTTCATATGATAATGCAACAGATAGCATCAATTGGGGTCAGGAATCAGGATTTCTTAGCATAATTTTATTTCAAGAGGCAGTTTCCCAAAATACTATAGCTGTACTTGTAGTATTTCACCAAGGCATATCACTCCCCCCTTCAATTTGAAGCTATACATTTTATCTCAGAAAGTAAAATTGGAAATGGTTTCTGTATATCGGTCAGCTTTCAAATACAACAAAACAAGTGTTGGTCGAGAACCTACATCACATGGGGTGGAATGTAACACCAGTTCCTAGGTGCACAGCATGCAGCTGTAATTCTGCAGCTGAGAGCAAACACCAACTGTCTCCCTCCCAAATTTTCTGTATGCAGAAAAGAATATTGTAGAGCAGCAATACTGTTAAAGATTAAATACTGTTTATCCTATATCAATGAATAGCAGTGTCTTACAGTAAATCATAAGCACAGAGATTGAAATCCATCTGCTTTCAGATTTTGATAACCCCTTTAAAATATTTTTAGGCTTGTTTGAAAGACAAAAGTGTCCAAGAGGAAAGCACTGCAACTTCCTACATGTATTCAGAAATCCAAACAATGAATTTTGGGAGGCCAACAGAGATATTCACATATCCCCTGAATGGACTAAAGAAGCAAGTAAAAACTCTGAAAGGAGGAATCGGCTGGGCTACTATGAAGAACATTACAGCAGGTCAAGGAGAAGAGGCAGTCCAAGTCCAGATCGTGCTTACAACAAAAGAAATGGGGAATCTGAGAAGAAAAAGAGCCATCACAAGCATAAAAAAAGACATCTCTCCAAGAGGTCAGAAAGTCGTGGAAGGAATAGGTCACATAGTAAAAAGAAAAGGGGACGGAGCCGCACCAGGAGCTTGACCCGTAGCCGAAGTTCCTCTCGTTCAAGGAGTCGAGGCAGGAAGAGATCCAGTAGCAGAGGAAGAAACAGTTGAGTGACTGTAAGATGCTTGAGTTAAAAATCCAACCAATACTTACAGAGATGTGCATATTGGAGACCCCGTCTTGTATTGCTGTGCTTCAAAAATAAAGCTGCTGTGCACTTCCCAGTCTTATTTTTTTGCAATAAATTATTTTAAAATAATGTGCATCTCTTAGTATTTGCTAATTACTTGTTGTAGTGCTGTGGAAACGTGATCTTTACAAATCCGTTAATCGTTTTGTAAGCATTTAATTGATAAGGCTCCCATAGTCTTTCTTCTGTGTTTTCTGTTTTTATACCAAAACAGTTTTGACTGACTGCATAAGTTATAATTTGACTGCCATTTATGTAATTCAGCATGTAAAAATCTGTGGTCTTATAGTGGCTTACTAAACATGTCCTGGCTTGGTGTCTTTGAATTGCAGTTCCAAGCAGCCTTGGACTTGCTGGCTAGCATGTGTTTGTAACACCCTTATCCTTTTTTTCACAAGTTAGAGAAGCATGTGGCCTTCCTGCTGTGGGACTACGGTTCTCTTCTACAATTGGCTCTGCTAAATAAGGCTAAAAGGGATTGGAGTCCAACAACTGGAGTGCTTTGTTTTTCATCTGTACTGTGCAGGTGCAGACTGTGGTCTTCCAAATATGGTTGAATGAGTAGCTGCTTTCCTCACCACTAGCTATGCTGGCTAGGGCTGGTGAGACTTGCAGTTCAACATTTGCACATTTTCCACATCTGCTATAAGTAGCTGTCTTAAAACAAACTACCATTTTATTGAATGAAACTTCATTATAAGTGTTTCTCAAATTGAGTAATTAGAAATATACAAGGTTGCTTACCCGAAGGAAATCTAATTTACTGTATCTCAGTGCAAAGGAATACAGGAAGTCGGGGGAGAAACACAAGGCAAGGCACCACCCGGGAGTTCACAGCAGCATTTCTCAGCAGTGCTAGTGAGTGTTACCCTGACCTTCAGAGAGGTAGTTATATGTGTTTTCCTCCCAATCCTAATCAGATTGTACATGTGATACACTTCCAGAGAGTACCACTGAACTGGATGTGAGCAGAATCTGAGGACACAACTGTGATTTTAAGGTGTGTGGGTGTACCTCAAACCTAGAAATGCAGGGGGATATGACTTTATTAACTTGAATAATTCCCTAAATTAGTAGTAACATGGTCAAACTCAAGAGTCCCTAGGATTAAAATGAATTCAGGTCACAATCCATTTCTGACTGGTACATAACATTGATTAAGAGACTTGTTTTAACAGAATATTTACCACACAAGTATCTCTTCTCTCTTGGCTTTTCTTCGTGAACGAAGATTCAGGAAGTAATCCTCCCACGCTTTCTACAAGCATGTTTAAGTTGGATGTGTCCTTCGAGCCTGTGCAATGGGTTTTTCTAGTGGAGCGCAGCATGCACAGAACTGGCCTCACCCTTTAAACCAAAGGTTCGTCTGCTGGGGCCTAGCAAGCTTGGATGGTGGCAGCACGGTCCTCAGATCGTAGGTTTGATTAGAGTTGCCTTCTCTTAGATAGTTGACCTTACAGGGTTAGACAAGCACCATCTGCCCAGGTTTGAATTTAGAGTTTTCCTTCTCTTAGGATGGTTGCCAAAGGCCAGGGAGCCCATCCTGCCCCTTTGACGCTCTTTGTCAGACCCTTTGGTTGTGACCTGTCTGGCATGGGAGGCCCTACCGGTAACTTTTGCCACCACCAGTATAGCTCACAACTTCATTAGGGTACGCAAGCCTCCCCCCCACCCGCCACGACAAGGGGGCACCAATAGAAAGGACAAGTAAATATATTCTACTGTAAAACTGTCAAAGCCAAATTTTAGCACTGTTAATGCACTGAATTGGTTACATTAGTATTCTAATAGTGGTACACAAACACAGTCTGGCCCATTCTGAACCCCTGCCCCCAAATTCAGGGGAAAAGAAGCAAGAAAAGGAATTTGGCCAGAAACACTGTAAGTCTCTAAAAACATTACATTTCTCCAATCAAGCAAAATAAAATTGAGGAGACTGCAGGTGATAACATTTAAAGAGACTCAAAATGGTATCTACACTGAATTATAACTACTAGGGTACTATATTTTTAATTCTGAAGTAAAGCTTCAGCTTATCCCCCATGTTTGTGTGTTTATTACAGAACAAAGTGCATTTCTAAAAAAAAGTTTGTGTTTTTAGAAGTTTACCATGATGAAATACCCTTACAGACATGGGTGTATGACAATTACATACATTTGTGTTTGTTAGAAAAATAGTTGCATAGTATGACAATATGTATATGCAGTTAAAAACCCTTTACTGCATTTCTAAAGAAACATGTCTTCCCATTAACTATTAGAATACACAGACATTGTAATGGAGTAGAAATGGACATTTATTACAACTAAACCAGTGTGATACTAAGACAGTGTCCACGTTGCGCATGTCACAGTCAAAGCTTTTCCAACCAAGCACATACAAGGCAATGGTGTAAACTTTAAACATGGTTTGAATACACACAAAAGTTGCTTTTTGGTTGACATTTTAAAATGCCAAATAATTATGTCACCTCAGTGTCACACAAGAGGTCACATTCTAATGTCACCTGAAATTCAGGACTCCATGTTTCCCCAGGGTGAACACAACTCCTTGTGTACCCTAAGCAAACATGATTACTTCAGATCTGTGGTACTGTTTAAAGTAAAGCATCTGGATGCTTTGAATCACACCAATCACAGCAAGTAGTTACATTATTGGAGAAGTAGCCAAGTGAGAACACACACAAGATATTACACATGTGGAGGAGGGAGTTACGCTGCTTTTCACAGCATGTGCTCTGTACTGAAGCTTTTTTTAGCAGTAGGATACAGGATAGAACAGCAAAAACACATTGGAGTAAATAGAGTATGGCTTTGTGATACCTCTGCAGCCTGAACCTATGCATATTTATTTGGAAGTAAGCCGTTATTGGGACTTACTACCAAGTGAAATGTGTATACACTTGCAGCCTTTTTTGTGTGTTGTGAAAACATGGCAGTGATTTAAACAAAGTTCCCAGTTTAAGGCTTGTTTCTATTATGTGAAGAAATGCATTTTAATGAAACCTAACATGTGAGGTGATATGAAAACTGATGTGTAACTACATATTTTCAAACTCTACAAGCAGCTGCTTGAGTTCTAGTTCAAACATATAGTTATACTGGTAAAAAGTTTAGGACAGGTGCTTGGTAAAATCACCTTTTTACATACTTCCCTTTGAGATTATATCACTGTAGCTAAATGTGTTTTGAATTGATTCTTCTTTATACTTTCAAAAAGAACAAATACGCAATTCAGGAAGAATTTCAGTTCAGTATTAAAAAGAAAGCTTGCTTTAAAAATTTCATATGACCTCAGCCTTTTTCCTTTTGTAGTGCATGAACTCCATTTTCTGATTCAATTTAAAATCTCACTATTATCTCATTCATTAGAATTTCTAATGAAATCCTTTACCATTTAGTTATTGGAAATGAAGTTACAATGGCAATTCACAACAGTTTGACTTTACGGACCTTAGCGGGATTCTTTGGTATAAATGAAATAGCCATAAAGTTATTTCCCCCCAATCTTATGTAATAACCTAAATTGAGTTTTAACAAATGTATAGTAGGAGTCTGACTGTATAATAAGTCTTTGGTTACACAAAGCCAAGTTCTATGTTAACTAAATTTCACCTTCTTGCCTTATATAACTTGTTTTAATATACGGCAAAATGTATAGTACCTGACACATTACGTGATGGCACAGTAATGTTTATAAAATATCACATAAATTACCATGTATGATTCATTTTAGTTTACTGATTCATTCTAAATGATTGTAGTTTAAATCCCTTTAATTTTTTCCCTAAAAAAGTATGCTCCCTTTTTCAACTTGACAGTAAATGGAATTTTTCTTGTAGGTCTGAATGAAGTAGCTCAGCAGAACAGTAATACTGACAAATAGCATCATAACACCATTAGCTAACATTAAATGGAGGCAGTGAACATTTACAGGTATATGAAACACCATGTAAGACATCAGCAAACGAGGTTTATGTCAGTCCAATTTCTTCAAGTACACTACGAGGAGTCTCCGCTTCCTGTGGAAGGAAAATTAGAGAGTGAACAGATCTTGGGCTCCTGTGGAAACATTGCAAGCATTCTAACAGGAAAGGAAGCAACTCGCAAAATCACCTTGCCTAAGAAAACCCTATGAAATTCATGGGGCTAACAAGTGACTTGAAACATATACTCAAAGTCTTGAACAGTCAAAAGGTGGCTACAGATCATAGAATTTGTTTCAGGAAGTTTCTGTCTTTTGTGCACATTCTTACTCCCTGCAATACCATCCATCTATTCTTAAAGTCAACTGGGCAGATAGGGAAAAGGTGAAGACAGTATCTTTAAAATTATAGGCTCAAAGAATTTTGGAAGTATCAGTCCTGTCAGGTATTTACAGTTTCAATACTCTGTATATAATGCTCAAGTAGACGTTTTAATACACTGGAAGTGATTTGGATATGTTTGGCAGCAAAACCGTAATAATATATTTTCCTAATGATTTCTTACATAACAAAAATACATTTGATTTGTTAAAAGTACAACTTGTAAGTTTTGCATTAACAGAATGAACACTTACTTTAGCATCCTAAATAAGGCATAGCCAAAAAAAGAAGAGAGAATCCAAATTTAGCAATATTGCCTAAGAAAATGAAGTGTTAAGGATATACATAAACATACATTTTGAATTATGGAGTTCCCACATAGGAACAGTGCTCACAAAATTTCAGATGTTGCGTTTTTAAATCTTCTATTTAAACTAAGTGCATTGGCTTCATACAAAACACAAGTCGTGTTCAGTTTCGTCACTGAAACCACGGTATTGATAAGTCTATTGTCAACAACCTTAAACCTAGCTTTATCAGATTTTTTTCATTTTATAGAAATAAAGCTTCTACACATTCATGAGTGAAAGGATAAACAGTGCCACTAGAAAGCTACACAGTCCGTTCCAGGATGTCCAGATTAATAAAAGTAACCCCTGGAGCAACCTGGTATTCCATCACTATCTGATTTAAACTTGAGTGTATAAACTCTCATTTCCTTTGGCACACTATTTAATGCAGCTAGCCGATCTGTGCAGAAAGATGTTTACTAATAGGAAGAGCTGTACCAGGAAAAGCGCCACCCTTGCCATTTATGAGGCAAGCTACCCACAGATGGATCCATCCAGACAGCAGCAGATTCCCACCTGTGGATCCACTGCAACAGTTCAGTGTTAAACAGGTTAAAACAAGCCCTGGGCTCCTTCTGTGCAAGTGGGTCTCTAGCGCTGTGGGGGAAGAACAATCTGCAGGCTACATGCAACGGACCAGCACCCTAAAGAAAAATTAAATTTGAAAAACTGCCAAAATTCAGAAGCAAACCACAGGAAAAAAAACAACGAATAGTTTGTGGATGTGGGAAAAATGCCATGTTTTTTTTAAAGTATTCTATGAAAGTCATGTCATTTATATAATGTAGTAACACTTAATAAAGTTTTAACAGGAGGAATTTTACTAACAAATAATGCATGGAGGAGTTACTTTTTAGGAAACAAATACATCTTCCCAAGTAATAATCTATTGAAAACTGTGATCTTTATTTGTTAATAACTGAACTGCAGTGTGCAGTATATAATATAGTCTATTTCTACCATTTTATTCCCCCCCCCCTTTAAAAATGTACCTAAATGTTGCAGCTTTCCGAGTCCCTTTCCAGTAAAAGAGTGTGTTTGTGTGAAAAAATGGCTGCTGCATTCTAACATTTGTCCAACAGAGAAGTGGTCCCTGGCATCACAAAAGTTGCCCTCTATTCACAAGGAGGCTAACCCCCTAAAACCAAGTAATGTAGATACACTATACAACTAATGGATAAGTGCTTCTAGATATCTGATAGTGATTCAGTTTTTAACAAGTATGCACTATGAACAAATAACATTCTACAAACAGCATTGAATCTCATAGATATATAGATGTATAAAATATACATTCGTAGCAACTGCCAAGTGTACATACAAATGTGAGCGGCTGTTTGGAAATGTGTAACTCAGGAAACGCTTTAGGAATAATTTGTACAAGTGTAGTCAAGTGTTTCACAGATTAATTCTCCTGAGCAAAATTACCAATAGCAAACTGCACAAAGGAGTACATCACCGCAGAAGAGATGGGAGGAGGAAAAAAAGCCATTCACATGAGAAGTGCATGCAATACTTTATTAAAGACATGCCAAGAAAGCTAATTCACAATAATTTGCAAGCATGCAAGAGTATAAAACTGTAACAGGCCTCAACAGCTCATTAGCATTCCATGCATAGCACTTCAAAGATTAAGGGTATGTAATGCAGTACAACCAAATAATTCACCAAAGCAATACCATTAAAAAAAATTGATAAGGCAAAATTTTTCTGTAATTTATTTGCCATATATCTAGGAATGTTGTAGAATCAGTATGTTAAATGTCTCACTGTTGAAAGGGTTTTGATATGTATCTTGATATCACCCAATACCACTTAACTGGAATTTTATATTGCATATGTTTGATTCCCTGTTATTTTAATCAACTTAAAATAGATAAGGCTGCTATAAATTATTTTATAATTTAATGCAATTTAGTTGTTTAGATTTTATTATGATGTAAATGTGTCTGATTAGATTTATTATGTTTTATTTAATAACTTATTTTTACTTTTTTTGGCTAATTATAAGTTTTTATTGAAGTTGTTTTATGTATTGTCTCGATTTGGTTTGTTTCATTATTATAGCATTGAATGTTTGCCACTTTACTTTGGAAAACCACCCTGAGTCTCCTTGGGGAGATAGGGCAGGTTATAAATAAAGTTTATATTATATTATATATTTTTGAGAAACATTAGCTACTGCATAAATTAATAATTTCCCTACACAAAACAAGCAGAATAACCCTTTTTTCTATTGTTAATTTTTGGGCTGTTCACATTTCAGCACAGAAATTCTAGAATTTTACTTTTTATTTAAGATATATTCATTTCCGTGGATGTCTCCATTTACCTGCAATGATTAGGTCTATTAGTAGGCCTGGAAAACAACTCCAACACTGCAGTGAATTGAAAAGCCCTTTCAAACACTAGAGGGTACCATGAATACTGAAGCTCTTAATAATGCAAGATAAGAGTATTTAATTTTTAAATTCTTATATAAACATCAAGTACTAAATACAACTTTCTAAAATATGGGGGGTTATTAAAAAGTAATCTTCAAGGTTTTTAAATTATGTTCTATCTATAAGCCATGTGTTATAAACACTTTTTGTTTAATGAGCCTAAGAAAAAGTCAGTGCATATCTATTTTGCAACTACAAATATCACATTTATATCCAGTTTGACAGAATACTGTACCATGGGGTTTCAGTATTTAAATTGTAAAACTAAGCTCTACATAGTATTTCAGCTTGAATATTACATGCTATGTCAAGTGCTAATTAAAGATTTCAATATTTAAAAATGAAAATTATGGCATGTTGACAAGACAAGACAAATGAAAGGAAAAACACAGACACTGCAAATGGTAAGACAAGAAAATATACAAACAGCAAAAAATAACAGTGTGATATATACTAATTTGTTCAAGATGATTGGATTCACCAAGCTGAGGATAAGTGTTCTGCCATGAGTAAGTCAGCGTTATCGCTTCTCTTATGCATGATGAATGAAGTCATTTAGTACACTGGGACATTAAAGTATTCATGACGTGGCTATAAAAAAAATGTGTAGATTCTTTATAAATGGTACAGAAATTTGCATGCATACAATATAAACAAGTGGCTTTTTTATTTAGTACATCTATTAATGCTTAATAACATCAATGCTATTGTTTTCTTTATTAATGCCAATGTTTTATTATCTGTTTTTTTAAATTACATATACTACTACAAATGTATGTAGGCAGGAAAAAGAACATTACCATAATAGTTTTGCAAGCTATATGCAACCGCACATCATCGAAGGCTGTATGATTATGTTTTCTTTTCTTTTTCTTTCATACCACACTCAAGATGATCTGCTCTATACATGCATACCACAATAGCTGTTGGTTTTGTTGTTTGTTTTTTTTAAGGGGGGGTGTTTTGTTTTGGGATTTTGTTGTTGTTTTGCATATGGCCAAGTTTAGTAAGAAAAGAAAGAACAAAATGTGTACCCTGCTGAAATGGTCACAACACAGGTAACATCATATTTTATTTTTACATTCAGCAACCTTCATTTTATTTCTGGAGGGGAGATTGTGCCTGCCTTTTCATCTAACTACATCCAACTTAATTACTACTGATTTGTTTCTTACACAGTATGACGGCTATGGTTAATTATGGCACACATTCTTATGGCATCTCAGTTGATTCTCAAAGTACTGCCCGACTCTGAGTTTTGGAATCTTTACTTTTCTTCTTCAAGCACAATCTTATGAATGGATTCTTTATAAGCCCAAGTCACAAGACCATAATCTTTAATCCATTTTAAAACCACCTACATTAACATTCCAGGCCAGCTAACTGTTAATCCAACTACACAGAGATGGAGATTTGGATTTGTGGATTTTCTATCACTTAAAACCATGCACAGTATTTAAAATTATTTCATGTTTTTCCTCAGATTTATCTTAGAAGCAGCTTGTGTATAATCAGATCAAATTCACTTCAGAGAATTTTCACATGTGAGAAAGAGTTAATATGCACTCCAATTCATACATACAATTAGTCTGTTGATATTCCTACAGACCTGTATATAGTACAGCTTATATCCCCCCACCCCAAATAATTTGTATTTAAATAGGCCCACTGAAACCAATGGAATCTAAGCAGTAATTTAGTCCAATTCACCTTATAGATATTCTAGTTGGGAATAACACTGGATATAGTTCAATTACACTAAGTAAAATCTTTTAATCTTAGTATTTGTAACACTCTAATAAATCAATGAAAACTCTTTGCATTATTTATTTCTAACAAAGTTACTGGAAAATGTTAATGTATGAAATTTTAATTTTTTATTCATGTGAACATGTGTCCTCCAACCCAATCATCAGAAAAATGATTGAGTTTTGAAATTATCAAATTTGTCGTATTATGTTCATTCAACTAGTTCATTTTATAAAAATGTGTTTTAAAAGGTATCAGAAGAAAACTGCTGTAAAATTATTTAGAAATAAAAAAGGGTTTCATCCCATGTCACTGTTATCCACACTATCTTCTGTTGCTCAAATCAAATATTTAACTTTTTAGTCTTACTCAAGTTAAATCTAAGAAGGGACAAAAGCATATACAGCTAGCTATATCTTTCCATATTCCTTTACAAATTCATATTACTACTGAGAATTATGAAGGAAAGGAAGAATGAGGAAGTTGCAACAGGACCTGGGTAAAAATAAACAATTGTGCTCTCTATTCATACTTTCTGATCTTTGTTTTTCAACATTGGTATGTCCTTCTCTTGCGAGTAACTAGTCTGGGATCAGAGCTGATACTGGACCATAACAAAGGGCACTGCTAAGTAGTCCATCAACTCCTTCTCATATACATATAATTTCCTGCTATAACTAGTAAATCTATTATTCAAATATTTCTAACATTTCTAGCAATGGTATTCGCTGCATTATTGTAGCCAACTTGCTAACCCTTTGCTGTCCCTTAAGGCTCTCCTCACCTGAAGTTCCACTTGAATCTAAGCCTAATATAATTATTTCTCAACAATCCCTTGAAATGCTTAACTCAAACCTACTTTCACTACCTTCTTTTCCTGTCTTTTCCTCAGAGGTATTCTCACTTTCACTCTCTGGCTCATCATAATCTCCAGAATTTGAATCCATTTCTGTTTTTCCCAGACATATCACTATTACCAGGACTATCTGCTGCAACATGGGGCCTATGTATTGATCAGCGAATTCTTGTTTTAACATCTGTCTGCACTAAATCTCTGATGTTTCTCATTGCACATGACTAAGGCATTTGGGTTGCAGACTTGACTCACTAAAACCACCTGCTGTATTTCACCGCATAATTGTTGCCACCACAACCACATATTAGACTAGGTGCTCGCCTTCCTTGGTTCTGTTCCACTTCTCTGAGTGGAATCTAGCTTTTAAAGATGGTGCCTGGGTGTTACATCTGAGCTAGCAATCTCTACAGATACACATTTAAACTTTAGATTGTTTTTTTTTCTTTTCCATTACACTGCTTTTATTATTTATTTATTTATTTCCTCGATCTTGTATACCGCTCCTTCCAGCAGGCTCGGGGCGGTTCACATACAACCAATTAAAATTTGCACCAAAGCGCAACAGTTACATAAAACAGTAAAAACAAGTGCTACACAAGACTTCTTAAGGCAGGAAGACATAGCAATTACACATCCGAGCTTAGTTGAAGGCTTGCCTAAACAGGATAGTTTTACATGCCCTCCGGAATGGGATAATTTCTGTGATGGCCCGCACCTCATCCGGCAGTGTGTTCCAAAGTGCCGGGGCTGCAACTGAAAAGGCCCGTTGTCTCGTTGAAGAAAGGTGACAGGAACGGAGAGATGGAATGGTCAAAAGACTTCGCTCTTCCGAACGCAGTGATCTCAGGGGAACATACGGGGTAAGGCGGTCCCTCAGGTACACTGGCCCCAGACCGTGCAAGGCCTTGAAGGTCAAAACCAACACCTTGAAGACAATTCGGTACTCGATTGGTAGCCAGTGCAAATGCTGCAAGATGGGAGTGATGTGCTCTCTTACCGGTGCTCCCACCAGTAGTCGAGCCACAGCATTTTGCACTAGCTTGAGTTTCCGGATTGTCGACAGGGGAAGGCCTACGTAGAGGGCGTTACAGTAGTCTAACCTCGAGATGACCGTCGCTTGGATCACCGTAGCCAGGTCATCCCTGGATAGGTAGGGGGCCAGTCGCCTAGCCTGTCGTAGATGGAAAAACGATATTTTGCTGACCATGGAGACCTGGGCCTCCATGGACAGCAATGGGTCCAACTGGACCCCAAGGCTTTTTACCAAAGATGACGGCCTTAACTGCTCGCCATCCAGGGTAGGCAACCGGCACTCATCCAACCCCGGGCGCCCAGGCCATAGGATCTCCGTCTTCGATGGATTCACCTTCAGCCGGCTGGCACGCAGCCATCCAGTCATGGCTTCAAGGCATTTATGGAAACAATCGAGTACGGTATCCGGCCTGCCGTCCATTCTCAGCAGACTCTCTGACTCTCTTGGATTTTCTGGATATATAAGCTGTTGCAGAGAAAGGCTCTCCTTTTTAATTTTATCTGCCATCATAAATGTTTTCTATAATAACGACTCTGGTCTCAACTCAGAAACACATTGCTAACTAACAATCTGAACTTGTGGTAGATTATGATGCACTTTCTTCATGACGTATTGACTCAAGGTCTAGGGGAGCTCGCTAACACTAAATCATTATCCACTTGTTGCCTTAACTTCTCAGAAGGCAACTGGGAATCCTTTGTGTCTCAATTCCAATTGTTTTGTTCTCAGTTTTCTTCAATAAATCAGTACCCATGACTTCAATAAATCAATACCATGACTACTTAGCTAAATCCTGTCAATTTTTACTAGTTTAAAACTTAGATGCAAAAAGAAGAGGGAGAATGGAAAGTTTGATTGGCAAGGCAGGAGGAAATAAACTGAACAGACAGTGTGTAAGGTGGTCAATGGCTACAACAGATTAGAATTTTGTGGACTCCTGCATTTATCAAGTTGGTATGAGGGGTTAATCACATTTCATAAACTGCTCCTTCAGATTACATGAGAATGAGAAAAAATAGTGGGTAGCCACTGTCTGTGAATGATTTGAACAACTAACTCCCATTGAGTCATCGTAAGACTGTAATTTCCTCTCAGAAGTTGCAGTCTGAATAAGGCATGAAACCAGCTGGAACTTTTCATCACTTGCTGGCTTCACCCATATTTATTTCCATATGTATGTGCAAATGAGGAGGGCGATATGACAGAACAGCACAGGAATGAGGCATCTAAAATTGTTCTGTTCTGGCTTTTCATCTTTGAAATATACATTAAAATGTTTAAACATTAGCATCAATTCCTAATCAACTTCTATATCCCCCTCCCACTGATGTTCACTGCCACCCTCTACTGTAAAAAATGAAAGCAACTGCTCAATTTTTAAAACACATTTAAATACTATGGATCATAGTGATTTATGGTTGTTTCTTTCTACCTCTTGCTACAACCCAACAGGCATCACCTTATGTCATGCATTAACAGATTCTGTATGAATGTCTGTTTCTATTCAAGTGTGTAAACCTGTTTATGATTTAACAATGAAGTCAACCATCTCTGAGCAAAAAGGGGAAACTCCACAAGATTCAACAGTGAAAAGAACTATCAACTTCTTTACCATGCATCGTGTACAGGTGCCTTAAATTAAAACTCTGATGAAACAGATTGGATTATATCCCACAGCTCAGATTAGGAGACAGTTTTTAAAAGTTCATTTTCAATAGAGCACCCCATCCTGAGATCCTTATATTCAAGAGTATACTCCATAAATTCTCCAGCAGAATGAAGAAACTGCTGCTGATTCCTGTCAGTTATTCTTTTTCCAAGTCTCCTCACAATTAACTCTCCACTGTTTCAGAAACATTTCCCACTAACTTCCCTATCATTGCACTGACAGCCTGATATGGGAACTGGTGCAGGCGAGTCATACTGTCATATAGGGATCAGAATCAGATCTAAAGCTAGCATTGCACTACTAGTACATGCAGGAGAGAGCCTAAGAGAGCAGGGTTTGGCTTCCCACTACCCTCTCTCAGCCTATATTGTGCCATGTCTGAACCAGTCACTCAATGTCTCATGTAGGAGAAGAATGCAGTTCTCATTCCATCACAGTATGCTGAGAAAAAGACTTCTAATGAAAGGATATCACAGTGAGTTATACTGCATTGTAACTATATATTAATCTGTCGGACCAATATGCAAATATGGAAATAAAAGCCATGGGTGAGCAAAGGGTTGTTGTGAGATATTCCATCAGCTGCTACAGCTCAAGACAATTACACAATTGCAATAAACCTAGTATGGATATGCTCTAGAGCTGCTGTGATTTCATAAAAGAGGCTGTCAATGTTGTCAGGATATCATGCTTAAGTCCTACCGTGCTTCTTTTGAAACATGATACTACTGCTATGCATAACCACATATTGTTATTATGTGTATCCACATTGTGTAGCTATTACACTGTACAGTATCAATGTATCAAGCTATTCAGTTATATACTTCTATGTTTCATACATATAAAAGTGATAATGGGTTGTGCTTGGCAGTGCTCTGTTAACACTAATTGCTTGGCTTTTGGCAAGTATGGCAAGCCTCATAACTTGGGGGTGCTTATAGTGTTTAGGCTGATTTATGGGCCTGTTATGGGAGCCTGGCATCCATGCCTTTTCCATTTGAAGTGCAGTATAGGAGGAAGCCAAAGATATTTTGATTAGCTGGCTAGTAAAGGAAAGGATCACGAAAAGCATAACTTCTACTATAACTTGACTAATGGGATGAAAGCCCACACATTTAGATTGTGTTATCTATAAATATATGGTGATTGTGATGGTTGGCAGTCCTGGCAACCATGACATGAAACACTTCCCTTTGTTTTCTTAAGTAAAGCTTTACAATCTCAATGTGAGCTTGCTTTCTAAGCTAAGGGTGCCTCTATCCGATAGATGTAGAAGGCCAATGCGCTAAATGTGTCCAAACAGTTAAGAGCATGTTTTAAATATGAAATAGAATCCTGCATAAAATCAGGAACTTGATGTTGTCTGCAAAGATTGTACTCAATAGGACCAAGCTTTTGTATTTGAGATTGAGGCCATGGGGACAGCTTTATTCTCCACAGCAATGTCTGAAAGCTCATGAGCCTTGAGAAATGAAACATGGGCTATGGAGTGAAGGCCTAGCAATTAGAACAGGCAACAATGTTGTGTCCCTCTCCCAGACAAAGGAGGCACTTTAAAGTACACTCTCGGGAATTTCAATCCCACAAGAGAAATAGCTTTTCAAGTATGAAAAATAAAGCATAAACCAACAGAAATTCCAATGTTGCAGAAACATCAAAATGGGCAAGGAAACAGAGCAGAAAAAAACGTAAGTGAAAGCCAAAATGAGACATTGAAACAAAACTAGTCCAAGACAAACCAAGAATCAGTCTGATGTAGACAGAAACATTCACAGGGCATTTAACCATTTATCATATCAGAAGCAAACTGAGGGTACAGTTGTAATATATTAAAAAACACAAAGTTTAAAAATCTTGGAATTATACTAAATGTCATTTGACCAGGAGCTGGCCACTTGGAGTGCCTCTTGTGTTGCTATAAGAAGAGCCTCCATTGTGCATGTGGCACAGTTCAGACTGCATTGTAATAGATGGTCTGTGGTTAGCTCATCTCCACACTCACATGTCGTGGACTCCACGTTGTGGCCACATTTCTTAAGGTTAGCTCTGCATCTCGTGATGCTCCTTCCAAGTTGCCCAGTCTTCTGTGTGCCCAGGAAGGAGTCTCTCATTCAGTATCAACCATGGCTTGAGGTTCCAGATTTTAGCTTGTTATTTTTGGACTCTCACTTGTTGAGGTGTTCCTGCAAGTATCTCTGTAGATCTTAGAAAACTATTTCTTGATTTAAGGTGTTGGTGTGCTAGCTGATTTTCAAACAGGGGATGAGCTGGAGATAGGTGGCCTGGATGGGCCGGACACCTAACTGATGATGCAACATGGGAAGCATGCTAATGTGGAGTGCAGGGAGTGGATGGAGCTACTACTCATAAAAACCTTCATGATCTAATTTACTGCTGACTGATGAGGTAGAAGGAATAAAAAATATCTGGAGGATACCTGGCTGGGGGAAGGCTTATGTTAACTATTTCCCCATGATGTCATCACTTTGGGGGGAGGGGCTTTTGATCAATTTACATCATATTTTTCTTTTTATGAGTTGAATAAGTCTTCAGTTCAAGCAATTAAGCACTTGGATGCAATGCTATATTTGTTATCATACAAAAACCTGCATGCTGTCTTCCGTGTGATCTTCTGGGTTGCAAAGCCAGCATTTCTTTTTTTTTTTGCCAGTTAAAATCTTTATTATTAAATCTTTACTAACCAAATAAGTGAACATACTTTTGAGAATGAGAACAGGGAAGCACTTGATATTGGGAGTCATGACATCTACATATTATGAGACTTAAAGCCAGCATTTCTTTTCAGGATGAGGCCTGAAAGGAAATCAGTTGCTACCAATCTAGTCAATTCCACTTATTCTCTCTGGCTAGTTTCTTCTAGAGAATATAAACTGCCCTGCCTGTCAATACCAGCTCAGAACATCAGTTATGTCATTAGTGATCAACAATATTTAATACTTTGGACAATCTTCTCTGAAAAATTATTGCTAGAACTTCAGCATACACTTTTATCTCATAGATAAAACATAGTCCAAGTGTCTGAAGTATAAATGCAGATAATCCAAGGGTATCCCTCATAGGTCAATGATCCAACTGGTGGTTATAAATCTCAAAGCACATTTTCAAAATGCTGAACAGTTATATATTATCCCATCCTCTTCAGAAGGTTAAGACAAAGTATTTTAAAAGTCAATTCATTAACATCTTGATGAAGTACTGCTATTAGGCCAACTCATTTGATGTCATGATCAGGTACAAATGTGCCAAACACACTTAGCCTCATCAGCAAGAGTACTGCACTTCTTAATCCACTCAGAAGACAGGACAATAAACGAGTTTAAATACACTTAAGTGTCAAATCTTTTGCAAAGAGAAAGCTAATCAGAACTCAAGCACCAAGACTTGATTTAATGGATGACAAGGAGACTGTCTTTTCCTCCATCCCCTTGAACCTCTCTATTTAATGTTCAAAACCTGCTCTGAAAGGTTTCCCAGTTGTCTGAAATATATTGAAACAGGGGAACAAGACTATAAGGAGAATCAACAAAAAATATTATTAGATCCCAGCTCAGGGCATAAATCACTGCAAGAAGTCAGAGAAATATCCCTTCAGGATTAAGATAATCTCCCTTTTAATCTCAGGTGAGCCATTAGATGAAATATAAAAGCAAAGCTACTATCCTGTCTGTAATCAGTTGAAGATTTTCACAGCCCCAGAGTAAAGTACCCTCACCAAGTGCTACTCAACAGTGGATACTAATACTGCTCCCCAAAAATTCTGCTCATCATCTTAAGTTTGCCCCTAAATCATTGCCTCAAATGTAAAAGCTGCTTAACATAAAAGCAGCACAAACATGTTTAACATTTTAAATTATGTTCCACTTGTTTCTGCAGTAGGGAAAACAATGGATTTGACCACTTCCCTATGGAACCAATGGAACTGAAAACTGTTTGCATTCAGATGTTCTTTTCCTTGGTGCATTTATTCTGGTTCGCTGATAATCACTCAATTCATGTGATTTTTTTTGTATCTGCACATCTATATCATATTCAAAGGTGTGGATCCCAAAGTGAATGTGAAGAGCTTTTTTGCTCAATATTTCCCCAGCCTTCCTCTACAATGTAACTCTGAAAAGCCATTCTAGAGATCTGAACATGCTCCCAAATGGCATAAAATATAATGAAAAGACTGTGATGGGAAGGAGAAAATCAGTGAATAATTTGAGGGATATTTTTTCTTTTCCCCCCTCTTATTTCTAAACATGTGCGCTAAATGTTTATAGATTTAGTTTTACTGCAGATTTGAACATGTAAGTTTCCATTTCTTACATTTATGTTAAGTAGAAACTGTAACTTATTTTTTTTAATCTATTAAAATCTGTTTATAAATAGTTTGCTTAAAATCATTCTGATATTCATCCACTTGGATGTGTATCACCACAAGAATTGTAGAAGATTGTATAAATTGAAAGACAATCTTATGTAGATGGCATCCAGTTATAATATAAAATTTTCAGAAATGTCAATGCAAGCATAAAAATGGAAATGTTGCTAATTCAACATCCATGTTAATTAGTATGTTTTTTCTGTTATAATTTTGAGTTTGGAAGTTCTGTGTAGGGCAGTTTATGACTAGGACTCTTGGGAGGCCTTGTATTCATAAGGTTGCAAAAAGAAAAGTCAACATGATGACAAATAACAGGCTTCTTTTTCTGAGCTGCTTTCATTTGAATTTTCACTTTTCTGTTTCTCTCTCACACACTTACCTTTTCATGTTGTATGTCCCTTGATGCTCTGTACAAAAATATATTGCAATCCCTATATGCTTAGGTCAGACTTGTCTTACTATGTAACATATACAATCAACTGTTAAAAATGTACAGAAATCACTCTGTTGAAAGTTTATGTTCCCTTCACAGCAAACAAAATGACTTTCTGGGACATACTTAAATACACTTTATCAAGTCAACATCTGTCTAGCAATTCGCTTTGGGAATCCCAAGCTCTATTGACATCTAAAAACAAATACCACCAAAACAAAAACCATAAATCACACACTTCAAACTGATGCTGTTAGTATGAAAAGGAAAATAAGGCAGAGCACCCAAAGCACACTTCAGTACTATCATGCAAGTATTGCAGAAGCCCATCACTTGTCATTTTTCTGCTCCTCTTTATACTTCAGGCAAGGGCTTTGTTACACGTGCAAAACGCTGCAAAGCACTCATGTCATCCATGCCACCAAAATGGTAAATTTGGTAGTTACCAATTGAACGGATGGGATCAAAACGCTAAGCCTTTAGATTGCTCTTAATCATAAGATATCCTCAGACAAACCTCCCCAGTCTTCATTCTGGCTCTACAAATAAAATCAAGCATAATGAAAATTTCATAGTGTAACATTTTTAATGCTGCAAAACTAGCCATATAAAAAATAAAATCCACTGTCACAAAATCTATACATGAGGGCTGCTCAAGCATCTGTCTTCGCTGCACTGCTTAAAACATTAATGTTTTCAAGACAAAGTTAATGAAAACACTAATAAGACAAAATGGCAGTAAACACAAAAATAAGGATTCAACATAGCAAAATTCTTTTTACAAGTTCAAGTTTATAGTAGTTATTCTGAACACAATGAGTGGATGTGTAAGAGTCAAACTATATGTGATGGCTGCAGACACTTTCTTCCTTTCATCCTAAAAGATGAATGAAGCTGAACATCCATTTCCCAGGAGCTCTTAGACCCTCACTCTTATAAAAGATGAATAATGATTCCTATCACAGCTAACGTCATCCTACAAAAAGTCACATTAAATTCAGGGTTCTTGTTCACTATTTAAAAATCTATTTTTGATTGAAAACAGTTATAAAGACAGGTTTACTTTCAGTGTACTGTTTTAAATATTTTATCACATAAATGTTTCATCAAGCACCCAACATGCACCCTAAAAATATAGTTATTAGTTCTCGACAATGGCAATTAAACTATAAATTAACAATTTAGTATAGTATAACCTCCAATTTCATGAGAGGAAGGGGAACAGGGCAAATTTTAAAAATGTGGAAAATGTGAATTTAAAAAACAGCAATATTTTTTTACTTGAGAGAACGCATCTTAGGAATTGCTATGTTCTCCAGGTGGACTCTATGGTCAACATCAAACTGAAGCTGATGATAGAATTGCACTGGACAATCTAGAAATTCCTTTAAAGAACATATTAATCAAATCCACAAAAGTTAAAATCTGTAAATGTTGAAAGTTAAATGTACTAACAAGAAACAGAAAAATGTATACGGTTAGACTCAAACATACCCTAACCTAACTGAATGCCACCATGAAATCTTAGTTATAGGGAGGTACATAAATATTTTAATAAATTAAAATAAATGCGTAGTTCCTTTTAGTATTATTGTATTACGGCACAAACAGTGAGACAATGGAATTGAATACTGAAGTTTTTAATTGAAAATTCTTTTCTGCATGGCATATTTTAAAGATTATTTCTGTGATCAGTGGTAAAAACACAAAACTATTTTTGACAGTTACCTAATTCAAAGCATATGCTTTGTAACGAGGATTAAACAGCTTTACTTCACAAGAGAACTACTTATTTCATGTATTATGCAAGCAGTTTAGAAAAATACATCTCCCTCTGGACATTCCCAATGCCCACTTAAGCAGTTTTTGTAAGTTTGAAATACATACATTAAAGGAATGCTTTTCATATTGTCCCAAGAATGCAGAATAATATATGAAAGACAAGATGATGTAGGAAAAATATTGTTCTAACACAGGGCTGTCCAACTGGCGGCCCTGGGGCCGTACACGGCCCCCCAGCCTGTTGGCTCCGGCCCCAGCTATGCCCCCGGCCGCCATTTTTAATTTTTTTAGAAAATTTTTTTTAATGGCGGCCGGGGGGGAAGGGGAGGCGGGGCAAGGAGGAGGGAAGTGAGCCAGCTCCTCCTCCCTGCACCGCCCTCTTTCCCTCTCCGCCGGCGCCGATGCAAACCGGTTTGCATCGGGCGCCGGCGAGAAAGGGACAAGGGGCGGTGCAGGGAGGAGGAAGAGAGCTAGCTCCTCCTCCTCCCTGCACTGCCTCCCCTCCCCCTCTCTCCGGAGCCGATGCCGTGGTAGGGAGGGGTCCCCGCGGCGCCTCCCCTCCCTCCAAGGCATCACGGCAGCGGCGAAAACTCCCCTGCCAGCCTGGATGGCTGGCGGGGGAAGAAGAAGCGGCGCCACTTACCCCACAAGCCTTCCAGGTTTGGGGAAGGGTTTCACCCGGCACTCGAGACGCGAGTGCCGGGCAAAAACCCTTCCCCAAACCTGGAAGGCTGGCGGGGAAGCGAGCGGCGCTTCTCGCTTCCCCCACCAGCCATCCAGGCTGGCAGGGAGAGCCGCCAGCTCCCATGTCCCTCTGCTCAGAGAGACACAGGAGCCGGGCAAAAACTCTCCCGAAGCCTGGAAGGCTGGCGGGGAAAGCGAGCGGCGCTCGCTTCCCCCACCAGCCATCCAGGCTGGCAGGGATTTTTCGCCCAGCTCCCGTGTCCCTCTGCTCAGAGAGACACAGGAGCCGGGCAAAAACCCTCCCGAAGCCTGGAAGGCTGGCGGGAAAGCGAGCGGCGCTTCTCGCTTCCCCACCAGCCATCCAGGGCTTGCGGGGAGGGTTTCCTGGGCGAGAGGCTGGGAGGCGTCACCCAGCCTAACGTCACCCAGGGAAACCCTCCTGAAAATGAGTGGGCCGCAGGACGCCCGCCCGGAGCAGCCACGCCCGGGAGTGGCCACGCCCCCGCTCACTGATCACCTGCGGCCCCCAGGTGTGCCCTTGGGCCGGAAGAAGTTGGACAGCCCTGTTCTAACACATACATACACAGAAACACACAATTAAGCCTATTACATTAAAATTCTGTCTTGTTCATATATGACCCTGGTTTTTGAATATGACCTTTACTGTCTGGCATCATTACCAAAGCAGCCTGAAATTGAGATAGTTTTTCTATGTCATGCCTGTACAAAAGTCACAAAACTGACATGGAAAAACACTTCAGAAACTGTCAATTAAATAATTTTGATTGCACTTTGGCTGAATGAGAGGTTTCTTAGCTGACTCAAATCGGAAGACCTTTAGTTTTTCTAAATGAATTAAAAATTGGAAAAGCTGCATGTTTAAAGGCAAGGATTAAGAGGGTTATAGTATGTAACTGTTCTACTGTTCTTTCTTTGCACCCACATTCAGAGTTGCAAAAATGCACCAGGGAATCCTTGTCTATATAAATAAAAATGTAATGTCCGTTTGTGGGATTAACATAACTCAAAAACCACTGGATGAATTGACATCAAGTTTGGCCATAATACACCAACTAAACCAATGTATGTCCTTCACTCACAAAAACACACAAAAAACACTTCCCTCTCCCTCCCCTTCTCTAAGTGACACTTAAAACCCCACAAATGCTACAACAGAACACAGAGCATGCACGAAAATGCTGCCCCCTCCCCCTCCTCTTCTCTAAGTGATGTGCTGGCGTCATGGAATTCAGAAGAGGCATGTTGTCCCCCCTCAGAAAGATGTTCAACAGTACATCTCAGGGAGGGAGGGAAGGAGGGCGCATGCACGGCCAGTGGCAAGTGTGTGTGCAAAGCAGGCTCCCATGGAGGCCCTCCTTTCAGGAGCTGGAGGAAAAGCCCTCATCTTCGCAGGCCTCCCTCCCTCTCACTATCTCTTACATGCTGCCCAGATTGCTCTGCCTGTCCTGAGGAGGTCATCTATCCAGACCCGGTTAATCTACTGCCGATGGGATGGATATAGGAGAAAGGAAGCTCTGGGGAAGCAAAAGCAATCGAACTCGGAGCAGATCGATCAATAACCCAGACTCAGAATAGAGAAACCCCAATCCTATTCATGTCAGATAGGAAAACTCCATCCAAGTCCTACCAACAGATGGCCATCCAATTTCAACCCCATCCTGCCAAGCAGGAAGATACCATTCATTCTAGAAATATAAAACCCCAAGTATATAGGATCAAATAGCAGTCGAGATGATAGTGTCCTAATAATAATAATAATAATAATCCATATATTGCTTACAGTATAGCACCCAAATCATATGGGTTTATACAGTAGCAGAGATGACACAGTGCTATAATATAATAATAATAATAATAATAAATAATAATAATCCAAAATAATAAATATATCAACTATAATAGGCTTTAAATCAATGATATGACACACAAAAATCTATCCCAAAAAACTACAAAAAATTGAACTGGCCCAACGAATCTATACAACTACGTAACAATTGGCAATATATAACCATAAATTTATATAACCATTTAAAATATTTTTGATAACATGTTAATTATAAAATATTTATTTAATTTAAAAATATTTAATTATTTTATATTTTCTTTAAAAATATTTAACTTTTTAATATTTCATTTACATATTTTAAATTGAAAATATTTGTTTAATTTTAAAATATTTTAATATTTTCATTATAAAATATTTTAATTTTAAATGTTTAATTTTGACATATTTTAATTTTAATATTGTAATTTTAAACTATTTAAATCTTTAGTTTTAAAATATTTCATTTTAATATTTTGATTTTTAAAATTATTATTTAAATTATTTTATTTTAATATTTCAAATTTAAAATATAAAATCGTTTAATTTAAAGTGTTTTATGCTAACATTTTAATTTTAATATTATAATTTATACATATTTAATAGTTTAATTTTATAATACGTACTTTAAAATATTTTATATTAATTTCTTTTATTTGGTTTAATTATGAAATATTTAATTACTTAATACTTTGTTTTTAAAATAATTATTTAATTTAAAAATATTTAATATTAATGTTATAATTTTAAAATATTTAATTGTTTAACTTTACAACATTTAAATTTAAAAATATTTAATTAACTTCAAAATATTTAACTGTTAATATTTTAATTTTAAAAGTATTTATTTATTTATTTAAGCCAAAATCATCTGGTTGAGAACCACTGCTCTAAGAGGAAAATGCTGGTGCTGTTTCAAGGACCCAGCCACTTCTAGATTTATTTTCTATGGTAAAATTGCTCAGAATCTGCTCAGCAGTTCATAAGAGTAGCTAGAAGAAACAAAAATAAAAAGATATCAGCCCCTGATTATAATAATGAAGGGTGCCACCCTCATCGATCTACATAGTTTACTGTAAATAGGAGGAAGAGGAAGTTCCAATGCAAACTACAAGAAACTGTTAGTTAACGGGTGGTGGTACATATCAGAGATTTTGGAAGGCTTTCCGTGCAATAATGGTATGAATGAGAATCATGTAATGTGGAAACGTGTAACATCCTTAGTCAATAGTGAGGAATACAGAGAGAATTAGTGGCACACTTGCTCAACTGTAATAAGAGGCAGATCACTTCTTTTCATTCACCAGAAAAAAGATGGGCTATGTTTCTCAATAAACTGCTGATTAAAATATAGGTTTAATAACCAACATAAAACATTTCAAACTATTACCTACAAAAAAAAGAAAGTAAGCTACAGCCATTACGAGATTGATGGCAATCTATTGTTTCATGTCTCTCATTCCATGTTTTCTTTGGGGGAATGAATGTTAGTTTTTTCATAGTGCTTCTTGTATATTATGAACAAACCATAGAGAGATACAGAACTCCTACACTATCAATTTCAATGTGGGAAGTTTTCATCTTAAGCTTAGTCTTTTCTTCTAGATGTAGATACTATTATATTAACCACTAAAATATTTTTGATGACAAACACTTTCAAGTTCTTTCACTACCTTAAAATCTCATTGATGAATGGTATCATAGGCACACAGGGGGAAAAAAGACTCAAACAAAACATCCATAACAGATCAAAACACATACACATCTAAGTTAATGTCTATATAGCAAAGCTACAAATTTGCATTTATATAGGCAGCCAACATTGACTTAAGTTCCACAAAGAAATGGACTGAAACTGACTTAAGTTGCAACACATCTTGACTACTACTTCTATATTGCCACTTTAGGGTTATAGTGCCACAGAAAGGAATGTGGAGAGCTTGCAGGGAAGGTTGTTATTCTATGAGTTTCATTTTGTTTATTTGCTACCTTTAGTTCCCTCTAAGGAGGTTATCAGATTTTGAAATACAATACATTACTTTCCATACTCTTCACCCCATTTTTCAACGACTGTATTTAATTCTAAATCACTGCACTAAAGGCAGCAGATACTCAAACATACATTTTGCTGGCAGCTGAGAGAAAAGGTTTCAACCACATATTTACTCTATTTTATATACTTCTAAGACTAGACATATAACTATTTCCTAAACACCTAGTGCAAATCTATTTAGCTATGGCATTCTGACTTGTTTTTAAGACACAGTTAATTTTAAATATACCTGAAAAAGTGTCAAAGAAGAGAGTCTAGCTTCTGCATTTCAGCAATGAAACAGTAAAGAGACATACATGCATCAGGTATAACATAAATTAGTTATCATTCCATTAATGTAATAGAAATAAAATCATATGAGTATGAATAAAAAAAACAAAAAAGCTATTAAAGTACAAGAAAATCAGCTGCTGCTGCACACCTAACAGCACAAAGTCCAAAGAAGCCATGAAAATAAGGCTATTTTAAAGCATTACTACTACTTCTCTAGATAGGTTATACACAATGAATAGAGTGAGAATGAAATTAAACAAATAGGCAACACAATCCTGTATAGAGGAGAATATTCAGTAAAAGCTACATGCCAGACATGCTGAAAAGCTTTTTCTGCACCTTTAAAAGAATAAAAGCTTTTTGAAGACAAGAGCACAGCATGCTGGTATACTTTGGCAGAGAAATAAAATTTGCTTACCTCCTGTAATAGATCTGCCTGTTCAATGGCTTTAAGAACATTTTTCTTTGAAGTTTCCTGAACTTCTCCTCCCAAGAGAAATTCATCCAAAATGAAATAAGCCTTTTCAAAATTGAAGATAATGTCAAGTTCACATACCTAGAAAACATATAATGATTAGGATGACAATTTATTTCACCCACATTCCCGCCTAGTACCATAATTATCTTTATATTTTCCAGCAAAAAGTTGCAAATGTAAAATGCAAAACAATGTTATGTAATAGCTTAGAATATATTATTTATTTATTTCTCATGTTGTGCTAGCCAAGAGATTCTGTCATCGAAGTCATAAAATAAAGTTCGACTCGGTCTTCTTTTATTCTGCATTTTGTACTGGTAAGATTTTCAGATGCAGAATGTATATATACATATGAAAGAACCTTTCTATATACAGGTTAATATGCATACAAATGTAAAAGTGTGATTAAAATAGTTGAGTTCCTCTACAAACATATTAGTTCATGAAGGCGATCAGGATCAGCAGAGATTTCTTACCAAGAGAGACACAGCCAAATTTCCCTTTCCCATAGCAGTCTTAAATAAGAGTTTCCACCAAATTCTAGTTGGTCCCCGAACTCTTTTGAACTATTACAGAGAGTTACAAAAAAAAAACTACCTTGAAAAATCATTGTCCTGCCTTGTTTTATAAGAGCAATACAAATCTAGATTAAAATGCAAGAAAAATAATTAACTTACACTTCCAAAATATTTGTCAAGCAATTCTACATAACGATGAATTATTTCCAGTGTTATTAGCTCATTATCCTGATCTTCAATGGCACAACAGAAGTAGAGGCTTGCATATCTGTAACAAACATATATTAATTTAATAGCTGCAGAATCTTTTACATTTTGTAAAAAAAAATTACGTTACTTTTATCCCGCCCATTTCAGCCCGAAGGTGACTCAGGGTGGCGTACAAATCAGCAATGATTAGATGCCATATATAAATACATACATCGGTTAAAAGCAATAAAATCACATGATATAAAACCATAAAAGCAATAAAAACAATAAAAAACTATTAAAACTATGTTTTCCAATTCAATTCCTCATCCGTATACATCGTCTTAGCCATTCCTTGTTCACATTCCACTTTGAGTTTATTTGGTCATGCTGAAGTTCCGAACGCTTGCTTGAAGCGCCAGGTTTTCACTCCTTTTCAAAAGGTCAGGAAGGAGGGGGCCGACCTAATATCCCTAGGCAATCATTCCACAGCCGAAGAGCCAACACAGAGAAGGCCCTGTCTTGCATCCCCACCAGACGTGCCTGTGAGGCAGGCGGGATCAAGAGCAGGGCCTCCTCAGACAATCTCAACTTCCTAGAAGGTTCATAGGGAGAAATGCGTTCGGATAGATAAGCTGGGCCGGATCCGTTTAGGGCTTTATAGGCTAAAGCCAGGACTCTGAATTGTGCCCGGTAGCAAACTGGCAGCCAGTGAAGCTGACGCAGCAGTAGAGTTGTATGCTCCCTGAGCACAGCTCCCATTAGCACAATTTGAAGCTTCTGAGCAGTTTTCAAAAGCAACTCCACGTAGAGCACATTGCAGTAGTCTATACAAGATGTGACCAGAGCGTGCACCACCATGGCCAAGTCAGACTTCCCAAGGTACAGGTGCAGCTGGCGCACAAGTTTTAACTGTGCAAATGATCCCCTGATCACCGCTGAAACCTGGGGTTCCAGGCTCAGCGATGAGTCTAAGATCACACCCAAGCTGCGAACCTGCGTCTTTAGGGGGAGTGTAACCCCGTCCAACACAGGCTGTAAACCTATGCCCCATTTGGCCTTGCAACTGACCAGGAGTACCTCTGTCTTGTCTGGATTTGTTTGCCCTCATTTTATTTATTTATTTCGTTCGGCTTCTATGCCACCACTCCCGGCGGGCTCGGGGCGGCTCACAACACCGATAAACACATTAAAAAAAACAGCACAGAATAAAAACAGGGCATAAAAACATAATTAAAATATCACTAAAATGGCATACTAATCCAGACTGTCCCAGCAGCCAAGCACTGGTTCAGAACCTGAACAGCCTCCTTAGTAGCAGGTGGGAAGGTGTGACAGAGTTGGATGTCATCTGCGTACAGGTGACAGCGCATCCCAAAACTCCAGCTGATCTCTGCCAGCGGCTTCATGTAGATGTTAAACAACATGGAGGACAGTATTGAGCCCTGCGGGACCCCACAAGACAATAGCTGTGGGGTCGAGCAGGTGTCCCCCAACAACACCTTCTGGGAACAACCCTCTAGGAAGGACAAGAGCTATTCCAAGACAGTGCCTCCAAGGCTCATTCATCATTGTCAAATTCTTTTCTGAAATATTAAAATACTCCCACATACTTTTGCATGTTAACAGTTTGACCTTCCTTAAGTGTAAAGCATTTGGTCTTCAAAGTTAACTAAAACTAACTAAATATAGGGAAGGAAGAAACTATTTCATACATCAATGTACGCAATTTTAAAATAATTTGTTGTGACTTTTCCTGTCATGATCAAGACAGAACTCAAAACATCCAAGAGGATGAAAACTCCAGCAGATTTAACAGCAAGCAAATGGCACTATTGCTCTTGGATCTAGAACAAGGAGTAGAGCATATTTTCCAAATGATTGTAAACTGCTCCTCTGTACCATCCAGGGAATACATATTTAATGCTTAGGAATGACTGGTCCCACTGCCTCAAAGATACCATTTTGTTCTTCCTCTCCCTCACACATACACACAAAGAAATAATAAAACCACAATCACTCTTAAATTTTTTATGCAATCATGTCCTAAGGCCCATGGTTCCTTGGTTTTTCAGAATATGCTCAGCAGAAGGATTATCTCTATTTAAAGAATACACCTTTGCACAGGGAGATGCCGTGTGATAAGGTGGCATACTGATCATATGTCACCATCAAGTAGATTCTTTCTCTAGGCCTTCAGAGCAACTCTATGGTATTTTTACATTAGGGGTCCTTCATTACAATAACTTATCCATGGTTTTACATATACATGCAAAGTCTGGGAATATATCTTATGCATATATGGGGTAATACTGTAATACCATTTAGTTTATACTCTTATTGGATCTATCATTTTGAAACACCCTGTATTTTATTTTAAAGGAACGGGTTCCCTTTGTTTCTATTTATTTACTTGTTTTAAGTCAATCCATTTTTTCTCCCAATACAGAATTCAAAGTGGCTGACATTGTAAAACAGACCATAGCTAAAAATAGGCAAAATTCAAAGTCAAAAACAATTCAATGAAGTTATATTAAAAGATTAACCTAATATTAATTCTAAGAGAAGTTAAAACATAATAATGACTATTTAAATCAGCATATCCTGATTAGAAGACATTCTGCAGTGGCCAGTTAACAATCAAAGGCCTGGGTTGTAAAAAAAAAAAGGCTTTTTCTGACAGTAGAAAAGGACACATAGGGCAACAAGGAAGGGAATTTTATAGTCTGGGTGCAGCTTCTGAGAAGACTCTCTGAAGCAACAATGCCTGTGACTTTCTAAAGTAAATTATCTGATGAAAGGAACTCTATTTCATGTTTATAGACAGTAATAAAAGGACAGCTCTTTCTCTATCAGTATATTAATTAGCTAGAATTCTTGTTTTCTAAGATGCACAAGAGCAATAAAAGGTCAAAACCAGGGGGGAAATAGCTGCACAAAGCAGAGGAAAGACAGTTGAAACTCCAGAAGATGAAGCACATAAACAAAATACTATGAAGAAAAATGGTTACGAGAGTTTTCAATATTGATAGTTACATATTTATAACGTCTTTAATTACTCAACTATATGTAGAACTTCCCCTTAGATTCAAGAACGTAACTTGTTGGAAACACAGGAAACCTATCATGCTACTGGGCCAGGTCACCAGGAAATACGTAATTCCAATGTTTCCCAGCAGGATTTTGTGTCTATAGCTCTTGCATCTTTATCCAAACCAACGAGCAAATTATCCTTATAATACTCTACATTTCCTACTCTAATGAATACAAACTAAAACATAAAAGCCAAAACAATTATAATTATTTGGCATTCCCTCCCTAAAGAGGTATGTTCGTTACAGTCAGCTCCTTCACAAGGACTATTAAAACTCTATATAATGAACTTTTGTCTAATGATGTAATTCTACAGCGTGTGCCAAATGTTTCTATGCATAGGAAAAATTAACAAACTTATATTTTATATGTGTGTGTTTTGTAAAATTTTGTAAATAATATTTTGTACATAAAGGTACATTTACCTACAATTTCCCATTTTATACATATATGCAACTTTTGGAAACCCTGTATATTGTCAAATACCTATGTACAACTTTTCTGTCTTATTCAAACAGGCTTCTGGAGTAGTGTTGGATGTATAGTTTGCCAAATTATAAAGTAACATTCTGTTGTTTTGATTTTTAGATTTGATTTCTGAAATACCACAATGAAAAAAGTGATTAATTCTTAAAGCTATCTGAAAGGATACACATTGTATTGCAGTGGGCTCTTGGTGTCCACTGATGTTTAGTTCCAGGAAACCCTGTAAATACCAAAAATACAGGATGCTTAAATCCCATTATAAATACTGGTGTAACAAAATTGGATTTTTAATTAATATTTTCATGGATGGTAGAATCTGTGGATATTGAAGGTACTTTGTTCAGTCACATTAAGAATTTGCTAAAAACTGGTTTAATTCATTTTTAGTTTTTAATTTGTAAGGAGCATTATTTGTAAGCGTGAAAAATAGCTGTTATGCACACTATTTAAAGAAGTAGGAAAGCACAACTATGGAAATCATGATAAATACTGAAGACATTTATATTTATTAAAAACAGGTTGAGTATCATTTATCCAGAATTTCAAAATACTCCAAAATCGCAATTATCCACATAGGCAGGTTGTCGATGTCTCCTTTGCTTTGTACTGGTTCAATGTATAAGAACCTTGTTTTATACACACGATTATTAATTATAACTTCAGGCTGTGCATATAAGCTATATTTGATATTTAGACTTTGATTGCATCCCTAAAATGTGTCATATGGAAAAGGAGATATTCCAAAACCAGAAATCCAAAACACTTCTGGTAGCAACCATTTTGGATATGTATATTTTCTGTTATTAGTCTGAATTACATCTATGTTGGTTCATGTATAAGAATGCTCGTGAAAGGGAATACCACACACACACACGTATAAATCTAAAATCTTCAGTCAAAAAATTGACCATAAAAAACTTGAGAAGACATATCCATTGGTGAATGTAGTTTGCAGTGCCTTTCATGTTCCTTGATTCATGTTTGGGAGCTATGTTTGGTGGTCCCTATTGTAGACTTGTCCACAGCTGAATGATATATGGTAGACTACTTCAAGAGAAGTCAGCTATAGCAGAGCACCTGATGAACCAACCTGGACATAGCATATTATTTGAGAACACAGAAATGCTGGACTACTCTAACAACTACTATGTCAGGCTACACAGAGAAACCACTGCAATCCACAAGCATGTGGACAATTTCAACAGAAAGGAAGAAACCATGAAAATGAATAAGATCTGGCTACCAGTATTTAAAAAATTCTAAAATTATAACTGTAAATAAAGAACACTCAAACACAGGGGAACTCCAGACAAGAAACAACCAGGGGCAGCTAATCACTTCTCAACAAAGGATTCCCCCAGGCAGTAACAAGCCACACCAATCAATTGTAAAGCCATCAAATGCTAATCATGGTGGCCAACTGAAACATTCACACCTAGCTCCAACAGGCAAGAGTTCTTTCTCCCATCCTGGACTTTCCACACACATATATATACCCCATTTTCCTAGTTTCCAACAGACCTCACAACCTCTAAAGATGCCTGCCATAGATGCAGGTGAAACATCAGGAGAGAATGTTTCTAGAACATGGTCATGCAGCCTGAAAAACCTACAACAACCCAAAAGATGAGAACTTTTTAAAAAAAACATACATCACTTCTTGACTTTTTGAAAAAGAAAAGCTCAAATTGTTTACAAGACAAGAATTGAAAATCCGAGGAGTAAATAACAGTGGACATAACGTTTTAGAATTTTGAAGATCCTGCTTCACGAAGAGTTAACCTATGAGTATGGACTGCTGACCAAGCCTCACTGAGAAGGAAGGCAGCTCTTTGGTGTTTCTCTCAATAGAGCATTAAAAAGTAGACTTCGTTTAGGATCTCTTGGGACAGATCAATCTCTCGCCTTTTGCCACTCTACTGGGAGTGGCAAAAGGTTGTCCTTTTTTTGGTAAGAGTTAATACTGTACCTTTTGTTTAAAAAAGGAACCACCCCCTTCTCTGAACAGAACGGTAAAAGGACTTTTTAAATGCAGGGCTGGGGAAATGGTGGTGTTGGTCAGCTGGCCCCTTGAAGTGGAGGTAGCGTTTTCTTTCTCCATGGAATGACCCTCGACTTATCCATAAGCCATAGGACAATCCATAATTTTGGCTCCAAAACCTACCTTTGACTTATGCACAAATATGCATAGTAATCTAAACCTTCTTAAATTCATTGGGTCTTAAAAGTACTTTTTAAATAGCAAACTATTTTTAGTTCTAATATAATGGCATCACAATGTGAAGAAATATTTCTCAAGATTAAGAAGCTGCATGACTCTAGTGATGCTGTCTATGCTGGCAAATTCTTCAATTAACCTCTATAATCTAGTCATTAGCAGACAGGCAGAGAAGAAAAAAGATGTTGGTTCCTAAACACAAACGAAAGCCAGCAATAGAAGTTTCTTCTGAGTTCAGCTAAAGCAGGATTTTTTTTGTCTCAAATACTCAAATTCAATTACTAAAGTAGCCATTTCAGAACTCAAACTTGATTTACAATTTAAATGTGAATCTGTAAGATTTGGGTTTTTAAAAATTATTATTATTAATGTATTTCACTGCACTGTCAGTAGCAAATGAAGGCTTTTAACTTTAACAACTATTGAGTGTTAAGAACTGTGTGTCTTGTTTTGCCTGTTTCAAAGAAATGAGGACATTTAGGTGATCAGTCTGCTAAATGACAACTTATGTCTGGACTGTACCCCTCTTCTAACCTGTTAAAACATCATTGGTTATGTAACCTACATTTCAATATTTTAACTGAAATTGAGCAGAAGTTAGCTACACAGAATATATTGCAATGGCACACATCCTTCAACAAATACTCCACATCCACAGACTCTCCTTACACGGTAGAGTGAGGTCGAATGATATTTAGCAAATATACATCACAGGATCTCCCAAACCAAATTTTATTTCCTCATTTTGTGTCCCAAGCTCATTATAAGTAAGCAACAGGCCATATCCTTGTTTTCACTTCATACATTACAGTAGCTGACCAAAGTCTCTTGCCCACATGTTCCTCTCTGTTATCAATTTCCATATGTTGCTTCCCCAGTAGTATTTTGTCTGTGTAGGTTACTGCCTCCCTCCATCTTCATTGTTCTACCACGGTTGATCACTAGGGAAAGCATGTCTCCTCTGAATGAATATCTGGAGGCAGTAATGGGCTGGATGAAGAAAAATGAACTGAAGTCGAATCATGAGAAGATGGGGTTATTTACTGCCAAAGGTCCTAATCTGGGTTTGGAGGTTTCTCAGCTAGGCCCGGACAGTTACATTCCCCTAGAAGGCTGTGTTCACAGCTGGGGAGTGCCTGTTAATCTGTGGCTCCAATTGACACATTAGATACATATGACTGCCCAAACTGCTTATTATCAGTTTTAGCTACTATACCAGCTGCAACCCCTTCCTAGAGTTTTAGGAGCTAAAGATGATAGCATGAACTCAAGGCTGAACTACTACAATGTTCTGTTCATTGGGCTACTCTGTATCAAGTTCGCTTCAGTTAGCCAAGCATGACAGCCAGACTTGTCACTGGTACATCTATAAGCAATCATATTAGATTGATATTCAAATAATTCTGCTGAGTGTCAATTATTTCCAGGCATGTTACAAATTGTCCAGGATACCTAAAGGATTATCTTCTCCCATATAATCCACTCCCGACACTCATATCCTCTTGGGAACACATACTTCAGTCAAATAGGGCTAATCTGGCAATTGTTACTCAGAAAAGGATTTTGGGTTTTTTTTTCCAGCCACGCCAAAATTGTGAATTGACCGAGCAGAAGAGATTTAACATTTGGATATAGTGCACTAAAGACCAGCCTCTTTTAGTAGGTTTATCAAATGGTTTTTAAATCATGCATCTTAAGCTTTATATTGGTTGTCCTTCATATATATATATATATATATATATATATATATATATATATATGTGTGTGTGTGTGTGTGTGTGTGTGTGTGTGTGTGTGTGTGTGTGTGTGTTTTATATGCTCCTTTAACAGTTTGATATGCTCTTCAAACTCTGTTATGTATTGTTTGTTCTTACAGATCCATAAGGAATGGTGGACAACCATTACATTATTGGGTTTACCTTTTGCAGATTTGATTAATATGTTTTCTCTAAGAACCTCCAGGGTGATTCTATGGTCAACTTCCAGCAGAGGTTAATCAGAGTCACCCTGGAAGATACAGATTCCAAGGGTTTAAAAAAAGTTTTATTTGTGGGTTTGTAATGATCCCATGTCCTTAACTGCTAGAAAAGTGGAGGACCTACTGTATGATGATTTCTTTTGAGTCATTTGCTGCCTCCAAACACACCTATGTCAGATACTTACAATGCTAATATAGGTCATCATTCTCAGTCAAGATCACATATATTCAAGATGATTAAACAGAAGTGAGCTTCTGATCTTTATGCATGCCTAAACTAAGCAGTAGATTTTAGGAAAAATAATATAGATAGCTGAATTTATAGGAAGCAGTCCCTCCAGATTCTAAATATGGCAAGTCAGTTAGGCCTGTGTAGTCGTTAGCTACATATAGTATCTTCATAATCCCCAGTTCTGCTTCCTCTTTTCAATAAGTGCTTCAAGCTGATTTGTATGGCATGAAATTTTCAACTAAGACAGATTTATAACTGGACCAAAGTACAAGTTGTATATAGTGAAACAAAATGAGTGAAGTAATTTCACTTCTTTAGAATTGTCAGTATAGTTCTTGGTTCACGCTCCACTTGGTCAAAGAATAAGTCTATGTACATCTGCAACCTCTCCATACGTCAGCTAAAATTAATGGCTAGTTTATTTAAAAAAATGAATGTGATGAACTTTTATCATTTAAGCAACTTCAAATATGTATATCTCATTTACAACACTTTCATACAAACCTGTTTTATCAACACATTCCTAAATGCATGAAAATCATTCTAGACATAAGTAATCTCTTTATTGTTATAAATTACATTTAAGAAAAATTGTAAATCCTCCCCCTCCCTCTCCTCCTTCACCCTGCACACAGTCAAGGTAGGAAATCCGGTCTCTTCTGTCTGCTCATTACAAGAGTATATAGGCAAAACAACCTTTTGTAGACAATCTTCAGGTCTCTCCATTCCAGAAAGCTGCACATTTTCGGTTTACGGGCTAAGACTGTTTGAACAAGTTCTCTTGTTATTTTCTTCTTTTCTTTGTCAGACAATGGGACATACCACTTCTGAAGTCTTAACTTCCCCTGACGACTAAAAAGCAACATGAACTGCATCTGTTGAGTTAAATAAAACCAGGATTGATGTTAGCCCTTCAGACAAATTATGTAAATTGAACTTTATGTTTTAGAATGCTTCCTTAGACAGACAGCATATTCTTTCAACTTTTACAGCAAGCAGTGGACAATACATTTGAAGAGCTCTTCTCACCATATATACATGAGTTATTTAAATATATACATTACCTCTTATTACCGTGTTTCCCCGAAAGTAAGACAGCGTCTTACTTTCTTTTGTCCCCAAAATCCCACTATGTAGCCGAGGGTACCCGAATGTAAGATGAAAGCAAGAGTTACCTCGGGCGGCAGGCATGGCGTGGCTTCCTGGCCGGGCGAAGAGGCTTTCAGAGGGGCTCAAAGGGGCCCGGAATCCTCCTCCTCTTGCTCTTCTTTCTTCCAGCGGCGCCTTCCATCCTCCTCCTCTTCCTCCCAGCAGCGCCTTTCCCTCTCGCCGGTTCCGCCCCCTCTCTTCAGTGAAGGGAGGGGGGGCGGAGCCGCCGGCGGCGAGAGGGAAGAAAGCGCCGGTGGAAGTCCCGCCGGCACGGCGGCTCAGGCGTCTTTCCCCCCCCGCCCGCTTGCCCGCGCTCCAAACGGGAGCCGGGCGGCGGAGAAAAGCACCTGAGTCGTCCTGGAGGCGGGACTTCCGCCGGGCGCCTTCTCCCTCTCGCTGCGGCTCGCGCTTTCCCTTGCAACCGGGTCTTCAGAGAAGGGAAGGCAGGCAGGCACAAAAGGGCAGCCCTCTTGTGTTTACCTGCCTTCCCTTCTCTGAAGACCCGGTTGCCATGGGATCTCGCGGCGCCTTCTCCCCTTTCGCCGCCAGCTCGCGCTTTCCCATGGCAACCGGGTCCTCAGAGAAGGGAAAACAGGCAGGCGCAAGGGCAGCCCTCTTGTGTTTACCTGCCTTCCCTTCTCTGAGGACCCGGTTGCCATGGGATCTCGCCGGCGCCTTCTCCCTTTCGCCGCCAGCTCGCGCTTTCCCATGGCAACGGGTCCTCAGAGAAGGGGAAAACAGGCAGGCGCAAGGGCAGCCCTCTTGTGTTTACCTGCCTTCCCTTCTCTGAGGACCCGGTTGCCATGGGATCTCGCCGGCGCCTTCTCCCTTTCGCCGCCGGCTCGCGCTTTCCCATGGCAACCGGGTCCTCAGAGAAGGGAAGGCAGGTAAACACAAGAGGGCTGCCCTTGCGCCTGCCTGTTTTCCCTTCTCTGAGGACCCGGTTGCCATGGGAAAGCGAGCTGGCGGCGAAAGGGAGAAGGCGCGGCGAGATCCCATGGCAACCGGGTCCTCAGAGAAGGGAAGGCAGGTAAACACAAGAGGGCTGCCCTTGCGCCTGCCTGTGTTCCCTTCTCTGAGGACCCGGTTGCCAAGGGACAGCGCGAGCTGGCGGCGCAAGGGAGAAGGCGCCGGCGAGATCCCCTGGCAACCGGGTCCTCAGAGAAGGGAAGGCAGGTAAACACAAGAGGGCTGCCCTTGCGCCTGCCTGTTTTCCCTTCTCTGAGGACCCGGTTGCCATGGGAAAGCGCGAGCTGGCGGCGAAGGGGAGAAGGCGCCGGCGAGATCCCATGGCAACGGGTCTTTCAGAGAAGGGAAGGCAGGTAAACACAAGAGGGCTGCCCTTTTGTGCCTGCCTGCCTTCCCTTCTCTCTGAAGACCAAGTTGCAAGGGAAAGCGAGCCGGCAGCGAGAGGGGAGAAGGCGCTGGGCGGAAGTCCCGCCTCCAGGACGACTCAGGTGCTTTTCCGCCGCCCGGCTCCCGCTTGGAGCGCGGCAAGCGGGCGCGGGGGGAAGACACCCTGAGCCGCCAGGCCGGGCGGGATTTCCACCGGCGCTTTCTTCCTTCGCCGGGGCGACTTCCCCCCTCCCCTTCACTGAAGAGAGGGGCGGAACCGCGAGAGGGGAAAGGCGCTGCTGGGAGGAAGAGGAGGAGGATGGAAGGCGCCGCTGAAGAAAGAAGAGCAAGAGGAGGAGGATTCCGGCCCCTTTGAGCCCCTCTGAAAGCCTCTTCGCCCGGCCAGGAAGCCACGCCATGCCTGCCGCCCGAGGTACGCTCTTACTTTCGGGTATGGCTTATATAAGCCGACCCCTCTGACACCCCCGATACGTCTTACAATCGGGGGTGTCATACTTTCGGGGAAACACGGTATTAGACCAACATAAAAAGCAAGTCAAAATATAAATGGATATCATAGGTGCAATTTCTCTAAAATAACTTCACATTTATCATAATTACCAAAGAAATTTAAAATTCAGAAATGCAAAGTACATCTTAGTATCTGTCTAATAAAGTCAAAGTCAACATAACCTCATACATTATAGTTTCAACTTCACTGTCTAGCCCTACTTGTTGGTATTTTAGTGATAAATATTCCTGAATCCATTACACTGCAATTGAATTTCTCAGCTCTGAAAATACATTGTTTCATTATACACTGATTTCTAAGACTGATGCTGCTGCTATCTAGCTTGCGCTGTTGTGGACATGCAAACTATCACAATATAATCTACAACAGGGAATAAAAACACTTTAGATCTTAACTGCAGCAAAGAGGGACATTAGCAAGGAACAGCAGCTTTTCACCAACATTATCAAGAAAATTATCATGTGACACCCTAATAAGATACCCTTCATTTAACTAATATAGCACCATATTTAAGATGCTCTTGAAGAGCACTGTACAGACAGTACTGTGGTTTTCAAATTTTACCACTTTGAAAATTGCTTTGTATGTTCAAACTATGCTTACAATACACACTTCTGTTCTGATTGGTTTTTTAAAGACATTTTACTAATTATGTAATTGGAACGAGACAGCACCTTTTCTCTCTTATGTATCTGAAGGTATGAGAGAGAAAAATGAAAATGGGTTTTCCCATTTATTCAAGTCTACGAGCAGATCAAGTTGTCTATTCTGAGCATTCAAGTGAAAAAACAAAGAAAGGAATATTCTAGCCATGCTGGTATGAAGTAGAATGAGATACTGTACTGACAGTACCAAAAAATCTTCTCAGCACTTTTATTTTTAATAGAAGCCATGACACAAAGGAAATCACTCCCTACCTTGGACTTATTATCAAGAAAAACCCCTTTTGTTATCAATTCAAATATCCTAATACAAAGGAGCTCCTGAATACCAGCTTCTAAAAACAGAGAGATGATCAGTCAAAGCAACTGGAAGTGACTTACAGAGTAAGGAAGAATCTCACTTCTACTGAGTATGAACCCAAAGCACCTATATAAAAATGCTTGAAAAATCTAGAAGTGACAAAACTAATGGATATTGCAAGCATATGTAAAGATTAACTTTGTCAAACCCAGATTTCTTATCTTCAAAATGGGGTTGAAGTCGTGTCATTACTATGTCCATGATGTGCTTAATAGTATTTTAACTATACGTTCATAAAGCTGCTTTTACTATCATCATGCGTCATTAAGGAAAGTCATGAGATAGTTATAGAAAAAGCATTTTCCCCTCTCTTTAAATACTCTTAGACATTTTTTAGTCTGGAGTCAAAATAATCTAGACATGCAATTTAAATTTACATATTCCACATCTTAAAACAGTGACTACCTCAGTTTATCATTTGGCTACCAGAGATTCACACTGTACTGAAAGACAAAAGGCAAAATGGAAGGAAGTTTGGGTTGCAGTGAGTTTTCCAGACTGTATGACCATGTTCCAGAACCAATTTCTCTTGATGTTTTGCCCACATCTATAGCAGGCATCCTCAGAGATTGTGAAGTCTGTGGGAAACTAGGCAAGTGAGGTTTATATATCAGTGGAATGTCGAAGGTGGGAGAAAGAACTGTTGTCTGCTTGAGGCAAGTGTGAATGCTGCAATTGGCCACCTTGATTAGCATTTAATGGCCTTGCAGCTTCAAAGCATGGCTTATTGCTGCCTAGGATCCTTTGTTGGGAGGTGTTATCTGACCCTGATTGATTCTTGTCTGGAATTATCCTGTTTTTTTAGTGTTGTTCCTTATTTACTGTCCTGATTTTTGAGTTTTATCTGACTTCACTGTTCAGAAAATCAGATAGGACTAAATTAAATCCCTTATGATACATGGGTAAAGGAACTGTAAAAAGCTGCGGGGGCATACAATAAAAGCTTATTTTATTTAGATACTATTTCTAGTGGTTGATCTCCTCAGTGAAAAGTTGAGGGCCACTTTCCCTTTAATATCCATTCTGAATAGAACTCACATATGGAAGATCACACATTTCAACAGCATGACCACCCTTGTTTTACTCCTAGGCACGTCACAGAATAATCCTGTGCTCTGAAGGCAGGGCTCAGAAGACTGGGGAAAGAACACAAGAGACTTTGCCTATCTTGGATCTCAAATACAGAATGAGGGATGGCAAAGTTTTGGGACTAGGACACTAGGACAAAACCACTTGCTGTAAATCCACCGAGTGGTTTGGGGCAAGTCACACTCTCTCAGCCTCAGAGGAAGGCAAGAACAAAGTCCCCTTTGAACAGATTTGGCCCTCAAAAAAGGTGAAAGGGTTGCTGTAAGTCAGAAATGACTTGAAGGCAGGGCTCAGAAGACTGAGGAAAGAACACAAGATACTTTGCCCATCTTGGCTCTCAAATACAGGATGAGGGACGGCAAAGTGTTGAGACTAGGACACTAAGACAATCACGGCTATGTAAATCCGCTGAGTGGTTTGAGGCAAGTCACACTCTCTCAGCCTCAGAGGAAGGCAAGAACAAAGTCCCCTTTGAACAGATTTGGCCCTCAAAAAAGGTGAAAGGGTTGCTGTAAGTCAGAAATTTAAATAAGTAATTTTATTTTGTTTAAATAATGTTATTTATTATTTTATAAATAAATAATATAATATAATAATCTCATATGATATAATATGTTACATTACATTATAATATAATATATTATAATGTCAATATATTGTATTATGTTATAGTATAATAATTGTAATGTAATACTAATAATAATAATAGTATGATTACGGTATGGTGTGTTGCATATGCATTTGGTATTGGTGGTGTTGTAATGTAACACAGTATAATACTGCCAATGATAATGTGATATAATAATTATATCATGATATTATAATTTGTATATTTGTATTGCATGCAATATTGCTAACAATATTGCAATATGTTGTAGTGCAATATGATGTGTAGTGCTGATGTTGTGCTATGACAGTAATGTTATTTGTTGTTTTTCAGTTTGCTGTAAGCCACTCTGGCAATATTGTTATATGAACATTGTAAGCCACTCTGGCAGTATTGTTGTTTGCTGTAAGCCGCTCTGAGTCCCCTTTGGGGTTGAGAAAAGTGGCATATAAAAATAGTAAATAAATAAATAATCACTTGAAGGCAAAACTCAGAAGACTGGGGAAAGAATATAAGAGACTTTGCCTATCTTGGCTCTCAAATACACGATGAGGGATGGCAAAGTGTTGGGACTAGGACACTTTGACAATCAGGGCTATGTAAATCCGCTGAGTGGTTTGGGGCAAGTCACACTCTCTCAGCCTCAGAGGAAGGCAAGAAAGAAGTCCCATTTGAACAGATTCTGCCCTCAAAAAGGTGAAAGGGTCGCTGTAAGTCAGAAATGACTTGAAGGCAGGGCACAGAAGACTGGGGAAAGAACACAAGACACTTTGCCTATCTTGGCTCTCAAATACAGGATGAAGGATGGCAAAGTGTTGGGACTAGGACAGTATGACAATCAGGACAATGAGTCGTCTGGGGCAAGTCACAAGTACACTGAACCAGCAGAAAGCAAAGGTGTCACACTATGTCAGCCACCAAAGTGGATAATTTCAGATTTTGGTGTGTTTTGGAAGTCTGGTTAAAAGGATACTCAACCTGTAAGAAAGGCAAGAAAGAAGTCCCATTTGAACAGATTCTCCCCTTCAAAAAAAGGCAATAGGGTCGTTTGTGTCCCTTATTTTCAGGCCCTGTCCCTTATTTTTGACTAGCAGGACAGGACTGGGCGGGGTTGACCAGAGGGAAGGTGCGCTGTGGTTTCCACGGCAATGCCTGCCCGGGATTCCAACTGTCAGGGCAGCCTGCGTCCCCGTTGGAAGGAAGAGGCGATACAGGACTTTTTTCAAAGTACAGCAGACTAATTAACCGTTACCCAAGGGGAATGTTGGATCATGTTGGATAAAGATAGTTTCTGGTTGCTTGAGAGTTACTCTTAAAATAGGCCTAGCTGTGCATCCCAATACTATACAATGCTGTGTATCCCATACTATACCATTAACTATTGACATAATAATCATGAAGATGTACTGTCTTATAAAATTTATTTTATTTTAATGTTTAGACAGTGCACTTTTAAAGTCAGCAAAGCCAAGGACTAAATACAGATGGAGAAAATAAGGTAGTTCTGATAATGTTTTTTCTGCATGACAAAGCATGCAGAAACATACCATGTCCTGTTAAGAGGGCGTAAGTCAGTTTCTTTTGTGAGTTTCAATCATTATCTTATTCTGTTAATAAAACTATTTCTACCTAATGTTTGAGTTTCAAGTTTTTAATGAAGTGTCCCTTATTTTTGTGAAAAATCCTGTAAATGTCCCTTATTTCTTATATCAAAAAATGGCAACCCTAGGGTCGTTGTAAGTCAGAAAAGGCTTGAAGGCACAACCACGAAGAGCAGCACAATTAGAGTTCACCATGGACAGCGAATGTTAGGGAGAGGGCGTGCGTTAGCTGAGAGTCAAGTTTGGTTTATTCCTCAGATTCAGAAGAACCACACAAACAGACCCCAATCCCAACCATATTTACTGTAGTATTATTATTTAACAAGCAGGTGATGCGTCTCTTCATTCTATTAACGTTGAGTTATGGGGTCTCTCCCCCCCCCACCCCCTTTCCCCCCTCTTTCAATAGAAATTAGTATATTTACAAAAGGCATCGCTTGGAACTCGGGGCAGTAAGGCTTAGGTGGGGATGGGGCCTAACTCTCCAGGGTTGGTTGTTGTTGTTGTTGTCCTCCTTGTTGACAGCCCGGCACAGCTATCCCTCGAGGAACAGACCTGGTCAGTCACACGCAACTCTTTTTCCCCTTCAGAATAGATACACTGTACGGAAAAGGAGGGGGGGGAAACAGAGCAGGAAGAGGTGGAGGGGGTTGAACCCATTCGCTGTGACAGGACAAGCCAACTCCTCTCCCCCCTCCCCTTCCAACACCCCCCAAACCCGCTTCTCGAGCTGCTTCCCGGCCGTTAGGCTCCAGGTCAAGGAGGCGCGCGCGCGCACGCACGCACGCACGCACGCACTCACCCAGGCGCGAGGCCAGCCCCGCCGCGCGCGTCACTTACCGTTCCTCAGGCGCTGTGGGGGCGCGCGCCTTGCCGTCGCGTGGCAGCCGCTGAGGAGGGAGGGGGGCCGAGGGAGGAATAGTCCCTCACCCGCACGGAAGAGGACCAACCGCCAACCGCCCTCCCGCCCGAGCAACTGAAGGGGAAGGAGGGGCTACTCCCGGCAAATAGCCCGAGCGCGCGGAGGGGGGCGGGGCCAAAGAAAGACGCGCGGCACTTCTCTCCCAACCTCCAAACTTCATTCGCTCCTCGGGAAAGGGAGGGGGGGGAGAGGATTTCCCGAGCAGCCAATCCCTGAGCCGAACCACCTCCCTCGAGAGAGAGGCTTGGAAGGGTTAGTAACCAAGCCGAGGCAAACGACAGCGGGCGGGTTGGCAAGAGTGAGAGGCGGACCAATCGGAAGACGGAGCACCAAGGAAGGCTTTGAAGCTCAGCCAATCAGAAGCGGAAAGGGGCGGGGCGAAATACCCGCCAATCAAGCGGCGCTGTCGACGCCCCCTTCTTGTGCCATCGAGGCACAGCCTGGTAGATGACACCTCGACAAAGCAAAACGCGGTGCGCGCATGCGCAGTAGGCCCCGTCACGTTTTGGCTTGTCATTGTTCGGCTCCACTAGTCCCCGCGCGCGCCTTTCTGGCCCCTCCCCGCCTTCGCCTTTAGAACGCATTCTACTAAGCTACTAACAACACTATAGTGACATACTTGTTTTGGGTTTTTCCCCCCAAGGGAAACTCTCCAGGCATTGCATATTTATTCTGTGTCGCTTCGTAATTGGTTCAGAGATTGGGTTGGTTGAATTTCCCTTCTAAACAAACAAACAAACGCCTGGGACCAGAAGTGTTTTGCCTTTCAGATTGTTTTTTAAGGATTTTGGAATATTTGTTTGCATCTGAACTCCCCATAATGAGAGATCTTGGAGATGGGACCCAAATCTAAGCCTGGAATTCATTAATGTTTTATGTCTCTCTCTCAGCATTACTTCACGAACGAAGATTCTTAGGAAGGACTCGTCCCACGCTTTTTACAAGCGCGTTGATGACTAAAAAGGCCAATCTGAGATAGGCAAGACCAGTTGCAGAAAGCACAGCAGAAAGTCTCCTTGGGTGATGTTGTTTCCAAGTTGCGGTTCTTTCTGCGTTGTCGTTTCTCTTTGAGACCCGTTCGCCGTGCCTTCTCGAAAGAGGCCGCAGCATTGTGGATAGTGCGTCTCCATGCCTCCCGATGTGAGGCCAGGGTGGACCATTGTTGGTGATCAATCTGGCCGAGCCTGAGATGTTGTTTCAGGGAATCCTTATACCTCCTTTTGGGGGGCGCCTCTCTTGCACTGACCCGTGGTGAGTTCACCGTAGAGTAGTATCTTTGGGAGGCGGTAGCCCTCCTTCCTAGAGACGTGCCCTCCCCAGCGCAGCTGTGTTCTCAATAGCATGGCCTCAATGCTGGTGATCCCTGCTTGCTCAACGACAGCAACATTCGTCACATAGTCGGTCCAGTGTATATTTAGGATTGTGCGATGACAGTGATGAAAGCGTTCGAGGAGTCGTAGGTGTTGGCAATAGGTGACCCATGTTTCAGACCCATAGAGGAGAATAGACAGTACGATCGCTCTGTACACACTGATTTTGTTGCTTTGCCTCAGGTGCTTGTTGCTCCAGACTCTTTTGTGAAGCCTTCTGAATGCACTATATGCCTTTGCTAATCTGTGATCTATCTCTTTATCAATCTTGGCATCTGAAGAGATTATGCTTCTCAGGTAGGTGAACTGCTGAATGGACTTAAGCTTTATGTTTTATGTGCACTTTATATTTATTTTATTTACTTCGAATTTCTAGACCGCCACTCCCCGAGGGCTCGGAGCGGTTTACAAAAAAATAGAAGTAAACATGACAACGAATACATAATTATAACATACACAAACAAGACATGTACTATTTACTACTACAACAAGGGCTGTTCCTCAAGGAGGACATATCACCTGGAGGTAATGTTATACATTAAATAATAATAATAATAATAATAATGGTGTGTATGGAACACAAAGTTTGTGTACACTGAACCAGCAGAAAGCAAAGGTGTCACACTATGTCAGCCACCAAAGTGGATAATTTCAAATTTTGGTGTGTTTTGGAAGTCTGGCTAAAAAGGATACTCAACCTGTATTCAGGTCCCTGCAAAAGTATTAACAGGCATGAGACCCAGCAAATCATCAGGGATGAACACAGGCAGCAGCTCTAAGCAGATTCACTGCCCACTATTACATTGATCTCTGCTTGCCTCTGCCCGCCTCCGTAAGCAATGTAATTATTATCCTGGAGAGCTGGCACAGGAACAGAAAGGTGGAGATGCGAATGCACTTCTGCCAAGGCTGCCTCCAGTCCTTCCTTGGATGAAAGCCCCAATGTATCCGGTGTGTGACTTATGGGCATTGTGTTGTCAAAGGCTTTCATGGCCAGAATCACTGGGTTGCTGAGTTTTCTGGGCTATGTGGCCGTGTTCTAGAAGCATTCTCTCCTGACGCTTCACCCACATCTGTGGTAGGCATCCTCAGAGGTTGTGAGGTCTGTTGGAAACTAGGCAAGTGAGGTTTATATATCTGTGGAATAATGTCCAGGCTGGGAGAAAGAACTCTTGTCTGCTTGAGGCAAGTGTGAATATTTCAATTGGCCACCTTGATTAGCATTTAGTGGCCTTGCAGCTTCAATTCCTGGCTGCTTTCTGCCTGGGGGAATCCTTTGTTGGGAGGTATATGTTCCCAGAGTTCTTAATTTGTTCCAACCATAGATCGTCCAGGCCGGCTGCTTTGCCATTTTTACATCTATTGAGAGCAATTTCTAATTCAGTGAATGTAAAAGTTTCATAACGGTTGCGGTTCTCATTATCTAGTTGTCTGACTATTGGTTTCCTTCCTAGTTTGGTGGCAAGTTTGGGTTTCCCATTTATCAGAAGTTGGTGCACTATCTCAGTTTTTTCCAACCAGTGTGTCGTGAGCGATCATCAGGTGTGCCGTGGGAAATTGGAACCTCCAATACCCTTTCTTCCCCCTCCTGCCGAACACTTTTTATTCTCCACTCGGGCTCCCTTCTTCCCAGCCTCGCTCTGCTTGCTTTGCCTCACTTAGCTCACGCTGCTGCTTCTGCGGGAGGGGGGAGGGAGGAAGACGTGACCCGTGCGGGCGCTACTGCGCAGACTCGCCCCACGTCTTCCTCCCTCCCCTCTGGATATAGTGCTCTCTGGATATAGGTGCTCTCTGGATATAGATGAACTACAACTCCAAGATCAATGCCCACCAAATTCTTATAGTATTTTCTCTTGGTTATGGTAGTTCTGTGTGGGAAGTTTGATTCCATTCCATCATTGGTGGAGTTCAGAATGCTCTTTGATTGCGGGTGAACTATAACTCCCAGCTGCTGAGCAAGACCTTCGTGTGTGTCTTTCTGCCATTCCTGCCAGGATATCTATGTTGTGTTCATCGAAACAGGCCCAGGTTTCACACTGAGTATATAAATACATTAAAAAACATATTAACTATATGTATTAATGTGTTAGAGTGTAATTTTGTGTCATTTTGGTTGGTGGTGTGCCCTAGGATTTTGTAAATGTAAAAAATGTGCTGTGGCTCAAAAAAAGGTTGAAAAACACTGCGCTATCTGATTTGCCTTTATGTTGGCATGGGTGCTGGTTTGTGAAGTGTCATTGCTCATTTGTTTCAATAGCCTCCATGCCTTCTGACTGCTTCTGCCCATATTGACTTCTGTTATTGACTTTATCCACTGTTCTATTTGGGCTCCAGAGATGGAGAACATAATGCTCTGCACTGCCTGAAGAGTTTGCTCACTAAATCTTCCAACAAGGCAGCTATGTCAGAAGTAATACCCTGAATATAGTGTGTCCTACAGACTCTTGGTATAGAAGCCTGTGAGCAGGTTTTTAGTATTTCAAAAAAGTGCTCATATTCCTCAGAGATTGGGGATCTTGTCATCTTGTCACCTAACGCATAAGAGAATTTAGACCAATCTGCCTTTCTGAAGTTGAATCTTCATTTAAATTCATTTGGCATATTATTGGCTGATGCTTTGTGCTTGCTATTGGTGATCCCACTGATTTAGTGCATACTGTCGCTCACAAACAGGTCTTGATTATATCCTTGATGTCATCTCCCACTGTTGTAGCATGGTGGAAGCTTACTATCATGAATAGTCGATTTATGCAATTCTACCCAGGAAAGGAGGCGTCTCAGTTTTTATCCGCCTGAGCATAGCCCCATACATGGCTATGGCTGTTAAAGTCACCAATTTCTTCTGCACTTTGGTGCCTATCAAACTTCTCAGGAGAGAAGAAACAAAACTCTTCATTTGCGGGCTTGTACATAGAGGTAACAATAAGCTCTATTGTTATAACCTCTATATTATTTACTTCAGCCACACCTGTGAGAGCAGGACCTCCCCGGAAGATCATCATCTACCCCTGTGTGTTTCTTGGACACACAACATGTCACATTTCTTATCCTGACACAGTTCATTTAGCAACTGTTATTTGGCAGCTGACATACCTTCAATGTTAATTGAGATTATTGTCATGCTTGGTTCGGAAAAGATCAGTTTGTTCATTTGTTTGGTTGCATACTACAAGCTGCTTGTGGTGTGAGAGAATCAGCCATCTACAAAGATGTTGCCCAGGGGACATCCAGATGTATTACCATCCTGCAGGGAGGCTTCTCTCATGTCCCCCTACATTTGGTGACAGAGCTTGGTTGCCAGAGAGAACTCCCACAGGTTTCACACCCAGTTTTCATCTTCCATGCAGATCTTCATGAACTCAACCAACATTATGTTAAATGTGATGGCTTATAAAACTTCAATGGACCAGGGTGCAAGCAAGAAGGTCAATCTCTTCAGCATGCCCCTCTCCAAATTAGGACATATCTCTTTGTTGTAGTCCCCTAGAATGTATCTGGGAAATACAGACTGAATCCATGCAAGAGTTATCTGTCAGCAAGTATTTTTTTCATCCTAGTTCTGCTTAGGTGTTCAAAGCATTCAGAACCGATGAAGTAGGTGCTCTCCTAGCTAAGGGGTCATGTACATGTGCCAGAACTGCTGATGCGGATTTGGGGTGAGGTACTTCAAATCAGTGTTGCCAAAGTTCGCATAGACAGCTTCCAAGCTGTTTTGAGGACTGGCAGGTGTCGGTGCTGTATGGTTCCAAGCCAGAGGGTGTTCACAAAGCTCAGTGGCACTGGAACCAATTTATTGCTGCTGGACTGCTACTTTCCTCTTGTTGATCTGGCAGAGGTAGCTGCTTGGCACCTGTAGTGAAGACACAACATGAGGGAGTGGTTTTGGAAAGGAAGAATTACTTCTTCCTTTACCTTCCTTTCTCCAGTTGTGCAGTTGCTCCAGCCCCTCACCCTGGACCTGGGAAAAGCAGAATGGCTGTGTGGCCCAAAATGCAGGAAAGCTTGCAACATCCTTAATTTTTTTTTTTTTAAAAAAAACAAACAAGGCATTGTGTGGATGCCAGAGAACGCATTACCTCCCAACCTATTAATTTGGCTAATATAGATGGGCCCCAAATCAATCTCCATCCCTTACTGATTCATTTAGTGCATTTGTATTTTACTGGTTTCAATTATTTCATAACCATATTTCTCAATGGGATGTCCTCTTGAAGCTGAGGTATTATTGGATTGAAGTCCAATACAGTGTTCCCTCACTTATTGCTGGGGTTATGTTCCAGGACCTCCCGCAATAAGTGAAAAACCATGATGTAGGGACGCTCTATTTATTTTAATATTTATACATTATTTTAGTAGTTATACACTATTTTAAGTTTTTTAAACTTAAAATAAATTGAAGGAAAGGATGGAAAGGCTCTTCAAGGCTGGAGGGAGGGTGGGAGGACTGAGGAGGGAAAGTGCTTTGGAGAGCGGCAGCAAAACTCCACAAAACAGCGAAAGTACCATGATATACAGTATATTTTAAATTAATTTTTTTAAAATCCACAATAAACGATCCGCAAAGTAGTGAGGGAACACTGTACATCAGGAAAGTGCCAGGTCGGATAAGGCTGATCTATAAGGTACTGCAACACAATTTGGGGACAGGAGTTTTCTGTAGGATACTGACACTGTTACCCTTATGGAATCTGTGAAATTGTTACTATAAAGGGCCTGGGAGCATTCCAGGTGAGATTCAATAGCGGAGCCAGGACCTGGCCGAGCAGCAGATGGAGGCCAGCGGCTGGGAAAGTTCGGGGAGGCTGCTTCTCAAGGAGATAGCGATACTGAACTGGAAGAGCGGGCCGTTTCCCATAACAGACTTAGGGACATAGAGCAGGGCAGGAGGAGCTGGCATCTGTCCCTAGACCGTCACCGCTCGGAAAGTAGAGACTGAGACGCCGGGCCCTAGATCGCCGAGGGGCCCGGCCGAAGGATTAAGAACGGCCCCGTGGGAACTGATCCTCAGTTCTCCGGCCACGTCTGATCTGAAGGGCGTGAAAGCGGATGGAACCACGGAGACTAGTCTGGATCGCCTTGGACCAAGACCTTGCCTTGTTATTGATTCGCATTTTTGAGGATACCCTGATTTGTTCCTGAGGCAATCCGGGAACTTGCCAAGTTTATTGCCACGCTTGTTTTTGGAACTATCCTTTGGAACTTTGCTTTCCTAATTGGACTACAGCTTTTGCTGTTTGCGTTATTCTTTGATCTCTTCAAGAGAATTGCCTTTTTGGACTTTTTATATTCAATAAAACTAGTTAGCCTTTACTACGTCTCCGTTGATTGTGACAGTATCAGAATAAAAATATAGCTAATCCTTACTTAAAATAAAAAGGTCTAAAACATTCAGTATTTTCTTTGGCCAGTTCTAGCAAGGAGATAGATAGATAGATAGATAGATAGATAGATACGATAGATACGATAGATAGGTAGATAGGTTTGTGCTTTGCACATTTTTATTATATATATATATATTTAGAGTATTTATATCTCATCCTTCTCACCCTTGGAGGGACTCAGGGCAGCTTACAAAAGGCAACCATTACATGCCAGCAATATACAAGTAAAATATCACAATGAAACCTCCCATGAACTGTGGAGGTACAATACACTTACAACAATAAAAATTAAAGTTTAAGAAAGGATATTGGGTGGTATGGGAAATCAACTTGCTATTACCAGAAGGATTTGAGAAGCTTGGCCCAATAATGGCTGAAAAAAGAAGGCTCCTTACTTTGATTTGTATCAGTGTTAAAAGAATTGGCTCTAGTGGAATAATTTGAAAATTACAATCAAGATTTCTTTTGAAATCATTTATCTGATCCTTGAGAGTTATGTCAAACATTCAAAACATAATTGATAACATTTTATACAGTTTTTCTAATCACATTTTTATCTTTTTATATTTATAGTCTTTATAGCATAATTTTGGAAGATAACAATCCAAACTTCTTGCTTGTTATGTTGTTTTTAGTTTTTATTCATCAATGCATGCAAGTTTCCCCTGTACTTAGAGTAATTAGAATGTATTACTATATTAGTGAGATATGGAAATAAGTGTCCTACAGTGTCATTTCCCCTTTTCATTGATAAACATGGAAAAACATGCAGCAAATTTGTCCATCAAAGAAATTTGATGGACAAGGGTAAAGTAAGAGAACTTACTTAAACATTCAAAATCTTTACAAGATGATTTGCTGCATGTTTTTCCATGGTTAAGCTGGTGAGTATATGAAACAGGGATTTCACCTTGAATGTAAAGTTTCCTCTGGAAGGAAGTGATTTTTTCATCGTCCCTTTTAAATTTCCAATAGACAGCCAAGACTGCTGTTTTGTGCGTTCTTTGGTTCTGGTTGCTTAGTTGTATCATTTTTTAAAAAACCTCTGTAGAGGACTTCTGATTGCTTAAGTTATGTCTTTTTAACAACTGTTTCAAGCCATTTCTTTAATTTCTTTTCAAATAATGTTATTGTCCATTGCGTTGGTATTGCTGGTGAACTAAGTGGCAAACATACTGAAATAATAGATAATTATTGGGAGTGCATTCATTGTGCACTAAAACTCTATGTGGATGTGGGGGATAAAAATAAGGGTTTCTAAGTTGGGTAGTTGTACATCACACAGCTGGCTCTTCTAGGATTATGCCCAAGAGATGCTAGGCTTGAAATATTCACAAGTTCTCTTGACATTGGTTATTGAGCTCTTAATGCTGCTTTAAGACCTAGAAATTCTTGGAGAGCTCTGACGGGGGTTTACAGCACATCTTACTATTAAGAAGCAGATAAGTACCTTTAATGAAAATTGATTAAAACGCAGACTGAGTCAATGATGATTAGGATTGATTACATGAAAAGAGTGCTGTATTTAAAATATTCCCTCAACCCCCATAGGGCCAGCCTTCATGAATCATGAGAATCACAGCTTGGGTTCTTGGTTATTCAAAGATGTTGCTTTCTGATTTGCCATTGCGTAATATTGATGCTATAAATGTGTTCTGCACTTTTTAAGGGTACTTGCTATTTGTTTACAGATCTGCGCCTTGATTTAGCTGGGGGGGGGGGATCCTTGACTGACCTGGAAAAAGATCATGAAGTGGCTAACAAAGATGAATAACAAAACAAGCAGAATTCTCAAATCCAAACTCTAAAATCAACAATTTTGACAATAATAATAATCTTTATTTATATTCCTCTTTATCTCCCCAGAGGGACTTTGAGCGGATTACAGTTTTACATATGTAAAGCAAATGTTCAATGCATGTTTACACAATAAGCAACAACATACAATACATAGAGGTAAAGGCCCTCCCTTCCATTTCCAGCGTGTGGAGGCAATCCTCAACTTAGCCAAGGAAATGTGCTCTTGTTCCATTTTTCCATGCCAAGGAGCCTATTGTCCACAGACATCTCCAATTGTTTAAGCTGGTGGGTATATGAAACGGATTTCACCTTGGATATGAAGTTTGCATGGGGCATCCTTTTTACCTCCCTTCTGAAGCAGTACCTATTGATCTACATGCATTACATTCTTTTGAACTGCTGGATAGGCAGAAGCTAGGGCTGACAGTTGGAAGCTCACCTCAACTTGCGACTTCTAAATGCTAACCCTCTGGTCAGCAGATTTTCTGCAACTAGCGGTTTAACCCACTACACTACCACAGCCCCTATTCATGAACAATGGGGCAGAATCTATACTAAATTTGGTCACATGCTATTGTACTCTGCTTCCTTTGTTTTCTTTGCCAAATCTGTTATGTCAATAAAATGCAAGCTTTTGATCTGACTCAGATTTACTTCCTGTTTCTGGGAGTTATCAATGTTTCTTCTTCAAAATCAAGGAATCTTCTCCACCAAAAAGATGTGCTTTTTTCACTTGTACAACTCTTTTCCACAATCTTAAGCAAGCTCAAGAAAACTTGTTTTTTGAACTCTGAGATAAGATGGTACCTCTTGCCTTGTGTGAAAAAAACCGAACTTTAGTTACAACAATATTATTTGCTAATACTGATTCTTATGGTCAAACTAGGGGTTCTTTGGGATAAGGGGAATACATGCTCCAACACTAATGTTTCCTTGCAGATACATGCATCAAGTGACTGAAAATTGAAGCCTATTTAGTTCTTATTTCCCAAGAACAAAATAAAGTCACAAAATCAAGTTTTGGGATCTAAAAAGGATTAAAGATTTAGCTGTCTGCTGTTCTGTTTCAGCAAGCCTGATAAATTCCATTTGGAGAATGATTTTGACACCAGCTGATGTCTCCCCAGGGCCTAGACTGTTGCTGAGCTGTCATTTGTGCTATGCTCAAAATTTTGTAGCTGCAAAATTATGTGATCAGGAGCACCAACCTGATGTTATGGCCACAAACAAGGCCAGACCCTGAGAAACATCAACACTATCAAGAAGTCCTAAAAACCATTCTGTGCTGATCACATAGTCTTCAGATAAGGATCACCACATATGCATTAGATATTGCTCATTTGTACTTTGTTGTTTGTGTATCTTTGAAGATCTATGCAGCACTTGCAATAAACTTTATCTGCCAGGTTGAACTGAAAGCAGTGCTGGGGCTTGGTGGGTCCTTTGGCCAAAGTTATTGTTCGTTGTCTGGTCAGTTTCAGGGCTCATCAGAGTCTTGTGTCCCATGCGAAAGAATACAATAGAACTGATGTTTCCATCCTACCAAACAAAACACAGGGAAAACACAGTGAAAAATCGCATGTGGTATAAGAAAGGGACTACCATACTTTTCCTCCTCCTTCCTATTAATATTACTTTGTATTGGTTTGAATCTGGGAAGTGGCGTCTGTTTTCTGCCATTAGCATCTTTCACCTCTGCTTACCTAATGACCTTGTCATTCTTGTCCTCAACACATGTCAACTTCAAAGCATTGTTTCTTGGGGTGCATCTACACTGTAGAATTAATGTAGTTGAAGCAATGGCTTCAATGCTAGGGAATCATGGGGTTGGCAGTTTTACAAGGTCCTTAACCTTCTCTGCCAAAGAGTGTTGGTGCCTCAACAAAACTATGGATCCCAAGGTTCCATAGTGTTGAGCCTTGGCAGTTAAAGTGGTATGAAAATGCATTAATTCTGCACTGTAGATTCATCCTAAGCTCCCGTGACCATGGCAGCATATCAGCATTATTGTAGGTGGATACTGATGAACAGCTCTATTGGCCCAAATCCTGCTTTTAAAAATCTATCCCACAATATGTGTTTAGTTATTATAATATGCTGATTGAAATAGTTAATATGGAGAACATTGTCAAGCATTGTTTTTGTCCTTCTTCCAACAACACTGTAACCATTCCAGAACTCAGAAAGTTACTTTTTAAAAGTAAAGAAAACAGAACTGTGTTGACAGTCCCAGAAGGATGAATATTTATGCATGGAACGTAACAATTTAGGAACAGTGAGAAAAGTAAAATTAAGTATCACAGAAATGCTGGGGCTACCACTTCCAAGAAGAAAATGTTGTATTGACATTTGAGGAGATAACAAATCCCAATTTCAAATGTTATACAATGCCATACAAGAGACATCATAGACTGATCATGATTTTCCACTCCTGAATTTCAACACGTTCTTGCACTGATCAGTCTAGTGTCATCCTTTCTTGCCTTCACAACAAGTTTTGAACAAGGATGCATTAATTTAAACTAAGAGCATAGAGAGTGTCATTGTGAATTCTTTTTGTGCCGCCTGCAAACATGTTTAAAACAATGTAGGGATAGAAAATCACTTTTCTAAAGTCAGTTACAGTTCCAAAGCCTACAAGGTAGTGAGTTACAGTTATAGTTGCATTTTGTTTTAAAAATATCTTTAGCTTCACAATATTATATTCATCTTTTCATATTTCTTCACACCTAGATCTCAGTTTTGAGAATATGCAGTGGAAAGAAACAAATCACACTGCTTATAAGCTTAGTTTATTTACTATTTCCTTTCCTCTATCAGGGAACAAACTATATAGTACTAACTTTTTGAAACTGAGAAGAGGGAAGTCTGATTTCTGCTATGTAAGACTGAATATGATGTGATGCAAAAAGGGAAGGAAATGCTCATATACTAAAAGGTCAAATGGCTTTTTTGCAAGCATTGCCTTGTGTTGTTGCCCTTTTAAAAAGAAGTGAAATTGCATCTATTAGGCTGGCACAGAAACAGACTCTTGTCTAAAAAGCAAGCATGGCAATTAATAACTAGTCTCCTGGCACTTTGTGCGTGATTTAAGTGCCAGCCCATCTATTCGTTTTTGTTATTGTCACTTTTTGGCATTTTTGAAATTGCTTATTGAATTTGTAGTTTGTTTTTCAACAGGAACAACTGGGACCTTCAACAAAATGTTGCCATTTTCAAGGCATTCATTTTTGCTTCCAAACAACCTGCCAGTATCTCCATTTGCAGAATATCCATTCCAACCTCACTTTCATTCTTATTGCCTGTCCCCAATCCCTTGAAAACAGCTTTATTCAACCACTGAACAGTGTTTTTCTAGGATCCTTCCCATACTCCCAGTATAAGGATGAGACAGCTGAGACCTTTACTTGTGCACATACGATGGCGGTACCATTCCACTAGCAGCACACGGAGAACAGAGGTTGCATTCCATATACGTACAAGTGAGAATATACACGAAAAAGATATTACATGTAGCATTTAAGTTCAGGATTTTAAGTCTCTCCACTCCATTTCTGATTCCTCTTCAGATTTATTTCTCTCTCAAAGTTTCCCTCAATCACCAGTGAGAATCCCTTGCTCACTGAATATGTTTAGCCATCAGTTCACCATTATTGTTCAGAGTTTCACTTCTTTCCTTTCCCCCTCCTTTTTCTTCTTCTAGGGTAGGAACATATTCTGATAGTAAGTGAACTCACTTATTCTAAAGTATCAGGATCCCTGGAGGAGGACACTTTACCCTGGAAAACAATCATTTCAAAAGTCTTAGCAAAATGAGAAATCTTTTATCTACTACAGGAAAAACTGAAATCCCTAAGGCAGAGATGCATGATTGCCCAAAATTCTCCAATATAGAAAAAAATCTCTTCTCTCCAAGGAAAGAGGTAATAGTCTGGAGCGGAGGGAGGAAATCTTCAGAGATGTATGCTGCTGATTTTTTAGTCCCTTGCAGTTCTCTTGGGGTTACATCCCACAGACATTTTCACATAAATAGATGCTTCATTCATTCTGGGAATTAGCCTAATACAAACTGCAGCTACCAATTAAGAAATAGAGTTTTGCATGCCTCTATACTGAAGTTTGACATTGCTTTAACCGCCATTACTCAATGCTATGGAGATCTGGGAGTCGCAGTTTTACAAGGGGGTCAGCTTTCTCTGCCAAAGAATGCTGGTGCCACACCAAACTACAAATCCCAAGATTCTGTAGCATTGAACCAATGACAGTTAAGGTGGTGTCAAGCTGCACCAATTCTACAATATAGGTGCACTCTTTGTCTTCCCCAACCTTAGAGCCTTTCATGGTACATTCAGGATAGTCTAGGCAACATACTGTATGAAGGAAATATTAGTCACAGAGAGTCCTGAATGAACAGTTAAAAGAGGCAAATAGCACTAATAGAAGAAAGAGTGGCTTCCACTCACCTACTCACCTTTGAAACTCCACATCATGGTAACAAGTGGAGCATGGAGGATTAGGGTGCAGTGCTGGACTATACATGACTTCCCAATACTGTGGGATCACCCCTACATAAAAAAGAGAGAAGGTAATGTAGCACTCATGGACAAATCTTGGAATTAACACCTTGGTATGATTTTAAATCACTTCAAATTTGAGTAAAAACCTTTCCTTCAGATCCACGAACAATAGAAAGTATCTCACAAGAATACATAATTTTTTGCTGTTATGCTATGGCTGAACCAGCCCCAATTTAGATGACATGGATTATCATATTACAGGAGAAAAGTGGGTGCCTCCTTCTAGATTTGGGATTTTGAATGTTTATCCTTGGTGTATTTACACTATAGAATTAATGCAGTTTGACCCCACTTCAACTGCCATGGCTCAATGCTATGGAATCACGAGATATGTAGTTTTATAAATCTCGGGATTCTGACTGCATTAGTTTATATAGTCTAGATGTGCCTACTGTTGGATGGTTGTCCTGTTTATGAATGTATATTAGTAAACAGGATGCATATCCTAATGCATATGAAGCATTAGGATTGATTACATTTAGGTCCCTATGCTGTAATCAGATCAACAGGAGGGGGAGAGGGGGGGATAATGTCAGGGAATAGTGGATGGGCTTAAGATGATAATTTATTTCTTTTGTAGCAAAAATTAAAATTAAAAAGGAGGATGAAGTTGTATTACTGATCCAAAATATATCAGTCTAGAATTGAAATGGAAGCCAGCATAGGTCAGATTAGATAAATGACAATGTACAAAATATGTGACAGTCTCTCTCTTTTTTCTCCTCTGCATACGCTCTGTGCATTTTCAGGGCAAGGTGAGTAACCTCCAATGGGGTAATGGTACATATCGGAACGTAATCCCAGTTACATTATTTTGTGATTTATCAGGGCTTTAATGACATGCTATATTTTTATGGTTCCTTCAGACATGATATCCATGCCTTGGTCACAAAGACAGTAGTTGTCAAATCATACAAAGAATCCATGCTGAGCTTTAGATATTATGGCATTGTTTGTATTACAATACTTTTTTTCACTTAACTACTCACTATTGGCTTAGATTGTAATGAACCTGTCGAACTTCCTGGGGAGCACTATAATTTTCAGCTGAACCAGAAGTTTCAATATTTGCACAGGGATAATAAATTACACAGTGTGATTTTCATTACTGCACAGTTTCTTGCCTGTGTGTTTATGTGCGTGTGTGTATCCCTTGTGAGCAATGATAGGACAGCTCTAGCAAGCTAGTAAGTCATCAGATTGCATTTGGAACTCTTTCCTGATCCTTCAGATATAAGCAGGCACAAAATAATATTTTGGAGATGTTATCTTTGTAGGGGTGTAACTGCAGAATTCACTGCTTCATTACTTTTAGGATCATGGGGGACTAGTAGAAGTCTTCTAAAAACAGAAGCTTCAATATCCAAAATGATACAAGGTGATTCTTTTGTTCTCATGTTTTTGTTGGCAAAGAATTAGATAGTATGTTTCCTGGAAAATAAGACACTATCTTATGTTTATTTTTCCTCAAGAAACTGGCTTATTTTCAGGGGGTATCTTATTTTTTTTAATTAAGTATGGTACAACAATTTGCATTTATGGGATGATCTCTCTGAGCTCAGTAGCAGAATGTTTGCTGAAGCTTTTCCCCTATACCCTGGTGTTTGTGTGGGGTGAGAGAGACCCACAGACTGTGGCTGGTCAGTGCTGGAGAGCATAAGCTTTACTGGTGTTTGGGGTGTGTGTGAGAGAGACCCACCGACTGTTGCTGGTTGGTGCTGGGGGAGCAAGACCCACACTGCTGAGCAAAACGACAGCCACAGCTTTACTTCTAACTCCTGAGGACATACAATACCTATAGCAGAACATCCTGCTCCTTACCTCACTGAGGAGACTTTTACTTTCATTTTCTATGTCCCCCTCTATACCTCCGCTTGCAGTACACACAGAATGTCCAGGACCTGACAGGGGGAGCCAACTTTGTACGCTGCATAGCCATGCCTACCATTATGTCTTATTTTCGGAGTATGGTTTATGTTGCATACGTGTTTAGAAATCCTGCTATTGCTTATTGTATGGGTATGTCTTATTATAGGGAAAACAGGGTAGTTGCAAGGCTAATTTTAGTCTATAATGAAGTAAGACCATTATTTTATTATTTTTAAATAAAATTGGATGGGAGAGCAAAAGAGGGTAAGGCAGCCTTTCTGGCAAATTTTAGAGACAGATCAACATTAGAGAGTCTAAAAAAATTATACTGTCTATACTGAAGCTGACACACAGCATCTGCCCTCCCTGGCACACATAGAAAAAGCAAAGCTAAGCAATGTCTTCTTTCCTAAAAGTCTCCAGGATGAGATGCGAGGATGGCATAACATTATTCTGATGGTCTAGATCAGGGGTGCTCACACTTTTTCAGCATGGGAGCTACTGATTAAAAAACCAAGTCCCAAAGATCACCTACCCAGAAATGTAAAACGTAGAACTATTTTCTTATTTATTTATTTATTTATATTTATTTTTCATTTTTATGTGCCGCTCCTTCCAGCAGGCTTGGGGCAGTTTACATAAAATGAAGTTATAAAACATCAACATTTCAATTTAATAAATAATATAAAACAGAGCATAAAAATACACCCAACCACCCCATTTCTCCCACACTGCCATATTACCACACATATTACCAGCCAGAAAGTAAGAAGAGAGGCTTTTGAACTGCAAGGCCATTTAATACTCAGCAAGGTAAACAAAGGGGCGTGCAAAAATACATCCAACCACCCCATTTCTCCAACACTGCCATATTACCACACATATTACCAGCCAGAAAGCAAGCAGAGAGCTTTTGAACTGCAAGGCCATTTAATACTCAGCAAGGTAAACAAAAGGGCATGCAAAAATACATCCAACCACCCCATTTCTCCCACACTGCCATATTACCACACATATTACCAGCCAGAAAGTAAGAAGAGAGGCTTTTGAACTGCAAGGCCATTTAATACTCAGCAAGGTAAACAAAGGGGCATGCAAAAATACATCCAACCACCCCATTTCTCCAACACTGCCATATTACCACATATTACCAGCCAGAAAGCAAGCAATTTAATACTCAGCAAGGTAAACAAAGGGGCATGCAAAAATACATCCAACCACCCCATTTCTCCCACACTGCCATATTACTGAGGTGGCCATAGGCCAGAAAATGGAAATATTTTAATATGGTATTACTTCTGTTGCCATGTTATAGGTATAAATGTATTATAATCTGTATCAATGCCATAGGTATAAGGCACTGTATCTTGTAGTTTTTAAGAAAAGCTTAAAGTTAGCTCCACTAAGTGTACTGTGATGGGAAAATGCTGAGTATGTGTGTTAGAAATGTTAAGCCAGATGTTCTGCGCAAGCTTTCCTATATCCATGTTTACCCTATGGGGCCCATCTTACCCCACATCCTGTTCTCTCTCAGGGAATGAAGCTAGCTCAAGAATGTGAGGAATGTTTTCTTTTCCTTAGAGAATGGGGAGGAGGGATTCAAGGAAGCAAGGGTTTTTAAGCTAGGAAAAAGCCAGAAACGGGAGAACGAGGCATGCGGCCGCCCCATTAACATCATGGGCTGTTTAATTTCAGGAACTTTTTCCTGCTGTAACTAACTAAGCTGTACCTCTGCATTTTCATGTAGAAGATAATAATAAATTATTTATTTTAATTAAAACCTGGAAAACAAGCTCTGTCAATGAATGTGAGATTTTTATTCACTTCTGCTGCTCAACGCCTGAACGGAAGGGGACCTAATCCGTCCTACTTCATTCTGGTGCCGTGACCGGATAGGCGTTTTGCAGCAGATTGACAGACCTTGAGAAAAGACCTTTTGAGCCTCACATTTCTCTGTCAA
>JARBWK010000004.1:66564214-66582933 GCA_030556195.1 Anolis apletophallus | reverse complement strand
TATTCGCATTAAGTTCTCCCATAGCACAATCTGTACTGTTTCACCCATCTAGCCTATGTTATCTCAAGTTAGGCACAGGGTGTTTTAAAGAGCATCAATCACAGTGTTATTTTCACATTGCAAATGCCTGCCTGATTTTTGGCACAAGAACCCACTTTTCTAAGCTAAACACGTGTGCAGCATCACTCTCTGACTGTACTTTTTGCACGAAAAGTACCAAAACCCGCTTTAGTATATATATTGTAAGGGTAAAACTTAGCTAACCTTAAAGGGTTAACATGAATATTAGCTGACAGAACCTCCAAGGAGTTTCCATTACCGTGGAAACAGGAGGCGAAGCCTGTAAGTGGCTCTGGAATCTTGAGATTCAAACTATGTCAGTTGGTGGTTAACTGTGAAGACAGACGGGTGTGTGGAGAGTTAGCGGGTCTGTTTTTAACCAGCTATCAGAGAGTGTTAAAAAGACTCTGGTTCTGCTCTGAGGGAAAGTAAAGCGGTTTTGGGGGACGTGGACCAGGCTCAGTTTATGCTCACGCACCGTTCTCCTGCGTTGGAAGCATCGCTATGCTTCAAATGGGAGAATGATGGGAGGATGTATCAAACAGGAAGTCAGAAGCATGGCATGTATGAACGTTTCAAGCGTATTGAGCTAGGCTCTTACCCTGCATGTAACGCATCGATTACTGTACATAGCAGATACAGGGCACGTTGTGGCCAGAGGACAAAAAGGCATTTGGACTTGGGGATGGGAAATTTCAAATTGCACTCACATATTGTTTGGAAATCATCATGAGAATGCTATAGTGAACTTGGCCCAGAATTTGCCAGCCAGACGCACAGGGCTCCGTGCGACTGGTCTTCCCACTGGTGTGGTTTGGATTTGTGGAAAATGGGCGGGCCAGTGCTTCCTGTGGCTTGAGTGGAATTTGCACCCTTGGCACACTGCGGCCTGGGGGCTTGAGAGTGCTCCCCAAGATGACACCTGTTACTAATTTGTACATGCATATTCAGAAGCGTTCTCCTGCTGAGGTGCAGCGTTATGGATATGACCCAGACAAGACTTTTCTTACTGAAGCCCAGAGGCTTCTAGCAATTGCAGCACCCAGGATGGGTGTGGCCTGGAATGTTAAACAGCTGCGTGTTTTATCATATGGCTTAGAGTCTTTGGCCAATGATACTCTGGAAGGGATGTCCTCTTTGCAGGTAGAGGTAGATTCCCTGGCAGGCATGGCGATGCAACAAAGGCTAGTGAAGCCTGACTCTACTCTGGGAGAGAGTAGCAGTGCAGCTGTGTTTAACTGCTAAGGAAGTGTAGCAGGAAAAATCCTACCAAATAATACCCCTTTGACTCCAAGGCTGCTTTCCGTGCGGGCGCAGGAACGAGAAGACGTGACAACTGGGTTACTTTTCAGGAAACACAGTTTATTCCAAATCCACAGCTGTAGGGTCTGCCCTATGGCGCAACAAGACGCAAGGAACAGAACCCCCTCCTCCTCCCAGTCATTCAGTTTTATACAATCAATGGAGTCAGTTAAGCACCGCCCCGTTCATTCATTTCACTGGCTAACACTCATGATGTGCTTCTGATTCTAACCAATTAACAATGCATTAGGTAATCTAATAATTCATTGGCTAACAGACATTGCGCAGTTTATTTTCCTGACCAGTTATTAAAGCTTTTTCTATGTGCGTAGATTGTCCCTATATTGTTACTTTTCTGATAAGCTTTCCCACGGACCGGCCAAGTGGGTGTTTTATTAGGCTAACACATGTGATGTCTCCTAGACCAATCACTGTCTAGTAAACAAAGAGCACATGGTTTTCTCTGAGCCAATTGTAATGCATCAGGACAACCTGATGGCGTCCCTTCTAAACCAATCACTGCTGTTCTCTAGCGTGCTTGCTAACTCTACCTTCTTCTCTATGCCTAGCCTATGCTTGGGTAGCATTCTCTCCTGACGTTTCTTCTGCAACTCAATGAGTCTCCTTCAGAAGCAGCTTGATTTAAAGACCAGCAGAGTGTAGAAAACTGCTGATTTATTGGTTCTAGGAGAGCAGCGATATAGTAGCAGACTGTATCTCCATAGATAGTATATTGTAACCTTAAGAAAAGTGCCTCTGAGTAGATATAGTAACCACCCAAGCTCTTGAACTCTGAAACCTCTTCACTTAAACCTCTGTTCGAATAAACTTCATAGTTCTTTGATTAAAACATCTCTTCTAGTGGTTCTTTCTCCTACAAGCCTTGAAAACAACTTTCTCCTAGTGGGTAGCCAAGCACAGTAAATTATATAGTGGCAGGAAGTGAAAAGTAAAAGAGTCCTTACATATTGTAATGGCATTGGTAGGACATTCTGCCCTGTCACAGCCCTGAGTTCGAATCCTCACATTCTCTCCACACTTAAAATACAGATTCGAATTCAGATCCTCACAAAGTTTGAGCCTACACATAATTGAAGATCTTTACATTATTGGCTGTAGTTAGAGATGTTACAAACTGGTGGCAGTGGTCAAGATAGTCGACCCTGTCACAGTTTAGAATCGAATTCCTTCCTCCTCCTTTACACTCCACAATACAAAATTATCCACATGGGTGACTGAGATAATGATAGGTTTCCTTTCTGGTGATTCAATGTACATAACCTTTGTTTCATGTGCCAAATTATTTTAAAATTCTTGTTGTAAAAGCAGTTTTTGTTGAGAAACTTCTCTCTCCTCCTCAGCAAAATCTTTGATGGGGGCACAAGATTTGTTCAAAGGAGTACGGCATTCGCCTCCCTCAGAGGCATGAGAAAACGTGCCTTTCCCCCAAGGTCACACAGTGAATTTTTACAGCTGAAATTTGAACATTGGTATCCAGAGTCCAACACACAAACCACTACATTTCTCTGGCTTTCGGGATGACTTACTATTGACATTTTAGGGGAAATCATACCACAAAATTTCAGAAGCAAGTTGCTAGAAGCCACTGAAATGAGTAGGAAATGCTTACTGTTGTGTGCCTGCTTTACTGCTGTTGGAAGACCACAGGAACCTTTAAAAAGTATTTTAATGGTGTTTGATTTCTTGCTGCTAAATTTAGGTATCCTGTTTTGTTGGTCCTGTTTTTTAAGCACTTAGTGCTGGAACCAAGTCTAAAAATGAGGCAGATTTTGTTTTCTGCAAGAAATCCTAAAGCACTGTTTTCCTAGAAAGTCAATCCTTAATAGGATTCTGTAGGAGCAGAAGAGAGTCAGAATGGCCTAGTTGTTTAAGGTTGGACTAGAGGTGGATCTATACTGTAGAATGAATGCAGTTTGATACCACTTGAACTGCTATAGTTCAATGCTATGGAATCATGCAAGTTGTAGTTTTGCAGGGTCTTTAGCCTTCTCTGTCAATGAATGCTGGTTTCTCATCAAACTAAAGCTCCCATGATTCCACAGCATTGAGCCATGACAACTAATGTGGTGTCAAGCTGCATCCATTTTACAGTGTAGATGTTCCCCAGAACACTAAGAAACCAGAGCCAAATCCCTGCTTGGCCTGGATAGATTCATTCAAAGAAGTAACCGGTCTCCCAGCCATTAAATCATCATAAGTTGAGGTAACTTGGTGATGATAACAAATCTACAAATCAGAAAAAATTGTTGTTTCTGCATATGCAGACTCTATTGAGATCATTATCAATTGATCACATATTTGGATTGTTTATTGTTGCAGTGTTGCAGTCCAGCACCACATTTTTCACACTGGCTAACTAGACAGCTCTACGAAGCAGTGAGACATACAGATGATAGTGTTCTCACACCATTCTCCTCTAGAAACTAATATTCAGAGACATGCAGCATCTGATCATGGGAACAATACATCAGTGCCATGATTAGTGATCATTGAAATATCTTCTCTTGTGTGAATTCGTTTTAAAAAAGTTTTAAAGTATTGTTACAAAAAAATTGGGAGGGATGGAAGGGAAAAAATGGAAAGCAAAATACATCAGCCATAGGCATTAGTGTAATATGATCATATTTCCAAAGACACATTTTCTTAAGTTGATGTCTAGTACAAAAATACCTTTATGCATAGCTCAAGCATCAAGATCTTCTTATCATTGAACAATGAATGGATGGTAACTGTTTATCTTTCCAACCTTGTGGTATCAGTCTTTTTGCAACCTTAAAAACAAAGAAGACCCAACAATGTCGACCTTCAGTTCAATTCCACATTACAAGTAAGTAATTTAAAAGAACATGCACATCTACAGATAATGAAGATTTTTTTTCTAACACCAAATTAGTACTTTGTAACACATCCAACTAAAATGTGAATTTGTCTAAAAGTACACATTCAATTCACCACTAGATTATATTGCTCTCTCATTCTAAACGTTAAGAGAAGACAGCAGCAGAAATCTTTAATTGGTATCAGTTTGTTTTCTGCCATAAACAACTAAATAAGGTAACTATATAATCTACTCAGTAAAAAATATGGATCAGTCTGAAGACAGAGAGAAAGAGGAATGTAGAGTAATGTCAGGAAATACAACCTTTCTCAACCCGAGAACCTCTCTATATGACAGTGGATGCTGGAAGTTGTAGTCCAGCACATCTAGAGGGTGCAGGTTGAGGAAGACTTCTGTAAATAGAATGAAGTCCAGAAATGAACAGAAATATATTGATCTGGACTGTTGAACAGACTTATGTTTTATTTACAAATGCTGATAACAGATGTTGCTTAGCATTTCACCAGCAAGTGTGGCAGGCACTTTGTCTTTAAACACAGTATCAATATAGAGTGGGAAGACATTTAAGTGGTGCAACCCATCGGAGCTGATGTATGCACAAGTTTAGCCGCTCTTAGATTATGTTACTTCAGACTCCTAGTGGGCAATCAAATGATCAAAAATTATAACACAACCCAATCACAAAACATGCTTGTGGCTGTAATGCATGTCCTACATGCTAATATAGCAATTTCATTCTGGGATTACCAATCCTTACGTAACCAAAATAGACCCAACAAAAAGGTATTATAGTCTTTTTGAGACCTAGTTTCAGAGTTATCTGCTTAAACAGCAAGAATATCAAGGGAAAAAGGGCCAGTGAGGACTGCTTAAGCCCAATGATTACAGAACACTAAGTGTTGGGTGTGATATGTGTTAAATAAGTTTAAAAAGAATCAACACCAAGTATGTATGTGTTAAAGAAAACCTTATACTGCTAATCATTATGTGCAGCTGCTAATGTAGGTCAGCAAGTAAGTTTGAGCCACACTCGGTGGCGTATAACTGTATGTGTTTTAGAATACAGTTCAGCTTTTTGCTCTCTCATTTGAAGGAAGATGAAGAAGCCATACTCTTTGCATTCTGTATAAGGACTATGTAAGTTTGTTGCATTGTTTATTTTGTATGTAACACTGCAAGTTTATCTTTTGACTCTGCTGACAAGAGTAAAGTTTTCTGGTTTGTTCCCCTCTTGCCATTGTGTCTTTTGTTTAGACTAGACTGAATTCCACTTGAATGTAACAATATGGAGAAATAGGGGAGTTGGGGAGAAATGAGAGATGGCATCCTGAAAAAGAGTTCCTCACAGTGTTGAAGATATCTTGCAAAAAAAATTATGTCATGGTCAAATAGAAAATTTTCTTACCTCTGACACTTTAGTGTTCTGCATATAATAGTATTGGGAGGTGGGAATGAACACAGTGGGAACACAAAAAATTCCCATGCCCATTTCCTCCCTCTTCAAATAGTACAGGCTAGCTGGCTAGAGGAGTATCTACACTGCAGAATCAATGCAGTGTGACACCATTGCTCATTGGTATGTAATCATGAGATTCATAGTTTGATAAGGCACTGATATTCTTTGCCAGAGCTGGCTAAAGATCTGGTAAAACTGCAACTCCCATGATTCCATAACATTGAACCATGGCAGTTAAAGTAATAATAATAATAATAATAATAATAATTTATTTATAACCCGCATCCATCTCCCCAAAGGGGACTCAGAGCAGCTTACATGGGGCCGTGCCCGAGCAACACATCACAAAAAATATCAAAAACATCAGAAAACAATAAACACAATAAAAGCAATAAACACAATAAAATAAATACATCTTTGAAAACACAAGAACATAGGTGAATCTAAAACATAAACGACAGGGTGAGCCACATGTACATATAAAATGATTAAAAACTCGGGGGAGATAACTGGAGTAGTGTCAAACATAAAGGATCACATAGGGTAAGAAGTCTCACCAAAAACAGGGACATATTGGGGAGGCTAATCTCCAAAGGCCTGGTGGAAAAAGCAGGTTTTCAATTGTTTGTATAAAGCAGGGCTGTCCAACTTCTACTGGACCTTGGGCTGGAATTCCGGTCACTGATCACCTGGGGGGCCAAGCCCCCGGCTCCGCCCCCTCCCCGGCTCTGCCCCCAGCTCCGCCCCCTCCCCGCCCCCGGCTCATAAATATACAATTAAATATTATATTATTTAAATAAGGGGAGAGGGAGGGATGGATGGAACACATGAGGGGCATAAATATACAATTAAATATTATATTATTTAAATAAGGGGAGAGGGAGGGATGGATGGAACACATGAGGGGCATAAATATACAATTACATATTATATTTAAATAAGGGGAAAGGGAGGGATGGATGGAACACATGAGGGACATAAATATACAATTACATATTATATTTAAATAAGGGGAGAGGGAGGGATGGATGGAACACATGAGGGGCATAAATATACAATGACATATTATATTATTTAAATAAGGGGAGAGGGAGGGATGGATGGAACACATGAGGGGCATAAATATACAATTACATATAATAATAACATAAAGGGAGCCCCAATTAAATAAATATAATAACATGATTCAGCCTACCTTTCCAAACGCGCAGAATCCAGGAGTAGCCGGACCACGAGAGAGGCGATGACCGACCAAGGCAGCAGCCGAAGAAGCTCCAAATCGCGTCTGTGTGGGCCTCAGGGATTCAGTAGCTGAGATTTCGGCAACAGGAGGCTTATCACGAGACTACGCGAGCCACACGGGATTTCGATCAAAATCCTGTGTGGATGGCGTAGTCTCGCGATACTTCTTCCAGAACCCGGAAGTGGGTAACTTTTTAAATTTTTATTATTTAATTTATCTTTCTATTTTTATTTTTTATGAAAAAGCTGAGCGGGCTGCAGGCAAGGGACTGGCGGCCCGTGTACGGGCCGCGGGCCGCCTGTTGGACAGGCCTGGTTTAAAGGATTCCAGTGAGGGGGCATTCCTAATCTCTCCCAGGAGGGCATTCCAAAGTCGGGGGGGCAGAGAGGAGAAGGCTTTCTCCCTAGTGCTCACAAGCCAGGTCTGTGAGACTGGTAGGGGCAAAAGGATGGCCTCCCCTGAGGAGCAAGGGCTTGGGCTGGTTCATGGGAGGAGAGCCGGTCACGAAGGTAGGCGGGTCTCAAACCGTTTGGGGCTTTGTAGTGTTTGTTGTTGTTATTGTTAAACAAGTAGAGTATAACATAACCACATTTCCTCCTCAGATAATTTAGAAGATAGCATAGGTGACCTATACTGTGGTGTCAAGTTGCATAGTGCAGTCACAATCCTATTTCTGCTCCATTCCTACAGCAAAAATCAGGAGCTTAAAAGAATGTTTAAAATACACAATTTTGAAAAATCAAAGAAAACATATCACAGGACACAAACCAGAGATTTCATAAAATACAACTAAAGCCAATGCAGAAAAGAAGAAAACAAAGACATCTATCCCAACTTTAGCAATTATTACAGATGTCAATAAAGCATGCAGTGAACAATTATAAATAAGGTCTGAATTGAAAAGACAGTTTGAGAAGCTATCCTGAAAGTTTTCTTTCTTTCTCTTTTGGGTGTTTTCAGATGGGGAGCTCTTAGAACTGTTAACCAAAAAGCATTATTTAGCTATTCTGTCTCTTGTTTGTGCATGTGCACTTTTTGTATGTGTGTTTTTTTTTAAAAAAAAAGAATACAGAAGAAACAGTGAGAAAACTCAAGGGGATTGCAAACTGCATTGATTGTCATTTCATATCACTCACTCAAATATACCCCAATGTCTGTGGACAAGGCAGGCCTTTGCACAATAAACTTGTCACCTGGAAGCACTTTCCTAACAACATTTGGAGCATTAATGACCATTATTTTGCCTGTCAATTCTAATTAAGATTCAAAGGTGGTACTTTTGAAAGACATAGTCATTGTTCCATGGAACCTGGCCAAACATTTCAGTGCCTTTAAGCAATCCTGACATGGATCATCTCCGTTGCCAGGTGAAGGAGTGTTTTCATTGAAGATCTGGGGACAGATATAGAAGGCTATACAGGCAGTCTACAATGACAAAACTAGTTACAGAGTGGCAGCTACGACCATAAAGCTATAAGGTTAAAGGACCACACAATAAAGATAGTATTTTTGCTCAGTATACCATCATTATTACAGCATAATAATCATACAGTGTCATACTCACAACCGCATATAACGTAACAAGAATAGTCAAGGGACCAGGAGGGTCAAATTAAAGTTCATAAATGTCTCAGGGTATTATCCCAGTTTACAAGTTCGTGTTGACAAGTGGAGCCGTTGGTTAATCTTTAGGGGCCGGGTTGACGGAAGTCACCGGTTTCCCGCTCCGTTTCGCTCCCAGGCGCTTTCAAAACCCAAAATTATAATCAGGCATCCAAGGCATCCACGGTATCTAAAACATTGAATAAAATGTCCAGGTAATAGCTAGCCAGTCCCAAGCGAGGTAAGTTATACAATTTGAATGCAAATCAATAACGCAATGATACATACCGATTGAGGCACGTGAAGTCAAGCACGGGCCAAACTCGAGGGAGTATGGCACAGAGTAACGAAAGAACAGTCAATTTAACACAAAGTACATAATTAGTAATTAGTTACACCCAGCATAAAATTAATCAAGCAAGTAGATCTGAGATTGATAAGCCTTCATTCAACCCAAAAGGGTGTTCGGTGGAGAGGGCGGAGATAAGGCGGGTTTCAGCTCGTAGTAATTCTAATTGGTGATTGGAATGGGAGGTGAAGTTAATTTTTTCGATGCAAGTAAACTTAAGCTCTTCAGGCCGATGTTTAAATTTAAAGCAATGAGAGTATAAAACAGAATCCTGTTTGCCTGTTCTAACATTCGATTTATGTTCTGAAATGCGTAATCTGAAAGCTCTCTTAGTCTGGCCCACGTAAACAAAGGGGCGGGGGACAACTGCATCTGAGGGCATAGATTAGTCCGGATGTATTGCAGGTTGCAAAACACCTGACCTGGATTTCAGTGTTAGCGTGCTCATTTCTAATAATGCGATCCCGGCTGATATTTTTACAGGCACTGTAATGGCCACAATCCTGCGAACCAGGAGTCAGTGAACTGATTAAAGGATGTGTATCAAAGGTTGAGTGAATTAGAATGTCTTTGATGTTGCGGGTACGCTTGAAGGCTGTTAAGGGTGTTTTTCTAAGCCAGGAATGTCCGAGACCAAATCCCAATACTTAGTAACAATGCTCTTTAGTTGTGTGCTATGTGGGGTAAGAGTCAGAGGCCATACTACTCTATCAATGGGAGTCCTGTGTTGGGGTTGAAGTAATGTCCCTCTGGGTATATTGGAGGCCTTCTCTTGCGCTTTAAGGAGGGTGCGTCCAGGATAACCTCTATGTGTGAGATCCGACATGAGGGAGTTGGCAGCTTGTTCGAAATCCCCAGGGCAAGAACAGTTACGCTTTAATCGTAACAGCTGGGAGAAAGGCAAATTCTCCTTTAAGGCGAATGAGTGGAAACTGGAGTGGTGAAGAAATGAATTGCGTGCTATAGGCTTTTTGTAAGTTTTAACCCTTAAGGCACTATCATTCACAAATACAGAGACATCCAAAAAGTTAATAAGTTCTAAACTACTATTAAGAGTAAAATGGATGTCCGGGTGCCAAGAATTTATCCACCTAGTAAACTCCTGGATGTCGGTGTTACATTTTATGACGGCAAAGACGTCGTCAATAAAACGGTAATACAATTTAACGTTCCCTGCCATGGGGTGGGGGGGTGCCAATATGTTGTATTTCAAGATGATTCATAAATATATTAGCGACGCTGGGCCCTAAAGGTGATCCCATGGATACCCCGGATTTTTGTAAATAATAAGTACCATTAAAGGCAAAGTAGTTTAATTCAAAAACGCAATCTAAGAGGTCTAACAAAAATTCTGTGGGTGGGGATTGTTCAGAGCGTGAGTCCCAAAGTTCCTGAATAATAAATCTGGCCTCATCAAGAGGAATGAAATTATACAAAGCAGTGACGTCAGCTGAAACCAAAAAATCTCCTTCCTCCACTTGGAAACCCTCTATCTTATTAATAAAATCGGTGGTATCCCGTAAAAAGGAGGGTCCAGAAGAAGCATATGTCTTGAGATGTGAGTCAAGGAAAGAAGCGATGGGAAAGATCATGGAATTACTACCGGAAATGATAGGTCTCCCGGGAGGAGAAGTGAGGCTTTTATGAATTTTAGGCAATATATAGAATTGTGCTGTGCGACAATGTGTATTAATAAGGAACTTAGTCAACTTATGATCAATGTAGTTTAATGAAGCAGCATTATAGACTGTAGTGGAGATTATCTTAAGGAATCTATGATATGGGTCCCCCGGTAGTTTAAGATAAATCCTAGAATCCGCCAATTGTCTATTGACCTCAGTTATATAGTCAGTTTTACGTAAACACACGAGGCTTCCACCTTTGTCTGAAGGCTTAAATATTATATCAGGGTGATTACCCAAAAATTTAAGAGTCTGAATATCATGTGAGGAGAAATTCGATCTTTTATGATCATTGCGATGGTCAATCTTAAGGGCCTCCCTGGTCACAATTTCTTTGAAGGTTTTGACCCTGTGGGAAATATTAAATGGCACAAATTTGCTTTTAGGATGAAACTGGTTGGGAAGGCGGGTTGGAAGTGGGGGGGCATTTGCAAAATGTTCTTTAAGTCTAATATTTCTGTAAAGAGTTGCTAGGTCTTTCCTAATGTTTAATGAGGAACATTTCGGGGTATACACGAATGAAATACCTTTATTCAACAACATGGTCTCATACTGAGAAAAACAATAGTCAGACAGATTAATTAAGTTGTTCCCCTGCGTCCCCGTCCCCGCCGAAAATTTCCACCACCTCTGCCCTGTTGAACATTACGACTTCTAAGGTTGTAACCTCCAGAGGAGCCTGAGCCTACTGACCCATCTGAGACATTGCCCAGATCCTCAAAGGAGTTGTTATAGCTTCCACGGTTATTGAAGCGAACCTGTCTCCCTTGGGGTACATAGTTAGAAACATATTGCCATCTATACACTCGTTTGGCATCGTAATCTCCTTTATCTCTTCTAAACTTATTCATCTTGTCTCTTTTGGTGTCATCAAAAAACTTTTTGCAATCCTGTTTAATTTTTTCTAACTCCCCAGGAGGTATGGGGTTCACAGTATTAGATTTGATTTCATCAATCTGTGATCTTAACTCATTAATTTCTTTTGTGGAACGTTCTATGCAAAGTAACATAAGTTTGTTAGAGGTATCAGTGAGGATATTCTCCCAGGCCGTAACAAAGGTGGAGTCTTGGCTGTAAGCACCAGGGGGGAGTTGTAATCTCATCCCCCTGGGGATGATGTTGTTTCTAACATAATCAGATAATGCCATTACATTGAGTTGGACCTTGGTAAGTCTCAACTCTTTCTTAGTCAATTCCTGTATTGAGTTATTAATGGGGGAGGTACTCGAAGTGCTCGCCCCATCAGGGAGGTCTTGGAGTGACCATTGTAGAGCTTCTTCCATTTGTAAAGGATTAGACATGATGAAATAATATTCAAAAACCTCGGAGAGGACAGTAGTAAAAACTACAATAGCAAAACTAGTTACAGAGTGGCAGCTACGACCATAAAGCTATAAGGTTAAAGGACCACACAATAAAGATAGTCTTTTTGCTCAGTATACCATCATTATTACAGCATAATAAATCAATACAGTGTCATACAGTGTTATACGCATATAAATTACAATGAATTAATGGAAGGGACCAGGAGGGTCAAATTAAAGTTCATAAATGTCTCAGGGTATTATCCCAGTTTACAAGTTCGTGTTGACAAGTGGAGCCGTTGGGTTAATCTTTAGGGGCCGGGTTGACGGAAGTCACCGGGTTCCCGCTCCGTTTCGCGCTCCCAGGCGCTTTCTCAAAACCCAAAATTATAATCAGGCATCAGAGGCATCCACGGTATCTAAAACATTGAATAAAATGTCCAGGTAATAGCTAGCCAGTCCCAAGCGAGGTAAGTTATACAATTTGAATGCAAATCAATAACGCAATGATACATACCGATTGAGGCACGTGAAGTCAAGGCACGGGTCAAACTCAAGGGAGTATGGCACAGAATAACAAAGAACAGTCAATTTAACACAAAACATAATTGAAAATTAGTTACACCCAGCATAAAATTAATCAAGCAAGTAGATCTGAGATTGATAAGCCTTCATTCAACCCAAAAGGGTGTTCGGTGGAGAGGGCGGAGATAAGGCGGGTTTCAGCTCGTAGTAATTCTAATTGGTGATTGGAATGGGAGGTGAAGGCGAATTTTTTCTATGCAGGTAAACTTAAGCTCTTCAGGCCGATGTTTAAATTTAAAACAATGAGAATATAAGACAGAATCCTGTTTGCCTGTTCTAACATTCGATTTATGTTCTGAAATGCGTAATCTGAAAGCTCTCTTAGTCTGGCCCACGTAAACAAAGGGGCGGGGACAACTGCATCTGAGGGCATAGATTAGTCCGGATGTATTGCAGGTTGCAAAACACCTGACCTGGATTTCAGTGTTAGCGTGCTCATTTCTAATAATGCGATCCCGGCTGATATTTTTACAGGCACTGTAATGGCCACAATCCTGCGAACCAGGAGTCAGTGAACTGATTAAAGGATGTGAATCAAAACGTGAGTGAATTAGAATGTCTTTAATATTGTGGGTGCGTTTGAGGGCTATTAAAGGTGTCTTGTTCAAACCAGGGATGTCAGAGACTAAATCCCAGTACTTGGCAACAATGCTCTTAAGTTGTGTGCTATGCGGGGTAAGAGTCAGGGGCCATACCACTCTATCAATGGGAGTCCTGTGTTGGGGTTGAAGTAATGTCCCTCTGGGTATATTGGAGGCCTTCTTGTCCTGAGCTTTAAGAAGAATGCGTCAGGATAACCTCTATGTGTGAGATCCGACATGAGGAGTTGGCAGCTTGTTCAAATCCCCAGGGCAAGAACAGTTACGCTTTAATCGTAACAGCTGGGAGAAAGGCAAATTCTCCTTTAAGGCGAATGAGTGGAAAACTGGAGTGGTGAAGAAATGAATTCCTGTGCTATAGGCTTTTGTAAGTTTTAACCCTTAAGGCACTATCATTCACAAATACAGAGACATCCAAAAAGTTAATAAGTTCTAAACTACTATTAAGAGTAAAATGGATGTCCGGGTGCCAAGAATTTATCCACCTAGTAAACTCCTGGATGTCGGTGGAGGAAGGAGATTTTTTGGTTTCAGCTGACGTCACTGCTTTGTATAATTTCATTCCTCTTGATGAGGCCAGATTTATTATTCAGGAACTTTGGGACTCACGCTCTGAACAATCCCCACCCACAGAATTTCTCTTAGACCTTTTGGATTGCGTTTTTGAATTAAATTACTTTGCCTTTAATGGTAATTTCTACCTCCAAAAATCCGGGGTATCCATGGGGTCACCTTTAGGGCCCAGCGTCGCCAATATATTCATGAATCACCTTGAATTACAACATATTGGCACCCCCCACCCTATGGCTAGGAACATTAAATTATATTACCGTTTCATTGATGACGTCTTTGCCGTCATAAAATGTAACACCGACATCCAGGAGTTTACTAGGTGGATAAATTCTTGGCACCCGGACATCCATTTTACTCTTAATAGTAGTTTAGAACTTATTAACTTTTGGATGTCTCTGTATTTGTGAATGATAGTGCCTTAAGGGTTAAAACTTACAAAAAGCCTATAGCACGCAATTCATTTCTTCACCACTCCAGTTTCCACTCATTCGCCTTAAAGGAGAATTTGCCTTTCTCCCAGCTGTTACGATTAAAGCGTAACTGTTCTTGCCCTGGGGATTTCGAACAAGCTGCCAACTCCCTCATGTCGGATCTCACACATAGAGGTTATCCTGGACGCACCCTCCTTAAAGCGCAAGAGAAGGCCTCCAATATACCCAGAGGGACATTACTTCAACCCCAACACAGGACTCCCATTGATAGAGTAGTATGGCCTCTGACTCTTACCCCGCATAGCACACAACTAAAGAGCATTGTTACTAAGTATTGGGATTTGGTCTCGGACATTCCTGGCTTAGAAAAAACACCCTTAACAGCCTTCAAGCGTACCTGCAACATCAAAGACATTCTAATTCACTCAACCTTTGATACACATCCTTTAATCAGTTCACTGACTCCTGGTTCGCAGGATTGTGGCCATTGCAGTGCCTGTAAAAATATCAGCCGGGATCGCATTATTAGAAATGAGCACGCTAACACTGAAATCCAGGTCAGGTGTTTTGCAACCTGCAATACATCCGGACTAATCTATGCCCTCAGATNCAGTTGTCCCCGCCCCTTTGTTTACGTGGCCAGACTAAGAGAGCTTTCAGATTACGCATTTCAGAACATAAATCGAATGTTAGAACAGGCAAACAGGATTCTGTTTTATACTCTCATTGCTTTAAATTTAAACATCGGCCTGAAGAGCTTAAGTTTACTTGCATCGAAAAAATTAACTTCACCTCCCATTCCAATCACCAATTAGAATTACTACGAGCTGAAACCCGCCTTATCTCCGCCCTCTCCACCGAACACCCTTTTGGGTTGAATGAAGGCTTATCAATCTCAGATCTACTTGCTTGATTAATTTTATGCTGGGTGTAACTAATTACTAATTATGTACTTTGTGTTAAATTGACTGTTCTTTCGTTACTCTGTGCCATACTCCCTCGAGTTTGGCCCGTGCTTGACTTCACGTGCCTCAATCGGTATGTATCATTGCGTTATTGATTTGCATTCAAATTGTATAACTTACCTCGCTTGGGACTGGCTAGCTATTACCTGGACATTTTATTCAATGTTTTAGATACCGTGGATGCCTTGGATGCCTGATTATAATTTTGGGTTTTGAGAAAGCGCCTGGGAGCGCGAAACGGAGCGGGAACCCGGTGACTTCCGTCAACCCGGCCCCTAAAGATTAACCCAACGGCTCCACTTGTCAACACGAACTTGTAAACTGGGATAATACCCTGAGACATTTATGAACTTTAATTTGACCCTCCTGGTCCCTTGACTATTCTTGTTACGTTATATGCGGTTGTGAGTATGACACTGTATGATTATTATGCTGTAATAATGATGGTATACTGAGCAAAAAGACTATCTTTATTATATACAGGCAGTCCCCAAGTTACAAACATCTGACTTGCAAATGACTCATAGTTAAGAATGGGGGTGAGACAACATGGAGTGAGAGAAATCTACCCCTCAGAAAAGAAATTCACTCCTGGAAGAATTATTGTGGGGAAAAGAGGTCTCAAGTGAAGCATTATCACTAATCCTTGTTTCCGCAACAAGCATTTTTTTTCAAAATTCAATTATCACAGTAACAGAAAGTGAGGTGAAATCCTCTGACTAGGGGCATGAACAGAAAAACAAACACCATGGGTGTGTTAACCCTTCCTTGTGCTAGCCAAAGCTGATATATATATTAGAGTTGTGCATGGGACTGTTTATCTTTGTTTCATCTGTTTTGTTATTTTCGTTAACTTTGGGAGCACATAACGGGAAGGCCCCTCTCCATACAAAAATCGGCTCAACATAAAAGCAAGCAGGAGCCTATCCCAGCTCCTCACCTGCTTTTCATGAGCATGTGGCACTTCATGCCTCCTGACATTGTAAGAGACTGTGTGTGTGTGTGTGTGTGGCATGCAGACCCAGAAGGTGCACATGCCTACCTACAGCCAAGTGCCTCCACTCTAGAGTAGAAACAATTAAGAAGCCTCCTTAAAGCATGTGCCTGCCTGCAGCTGAGTGACTCCTCTAGAGTAACAATGAGAACTTGCCTCAGAAAGAGAGTGCATGTGTGAGTTATGTGCAGGCCCAGAAAGCCCACGTGCCTACCTACAGCCAAGCACCTCTCACCTAGAGTAAAACAACTTCAATGCCTAAAACAACAGGAAGGGGACTTGGGGAGCCCCCCCCCCCCATAATGGGCTAATAGAAAATTTATCTTTTGGCACCCCAGAGTAAAAACAGATATCTGCCCTCCTGATTTCAGAAGGCTCCCAAAAACCAGATCAGGGCCCCCAGTGAAAGCTGGGACACAAAACGGGTCAAGGTTTACCCCGAATGCACAAGCCTAACGCATATATATATATACTGTGTGTGTGTATATATATATAGTATATATATATAGACAGTATATATATATACAGTATATATATATATACAGTATATATATATACAGTATATATATATATATATATATATATATATATATATATATATTGCTGGTGTCACACTTTAAAATGTACCTGTGTCCACTTACATACACATTCAATTTAAGAACAAACTTACAGAACCTATCTTGTTTGTACTTGGCAAGATATACAGCAAATAGGGTGGGAACAATATATTTAGCTGCTGGAGGTGGAAGGTCAGGTGATGCTGTTCACTCACACAGGATAAGGTCATTGATCCTCAAATCCATCTGTTATTTTGCTATTGCTTATAATAAATTGGTGCCCCATAGCCTCTGTTGTGCGCCTTCAAGTCATGTCCAAGTTATGAAGGCCCTATTATGGACATTTTGGGGGCAAGATTTGTTCAGAGGGGGGTTTCCCTTGTCAGATTATTGCATTTTTAATGGCAATTCATGAGTCAGCACAAGATGTATTTTCTGCAGTGTGACATGTTTGACACCAGATGGCGCTGTCTCAAGACTGATGAATGGAATCTTGAGGAATGACAGTTGGGATCTGACAGTTGGGAATTGTCTGTCGAAGAGGACAGTTGGAATTAAATATCTGTGAGGAAAGGATGTTTAGAAAGGTAGCTGAGATTGCTGTTGTTTTTCCATGCTTAGCTTGTTATTGTTAAATACAATTCAATACAAAGTTATATTTTTACCTTGTGAATTGAATGAGAGTGTCATTATTCACACGAACAGAGACTGGAGTTTATTGGGCCGATGGGGAATTAAACTTCTATATTTCTGTTGCCTATTCCGCTGTGGCATAAATACTTGAAGCCGAAGAGGTTATGGGCCCAGATCCCAGAACCCAGAACACAGAATCCAGAGTTGCAGAGGCACAGAGATACTACATGGCCCATAATTCATAGAAAAGTTTTTGAATAACACTGAAATTGCAGCAGAAGTCGCTGTTTACCTCAGTGTTAGAGGAAAAAGCTGAAGTGAATTTTTGCCAGGAGCATCTGTAGTGTGAAGAAAGATGGCATTATTTGGAGCACAGCATCATTTAGAAAAACTCAGAGGCAGCTCAAATTATTTAATATGGGCTACCAAAGTGCGAGCAGTTTTGGCAAAGGAGGAGCTGCTATCCTGCTTAACACATCAACCTATTTCTGATGCAGAAAGGTTGAAAGATGGCAAGGCAAGGGCTACCATCATCCTGTCAGTTGACGATAGGAACCTCACATATTTAGCTCTGGAAGAAACAGCCGCTGACTGTTGGAAAAGGCTTGAAAAGCTGTATCAGCAGGCTACTGGAGGCTCAAAAGTTTTATTGAGCAGAGAGCTGTTTTCACTGAAGCTTCTGTCAATAGAAGATTGTGCCAGAGAGACTCATTTGAGTAAAATGCTGAGCATATTTAATGATTTAGCAGCAAGGGGCACCAATTTTACAGAAGATCAGAGAGGCTTAATTCTACTAAGCAGTTTGGGGCAGAGCTACAACTCATTCATTGACTCCATGCAATCTGAAAGAAGAGGACATCAACTTCGACTTAGTTTTGACTAGATTGGAGAACTGGGCTTGTTACAGAAGAAACGCCAGCAAATTTCAATGGAGAAGACGGTCAACAAAGGCTTCAATATGAAGAGGAAAGAGACAATCCAGTGTGACATCATCTGTTACATTTGTAATAAAAGAGGACACAAGGCTAGACAATGTCATCAGAACAAGTTTAAGAAGAGTGAATCAGCACAGAGAAAGAAAGAACAGATCAACAATTCAAGAAAAGACTCTGATTCAGGCTGTCTGTTGATGAGTTTACAATGTAACAATGATTTTATTCCTCAGGTACCCTGGATTATTGACTCTGGGAGTGCAAAGAGTTTTGTTAAGGATGGTAAATTGTTAGCAGAGAAGGAACCTTTATCTGGCTCTATGCAAAGTTGTGTGAGTCTAGCCAATGGTCAAAGGTGCAAGGTTTTAACAAAGGGAGAAGTTGAAATTGGACAACTTAGTCTAAAGTTAGACAATGTTTATTTAGTTCCTGAGCTAGAACACAATGTTCTAGGGGTGAAACAACTTGCAGACCATGGTTTATCCATTGTGTTTTGAAGGGGAGTTATGTAAAATGAGTAATAAAAATACAGGTATGTATAAGGAAGTAAAATTTCAAAATGGTTTCTATAGAATGAATGCTAGTAATAAAA
>JARBWK010000004.1:66543481-66564114 GCA_030556195.1 Anolis apletophallus | reverse complement strand
GAACCAGGAGTCAGTGAACTGATTAAAGGATGTGTATCAAGGTTGAGTGAATTAGAATGTCTTTGATGTTGGAGTACGGCAGGCTGTTAAGGGTGTTTTCTAAGCCAGGAATGTCGAGACCAAATCCCAATACTTAGTAACAATGCTCTTTAGTTGTGTGCTATGCGGGAGTAGAGTCAGAGCCATACTACTCTATCAATGGGAGTCTGTGTTGGGGTTGAAGTAATGTCCCTCTGGGTATATTGGAGGCCTTCTTGCGCTTTAAGGAGGTCGTCAGGATAACCTCTATGTGTGAGATCCGACATGAGGAGTTGGCAGCTTGTTAATCCCCAGGGCAAGAACAGTTGCGCTTTGTCGTAACAGCTGGGAGAAAGGCAAATTCTCCTTTAAGGCGAATGAGTGGAAACTGGAGTGGTGAAGAAATGAATTGCGTGCTATAGGCTTTTGTAAGTTTTAACCCTTAGGCACTATCATTCACAAATACAGAGACATCAAAAAGTTAATAAGTTCTAAACTACTATTAAGGTAAAATGGATGTCCGGGTGCCAGAATTTATCCACCTAGTAAACTCCTGGATGTCGGTGGAGGAAGGAGATTTTTGGTTTCAGCTGACGTCACTGCTTTGTATAATTTCATTTCCTCTTGATGAGGCCAGATTTATTATTCAGGAACTTTGGGACTCACGCTCTGAACAATCCCCACCCACAGAATTTCTCTTAGACCTTTTGGATTGCGTTTTGAATTAAGTTACTTTGCCTTTAATGGTAATTTCTACCTCAAAAAAAATCAGGTATCCATGGGGTCACCTTTAGGGCCAGCGTCGCCAATATATTCATGAATCACCTTGAATTACAACATATTGGCACCCCCACCCTATGGCTAGGAACATTAGAATTATATTACGTTTCATTGATGACGTCTTTGCCGTCATAAATGTAACTACCGACATCAGGAGTTTACTAGGTGGATAAATTCTTGGCACCGGACATCCATTTTACTCTTAATAGTAGTTTAGAACTTATTAACTTTTGGATGTCTCTGTATTTGTGAATGATAGTGCCTTAAGGGTTAAAACTTACAAAAAGCCTATAGCACGCAATTCATTTCTTCACCACTCCAGTTTCCACTCATTACCGCCTTAAAGGAAGGTGCCTTTCTCCCAGCTGTTCTGATTAAGCGTAACTGTTCTTGCCCTGGGGATTTGAACAAACTGCCAACTCCCTCATGTCGGATCTCACACATAAGAGGTTATCCTGGGCGCACCCTCAGCAGCGCAGAAGGCCTCCAATATACAGAGGAGGACATTACTTCAACCCCAACCTGGGATATTGATAGAGTAGTATGGCCTCTGACTCTTACCCGCATAGCACACAACTAAAAGAGCATTGTTACTAAGTATTGGATTTGGTCTCGGACATTCCTGAAAGCAGAAAAACACCCTTAACAGCCTTCAAGCGTACCTGCAACATCAAAGACATTCTAATTCACTCAACCTTTGACACATCCTTTAATCAGTTCACTGACTCCTGGTTAGCAGGATTGTGGCCATTGCAGTGCCTGTAAAAATATCAGCCGGGATCGCATTATTAGAAATGAGCACGCTAACACTGAAATCCAGGTCAGGTGTTTTTGCAACCTGCAATACATCCGGACTAATCTATGCCCTCAGATGCAGTTGTCCGCCCCTTTGTTTACGTGGGCCAGACTAAAGAGAGCTTTCAGATTACGCATTTCAGAACATAAATCGAATGTTAGAACAGGCAAACAGGATTCTGTTTTATACTCTCATTGCTTTAAATTTAAACATCGGCCTGAAAGAGCTTAGTTTACTTGCATCGAAAAATTAACTACCTCCCATTCCAATCACCAGTTAAATTACTACGAGCTGAAACCGCCTTATCTCCGCCCTCTCCACGAACACCCTTTTGGGTTGAATGAAGGCTTATCAATCTCAGATCTACTTGCTTGATTAATTTTATGCTGGGTGTAACTAATTACTAATTATGTACTTTGTGTTAAATTGACTGTTCTTTCGTTACTCTGTGCCATACTCCCGGAGTTTGGCCCGTGCTTGACTTCACGTGCCTCAATCGGTATGTATCATTGCGTTATTGATTTGCATTCAACTGTATAACACCTCAACTGGCTAGCTATTACCTGGACATTTATTCAATGTTTTAGATACCGTGGATGCCTTGGATGCCTGATTATAATTTGGGTTTGAGAGGCGCCTGGGGCGCCCAGCGGAGGCGGGAACCGGTGACTTCCGTCAACCCGGCCCCTAAAAAGGTGGCAGCGGCTCCACTTGTCAACACGAACTTGCAAGCTAGGATATGCCCTGAGACATTTATGAACTTTAATTTGACCCTCCTGGTACTTATTTGTTATTCTCTTATATGCGGTTGTGTATGACACTGTATGATTATTATGCTGTAATAATGATGGTATACTGAGCAAAAAGACTATCTTTATTATATACAGGCAGTCCCCAAGTTACAAACATCTGACTTGCAAATGACTCATAGTTAAGAATGGGGGTGAGACAACATGGAGTGAGAAATCTACCCCTCAGAAAGAAATTCACTCCTGGAAGAATTATTGTGGGAAAAGAGGTCTCAAGTGAAGCATTATCACTAATCCTTGTTTCATAACAAGCATTTTTTTCAAAAATTCAATTATCACAGTAACAGAAAGTGAGGTGAAATCACTCTGACTAGGGCATGAACAGAAAAACAAACACCATGGGTGTGTTAACCCTTCCTTGTGCTAGCCAAAGCTGATATATATTAGAGTTGTGCATGGGACTGTTTATCTTTGTTTCATCTGTTTGTTATTTTCGTTAACTTTGGGGGCACATAGCAAGGCCCCTCTCCATACAAAAATGGCTCAACATAAAAAAGCAGGAGCCTATCCCAGCTCCTCACCTGCTTTTCATGAGCATGTGGCACTTCATGCCTCCTGACATTGTGAAGAGACTGTGTGTGTGTGTGTGTGTGGCATGCAGACCCAGAAGGTGCACATGCCTACCTACAGCCAGAGTGCCTCCACTCTAGAGTAGAAACAATTAAGAAGCCTCCTTAAAGCATGTGCCTGCCTGCAGCTGAGTGACTCCTCTAGAGTAACAATGAGAACTGCCTCCAGAAAGAGTGCATGTGTGAGTTATGTGCAGGCCCAGAAAGCCCACGTGCCTACCTACAGCCAAGCACCTCTCACCTAGAGTAAAACAACTTCAATGCCTAAAACAACAGGAAGGGGACTTGGGGAGCCCCCCCCCCCCATAATGGGCTAATAGAAAATTTATCTTTTGGCACCCCAGAGTAAAAACAGATATCTGCCCTCCTGATTTCAGAAGGCTCCCAAAAACCAGATCAGGGCCCCAGTGAAAGCTGGGACACAAAAACGGGTCAAGGTTTACCCGAATGCACAAGCCTAACGCATATATATATACTGTGTGTGTGTATATATATATACAGTATATATATATATATATACAGTATATATATATACAGTATATATATATATACAGTATATATATATACAGTATATATATATATATATATATATATATATATATATATATATTGCTGGTGTCACACTTTAAAATGTACCTGTGTCCACTTACATACACATTCAATTTAAGAACAAACTTACAGAACCTATCTTGTTTGTACTTGGCAAGATATACAGCAAATAGGGTGGGAACAATATATTTAGCTGCTGGAGGTGGAAGGTCAGGTGATGCTGTTCACTCACACAGGATAAGGTCATTGATCCTCAAATCCATCTGTTATTTTGCTATTGCTTATAATAAATTGGTGCCCCATAGCTGCTGTTGTGCGCCTTCAAGTCATGTCCAAGTTATGAAGGCCCTATTATGGACATTTTGGGGCAAGATTTGTTCAGAGGGGTTTCCTTGTCAGATTATTGCATTTTTAATGGCAATTCATGAGTCAGCACAAGATGTATTTTCTGCAGTGTGACATGTTTGACACCAGATGGCGCTGTCTCAAGACTGATGAATGGAATCTTGAGGAATGACAGTTGGGATCTGACAGTTGGGATTAAATATCTGTGAGGAAAGGATGTTTAGAAAGGTAGCTGAGATTGCTGTTGTTTTTCCATGCTTAGCTTGTTATTGTTAAATACAATTCAATACAAAGTTATATTTTTACCTTGTGAATTGAATGAGAGTGTCATTATTCACACGAACAGAGACTGGAGTTTATTGGGCCGATGGGAATTAAACTTCTATATTTCTGTTGCCTATTCCGCTGTGGCATAAATACTTGACGCCGAAGAGGTTATGGGCCCAGATCCCAGAACCCAGAACACAGAATCCAGAGTTGCAGAGGCACAGAGATACTACATGGCCCATAATTCATAGAAAAAGTTTTTGAATAACACTGGAAATTGCAGCAGAAGTCGCTGTTTACCTCAGTGTTAGAGGAAAAAAGCTGAAGTGAATTTTTGCCAGGAGCATCTGTAGTGTGAAGAAAGATGGCATTATTTGGAGCACAGCATCATTTAGAAAAACTCAGAGGCAGCTCAAATTATTTAATATGGGCTACCAAAGTGCGAGCAGTTTTGGCAAAGGAGGAGCTGCTATCCTGCTTAACACATCAACCTATTTCTGATGCAGAAAGGTTGAAAGATGGCAAGGCAAGGGCTACCATCATCCTGTCAGTTGACGATAGGAACCTCACATATTTAGCTCTGGAAGAAACAGCCGCTGACTGTTGGAAAAGGCTTGAAAAGCTGTATCAGCAGGCTACTGGAGGCTCAAAAGTTTTATTGAGCAGAGAGCTGTTTTCACTGAAGCTTCTGTCAATAGAAGATTGTGCCAGAGAGACTCATTTGAGTAAAATGCTGAGCATATTTAATGATTTAGCAGCAAGGGGCACCAATTTTACAGAAGATCAGAGAGGCTTAATTCTACTAAGCAGTTTGGGGCAGAGCTACAACTCATTCATTGACTCCATGCAATCTGTGAAAGAAGAGGACATCAACTTCGACTTAGTTTTGACTAGATTGGAGAACTGGGCTTGTTACAGAAGAAACGCCCAGCAAATTTCAATGGAGAAGACGGTCAACAAAGGCTTCAATATGAAGAGGAAAGAGACAATCCAGTGTGACATCATCTGTTACATTTGTAATAAAAGAGGACACAAAGCTAGACAATGTCATCAGAACAAGTTTAAGAAGAGTGAATCAGCACAGAGAAAGAAAGAACAGATCAACAATTCAAGAAAAGACTCTGATTCAGGCTGTCTGTTGATGAGTTTACAATGTAACAATGATTTTATTCCTCAGGTACCCTGGATTATTGACTCTGGGAGTGCAAAGAGTTTTGTTAAGGATGGTAAATTGTTAGCAGAGAAGGAACCTTTATCTGGTTCTATGCAAAGTTGTGTGAGTCTAGCCAATGGTCAAAGGTGCAAGGTTTTAACAAAGGGAGAAGTTGAAATTGGACAACTTAGTCTAAAGTTAGACAATGTTTATTTAGTTCCTGAGCTAGAACACACTGATCTAGGGTGAAACAACTTGCAGACCATGGTTTATCCATTGTGTTTGAAGGGGAGTTATGTAAAATGAGTAATAAAAATACAGGTATGTATAAGGAAGTAAAATTTCAAAATGGTTTCTATAGAATGAATGCTAGTAATAAAATGTCTACAAATAGTATTCAGAGTTTGGAAGGGAAACCTCTGCATGGTGACAGATGTCTGCACATGCTACACAGGAAGTTTGGCCACATGAACTATAATATGATTAGAAAGACTGCACAGCTAGTAGGGATTCAAATACCAGAATGCAGAAATTATTTAGAGTGTGCTGTCTGTAACAAAACAAAGTTAAAGGCTTATCCTGTTGCCAAAAGGAGTGATAGAGTAACAGTTAGTGCACATGGATCTAGCTGGACCTTTTCCAAAGAGTATTGAGGGAATGTATTTCTACTAGTAATAGTAGATGATAGGTCTCGATTTGGCTTCGTTTACAAAGGTAAATTTCAGGTGTATGAAAAATTTATTGAATGGTACAATTTTGTGAAGAACCAATTTCCTGATTTGACTGTTAAACAAGTTCAATCTGATAGAGGAGGTGAATTTGTGAATGAAAGACTTAAGAATTTTTTTAAGGATAAAGGAATTTGGCATAGGCAAACAAATCCGTGTGTATCAAAAGAAAATGGAATTGCGGAGCGTCGCTAGGTGTAATTCAAACCATGGTAAAATCAATGCTTGAGGATGCACAAATGTCCAAAGGTTTTTGGGCAGAAGCAGCTAACACTGCCAATTACGTGCTGAATAGGTTATGGACCTCAAGTGTAAATGAAATCCCATTCTATTTGTTTTATGGAAGACATCCAAAGGTGGATCATTTTCAAGTATTTGGTGCGCATGCAAATGTCTTAATTCCTATACAGCAAAGAGACAAAAGAGATCAGCATTGGGTAAAGATGCAATTTATTGGATATGAAGGTGGAATGAAAGGCTATAGATTCTGGAATGGCTCTTCTCCAGGGAAGAAGATCACAGTCTCCAGATCTGTAAAGTTCGAAAATAATACTCATTGGGATAGAATTCATGCGAACACTGAAGTGTTCATAACCCCAAGTGTTTCTAGAGTAAAGAATGAATCTGAAGTTGTAGAGGTATTAGATGAGGCAAATGTGGAAGAAAGCAAGGAACAATCTGAAGAAAGTAATTTTCATGATTTTTGCGCCACAAACTCTGACTTAGTGTCCAAATCTGTAACAGAGGTTGATGGACATTGTCAAGAGGAGATTAGGGATGTGGAGGAGACTAAGGATGAGATTCCTAGGAGATCCACACATATCACTAAAGGAATTCCACCAGCCAAGTACCAAGTCACGCAAATAGGAAGTATAGAGTGGAAAGATCCTAATTCTTACGCTGAAGCATTGCGTAGACCGAAAAATGAACGTGATTGTTGGGTAAAAGCAATGAAGAAGGAATTTGATTCACTTCATTCTTTAAATGTTTTAGAACAAGCAGATGTAACCAAAGATGTAAAGGTAATTGGTTGCAAGTGGGTATTTAAAAGGAAAACACAAGTTGATGGTTCATTATTGTACAAAGCAAGATTGGTTGCACAAGGTTTTGGTCAAATTTACAATCAAAATTATGATGAGGTATATGCTCCAACGATTAGACCTGAAACAATTAGGACTGCTTTACGCATCGGTGTGCAAAGAAAGTATGTTATAAGGCACTTTGACATTGCCACAGCTTATTTAAATGCAGAGCTGACTGACAATGTATATATGAGAGCAATACCTGGTTTTGAAAAAGATACTCCAACTGGTGTGTATCGACTACGGAAAGCATTATACGGGTTAAAGCAAGCAGCGAGATGCTGGAACCAGTGTATAGACGAAAAGTTAAAGGGTCTTGGCTTCGAAAGAAGCAGTGTAGATACATGTCTATATAAGAAAGGAAAAGAGTCTAAAAAGCAAACATTTGTTTTGGTGTTTGTCGATGATCTCTTAGTACTAGCACCATCCGAAAGGGATGTGGAACAAGTTTTTTAAGGGACTAAACTCAAGCATGACTGTAAAAGATCTTGGAGTAGTCCGGAAATACTTAGGCGTAAATGTAACTAGAACTGAAAAAGATATTTGTCTAGATCAATAAGACATGATTTTTGAGTTACTTGAGAGAACAAGATTGACGCTGTGTAAAACAGCAGCAACTCAATGGTACCAGATTTTTAAAGCTTGATAGAGGTGAAATGTTTGACAATCAAACATTGTATAGATCAGTGGTTGGGAGCCTCTTGTATTTGGCAAATTGGACTAGGCCTGACATCGCCTATGCCACTAATGTACTAAGCAGGAGAGTGAATGAACCAACGTTGACTGATTGGCAAGCTGTAAAATGAGTGTTAAGATATTTGAAAGGAACATGTGACAAAAAGCTAAAAATTTGTCCAAAAGAAAGCGGTATAAAGGGGTTTGCAGACGCAAGTTTTGGTGACAACGAACAAAACTTGTCATGTTCCGGTATCTAATTAGTTTTAATGGGATACAAGTGACATGGAAATCTCGTAAACAGTCACACGTTTGTTTATCCACGGCAGAAGCCGAATTTTCTGCTTTGTCTGACTGTTGTACAGAACTAGAGTGGATAAAGGCTCTAGTAAACGAGTTCCAAAGTTTTGAAGATAAGATATCTTTATTTACTGATTCTCAATCTTGTATAGCAATATCAAATGCTGAAGGATTAAAGCAGAGAACAAAATATATTGGGGTAAGGTACCAAAATGTTAGAAAGTTAGTACAGGATGGTTTTATTAATCCTGTGTATGTCCAGTCAGATGAGAATATGGCTGATATGTTTACAAAATCATTGACTAATTGTAAATTAAATGTATTTTGTAAGAAGATATTGTTATTATAAGTAATGTGTGTACTTGTGTTGCTCATGAAGGAGGAGTGTCAGATTATTGCATTTTGAATGGCAATTCATGAGTCAGCACAAGATGTATTTTCTGCAGTGTGACATGTTTGACACCAGATAGCGCTGTCTCAAGACTGATGAATGGAATCTTGAGGAATGACAGTTGGGATCTGACAGTTGGGAATTGTCCGTTGAAGAGGACAGTTGGAATTAAATATCTGTGAGGAAAGGATGTTTAGAAAGGTAGCTGAGATTGCTGTTGTTTTTCCATGCTTAGCTTGTTATTGTTAAATACAATTCAATACAAAGTTATATTTTTACCTTGTGAATTGAATGAGAGTGTCATTATTCACACGAACAGAGACTGGAGTTTATTGGGCCGATGGGGAATTAAACTTCTATATTTCTGTTGCCTATTCCGCTGTGGCATAAATACTCGACGCCGAAGACTCAAATCCATCTGTTATTTTGCTATTGCTTATAATAAATTGGTGCCCCATAGCTGCTGTTGTGCGCCTTCAAGTCATGTCCAAGTTATGAAGTCCCTATTATGGACATTTTGGGGGCAAGATTTGTTCAGAGGGGGGTTTCCCTTTGTGTTCCTCTGAGGCTGAGAAAACCTGATTAGTCCAAGCCAAAGCTGAATGGGGGATTGAAGCCCTCATATTGATCTTTCCCTGAGACTGAAAGTGTCACACTCCAGTGTCACCCAGTGGGTTTCCATAGCCAAACAAGATTTCTGAACCTTTTCTCCAGACTCCTAGTCCAACACTCAAACCACTATACCAAGCTAGTTATTTCATGTCCTTTTATCATACTCCTGGGACCTCATTACACTATCCTTCCCCCTGTAATGTTTCAGGGAGCTATAGGAAGGTCACAGGACAATTCAGGTCACCCACAAGCTGCACACCCACCTTCCTCCATCCCATGGGATGGGAAATAAATAAATGCCACAATATAATTTTCCACCTAAAGAGCTCCAGCCTCACAAGATAATCTGAAGTTAAGCAATTAATATACCTTGCTAAATAAAGAAGTGACATAGAAAGATGTAAAACCAGTTAGATCAGTCATTGTAATGCTGGAAATCCCATGACACCCAAAATTGCCTAACTGTGATTGACCCATAACAATCTGTATCTGTATACCTTTATAAAGCGGAATGTTTGTATGTGTGCAGAGGGCGGAAGGGCGGATATGTGGCAGCCACTTTCACAGGCCACAGCGACCAGCGCGGGCACTTTCACAGGCCACAGCGACCAGCGCAGGTGATGGACCTGCACCAAACTTGGTACACATAACCCCCCTAACCCCCTTTACGTCCTGGTGCGGTTCGGGGGACATGACCCACAGATTTTGGGATTTGTAGTACTTTCAAACACTTTTGTTCCCACAGACCACTGAGGCAACCAAAAACGACCAATACAGACCACACTTAGCACACACAGCCCCCATCACCCACTCTACGTCCTGGTGCAGTTCGGAGAAGGGTGGACCATGGATGATGGGACTTGAAGTACCTCTACTCACTTCCCAAGTCCGCTGCAACCCTCATCCAATCACTGATCGAGACCAAACTTGCCATACATAACCCCCATGACTGCCTTCACGTCCCGGTGAGGTTTGGGGGAGGACTGACAATGGATGATGGGATTTGTAGTACTTACACACCCCTCTGTTCCCACAGACCACTGTGGCCCCCAACAAACACTGATAAAAACCACACTTGGCACACAGAGCCCCAGTGACCCACTCTACATTCTACTGAAGTTTGGAGGGGGCCAGAACATGGATGATGGGACTTGAAGTACCTCTACTCATTTTCCAAGACTGCTACAAACCTAATCCTATCACTGATCAACACCAAATCTGCCACACATAGCCCTCATGACCCACTCTACATCCTGGTGCAGATCGAAGGAGGGTGGACCATGGATGATGGGACTTGAAGTACCTCTACTCACTTCCCAAGTCTGCTGCAACCCTCATCCAATCACTGATTGAGACCAAACTTGGCATACATAACCCCCATGACTGCCTTCACGTCCTGGTGAGGTTTGGGGGAGGACTGACAATGGATGATGGGATTTGTAGTACTTACACACCCCTCTGTTCCCACAGACCACTGCGGCCCCCAACAAACACTGATAAAGACCACACTTGGCACACAGAGCCCCAGTGACCCACTCTACATCCTACTGAAATTTGGAGGGGGCCAGAACATGGATGATGGGTCTTGCAGTACCTTCCCTCACTTTCCAAGACTGCTACAAACCTAATCCTATCACTGATCAACACCAAATCTGCCACACAGAGCCCTCATGACCCACTCTACATCCTGGTGCAGATCGAAGGAGGGTGGACCATGGATGATGGGACTTGAAGTACCTCTACTCACTTCCCAAGTCTGCTGCAAACCTCATCCAATCACTGAATGAGACCAAACTTGGCATACATAACCCCCATGACTGCCTTCACGTCCTGGTGAGATTTGGGGGAGGACTGACAATGGATGATGGGATTTGTAGTACTTACACACCCCTCTGTTCCCACAGACCACTGCGGCCCCCAACAAACACTGATAAAGACACCACTTGGCACACAGAGCCCCAGTGACCCACTCTACATGCTACTGAACTTTGGAGGGGGGCAGAACATGGATGATGGGACTTGCAGCACCTTCCCTCACTTTCCAAGACTGCTACAAACCTAATCCAATGACTAATCAACACCAAACCTGGCACACCGAGCCCTCATGACCCACTCTACATCCTGGTGCAGTTTTGTGTGAGATGGACCACGGATGATGGGACTTGAAGTACCTTCACTCACTTCCTAAAAACAATGCAACCCTCATCCATTCACCAATACAGACCACACTTAGCACACAGAGCCCCCATGACCCAATCTACATCCTACTACACTTTGGGGGAGGGTGGACCAGAGATGATGGGACTTGCACTACCTTCAGTAATTTTATGATACCACTGCAACTCCCAATAATGATGGATCAAGACCAAACTTGGCACACAGAGCCCCCATGACCCACTTTACATCCTGCTGCACTTCTCAAATCACCCGGGCACCGCCGGGTCCCCAAGCTAGTATACAATAAAACAAGAGATACACCTTTTAGGACCAATACCTTGAAATGAATGGCATACAACTGCAGAGCCTGAAATGCTCACTGCAAGGATTTGGGTGACCTTTTGTAAAAGACAGTTGTAGTTGAAATACATTTAAAATACTGCTATGTTACCTCTACCACACCTGGCCATTTACAATGTGTATAAGAGTTTGAAATTGGTTAGGAAATCTCCATGTACACTGCAGTCTTTACTATGTAGCTTCCCACCATCTGTTCACCTGATATAAAACATCCTGACAAACTATGCCAGACAGAGCTGTTTTTCATCTCTATATGCGGCCAACTGACATTAGGCATTGCAAATATCTGGCTGGATGAAGAAAAATATTCATAAAATGATTGGCTTAAATCTCCATTGTTGGAGAAAATGATTTTTTAATGCAGTGACAGCTGTCTGGTGTTGGCAGGTGTTCAGTTTGATGGCTTATCTCGGACTTGAATCGTTTGGTTTATAGCTGGCTGAGGCACAACAAACAGAACCTTTTGATCTACATATAGGCACACATATCATATAAAATGTTTTACTGCTGTTGGGAGATCTTTTTTATTATTAGTGTTTTGAAAGTGGGCAGATTTTCTGGAAAAAAGACTATTTTTTCCATTTCCAGATGGCTCCCTTGGTTTCTTAAGGCACAGAAATTAGAATCACCAGGAGCTTGGAATAATGGGTTTCAAAATTCTATATCCATTTTAGGTTGTGAGCGCTCCCCACAGATCCATTTACATGTATTTATTAGGTAAACAAGGAAGCACACATAGGGTTTTTTTTCTTACAAAAGAATGGCATTTCTTTAGTAAAAATATGTAATATTTGTTGAAAATATTTGTAATTTCTTTTAGGGAATCAACACATATAAAATTAGCTTCTGCCCCACATAAAAGCTAACAATTCACTATGTAAAATCTATAACAAATTTAAACTCACAAAACAACCTGAAAACACCCAGTGTATATTTATAAGAACCTGTAATAACATTAATTCAGAATCACATTCAACGCAGTAAGAACAAAGTAATCTATTATATAAATGGGTTCACGTCATGTGATGTATACCTCAAACAAAGAAACCTTACAACGCAGAAACACAATACTTGCCAACAGAAATAGGCCTCAAGCAAGGTATGTTTGTAGCAAAGAAACTCCCCCCCCCCAAAAACCTAAAAGGCCCCCAAAACAAAGAGTAAAAATAAAACTACATTTACCAGCATCCTCCGGGGCAGCCAAAGACTCACCCAGCCTCTACATTCTGAACAACATGATTGGCTGCCAATAAGGGCGGATTTGCATAACTGCTGCACTGGCCAGCCAACATGAAAATTCCGATCCGTAATAAACTGCTAAAACAGAATAAGAAAAAGGCCTGAGCCAATCCCCAACACAAACACCCAAATCACTTCCAACCGAAAATTTACACCCCAAAAAATCACAGACCACGCCCAAAATTAACAGTAAGGCTTCATTAACTTGATTTCCCCAACTAGCCCTCACTTACTGGGAAGCTGTTTACGCTCTAAATTGACAGTAAGACTTCATTAACTTGATTTCCCTAACTAGCCCTCACTTACTGGGAAGGTGTTTACGCTCTGAATTGACAGTAAGACTTCATTAACTTGATTCTCCCGACTAGGCCTCAGCTCATTGGACATTGTGTATGGCCTGAATTGACAGTTAGGCTTCATTAACTTGCTGTTCCTAACTAGGCCTCAGCTCATGGGACATTGTGTATGGCCTGAATTTACAGTAACCTACCTTGGCACACAGAGCCCCGACCATGCATGATGGGACTTGAAGTACCACCATGGAAAATGGGATTTGTAGTACTTCAAAACCCATCATTCCCCACAGACCACTGTGGCCCAGAACCAAGACCAACAAAGACCCAACTTGGCACACCATGCCCCCCATGACCCACACTCCATCCAACTGCAGTTTAGAGGAGGGCACACCGTGGATGATTGGACTTTCTCGCATCTCCTAAAAAGGGCACAGCAACGCGTGCCGGGTGTTACAGTATATGGAGTTTAGCTAAGTAATTGCAGGATCTTCTTGTTAGAATGTGTGTGTTGAGGAGAAACACCTGGACAATGAAGCAATTAAGCTTGAGCACTGAGTATATCATGAGGAGGGTTTTTCCTTGATCCTGTGTGTGAAGAAGGAGATCATGAAGACTGCCATGGATGTACCACAGGACTTGTCCTGGACCATTTAACAAAGGACTTCTTACACCATCGAAGATGCAGATTATGCATGATTATAATGCATTGGACTTTGAGTAAGATATCTGCAATGGACTATGTTTAATTTGTAATGCTGGTTTTGTTAAAGCTGCTTACTTAAGAGTAAAGTTTTATTTTTCATTTACTCTGGCTCTGTGTGATTTAGCAGACATCTAAAACTGGAAAGACTACTGAGCTTCCGCACAGACTGACAAACTGCAACACCGGGTACAGCTAGTAATCATATAAATAGTGATAGTCGTCGTAGTAATTGTTCTTATTTCCCCCCATTTTTATCTCAGGAACTGAGACCCAAAATAGCTTTTAAAGTACTATACAGTTTTAAACCTACAAAATATAAATTCCACAAAACCTACAAAATATAAACCTAACTTATAGCAACATCAGATTTACAGCCTGCTCCATAAATCTTGCAAGGCTAATATGGAAATGGTATGTGAGAGGAATCAAAGCATGTGTTACCTTTTCCCTCACTTCCTGGAGGAGAGGGCCATAAAACAGCTGCATCTGATATATGACCATCTATGTTATCTCTTTTTAGAACTTCTGAAATTATTTTTTTGGATGACATTTTAAAGAATCTCTTTGCTAGCATGGACAGTAGCATAAAAACCTAGCTTTCCAAGTTCTGTTTATTTTTCCATGAAGTCCTAAATGAATAACGTTCTTACATGTTGTGTCTCTGTGTGTGTATGTGAGAGAGAGAAGGGGGGGGAGTGGCTTGAGAAACTGCAAGTCACTTCTGGTGTGAGAGAATTGGTCATCTGCAAGGACATTGCCCAAGGGGACACCTGGATGTTTTACCATCCTGTGGGAGGATTCTCTCATGTCCCCACATGGGAAACTGGAGCTGACAGACAGGAGCTCACCCCACTCTCTGGATTCAAATCACCAACTTTTTGGTCAGCAGTCCTGCTAGCACAAAGGTTTAACCCATCACACCACCTGCGGCTCCCAGGTGCAAGGTGAATGAAGTATATGAGCAAAACTTGTGCATTGCTATCAATCTTCAGAGACCATGTTTCTAAAGTGGAGAGGCAGAGAGCTTCCTTTCTTATGTTATGATTAATAGATAATCATATTTGAAAACTTGGCTCTTCAAGCAAGCATTTGGAGCTTCCGCTTAATTAGTTAACTGACTTTGAATTGACCTAGGAATTATAACAACGATGGAATGGATAATGGACTAAATATAATGACACAGTTTTTTAAAAAATGTAAAAACTTTTACTTTTATTGTTTTTGATGATTTTAGACATTGTAATGAGATGTTTTATCCTATTGATGTATGTTTTTAAATGGCATCGAGTTGTGCTAATTGTTCGCTGCCCTGAGTCGCCTTCGGGCTGATATGGGTGGGTATAAATGAGGTAAATAAATATTTGGTTATTATAGGATTAGTTGATTAAATGATACTTCCAGATAACTCTGTTGTCACCTAGTTGGTTTGACCATGAGATTTCTAACCTAGGAAAAGGAAAGCTGAATTAATGTGAAGACTGTGACATTGGGAGAAATCAGCTTCCCTTGCAGTTGGCATAGTCAATGAAATTATGACTGTTGTGGTACACTATTGCGGGAATCAGATGCAAGGGACTCAACTCTAATATCCCTCTCCTACCAATTCTTTTTTAGAAAAGTTTATTTTTTTACTCCTTTGGAACTGAGCACAAAGATGAAAATAAGCTATATAAGATGGGAAGCAGATGAGACTCCACAATCCTCCCCCCACCCCCAAACTGGATATTGTTGGTTTTGGTTCCACTTCTGATTGGTTCTTAGCTAAAGTGCTGAATGGAACTTCTCTAATCTGTACTATAACTTGGCACAGAAACCCCCTTTTCTAATCTCTACACGTGTGCAGCATCACCCTCTGACTGTACCTCTGTTGGAAAAGTACCAAAACCGCTTTATTCCAGAGTTTTTCTTTTTGTGGGTAACTCAGCACATGGAGTTACCTACACATACATCTAGAACCTCTCAAGAGGACCAATCCACTCTCCAATCCCTCTTGACCATGGTTTGCACAGTCCTGACTGCATGCACACTTTTCACTGCATCTACGGATTTCTGCATTGCAAAAGCACAACATTTCAGCATTAACGGTAGGCAGCACAGGATGATCATTACAGAACATAAAATCACAATGATTATCATCACAATTGAGCGTAGCCATTGAAAATTCGGAAGCCAGCTCGTTAGATAGCTCCAGAAATCACCTGGGGCTTCATAAGTCTTCTGCACCTCTCTAGCAACACCCTGAATCTTGACCAGGTCAAGTTCAATGTCGCCAGTCTTATTTATGAAATGACAACAGGTTGTGTTTAACCACACACACAACCCACCTTGCTTGGACAGAAGGTAGTCCAAGGCTAGCCTTTGTTGCATCGCCATGCCTGCCAGGGAATCTACCTCTACCTGCAAAGAGGACATCCCTTCCAGAGTATCATTGGCCAAAGACTCTAGGCCATATGATAAGACATGCAGCTGTTTAACATTCCAAGCCACACCCATCCTGGGTGCCGCAATTGCTAGAAGCCTCTGGGCTTCAGTAAGAAAAGTCTTGTCCGGGTCATATCCATAGCGCTGCACCTCAGCGGGCGAACGCTTCTGGATATGCATGTATAAATTAGTAACAGGTGTCATCTTGGGGATCACTCTCAGGCCCCCAGGCCGCAGTGTGCCAAGGGTGCAAATTCCACTCCAAGCCACAGGAAGCACTGGCCCACGGAGCCCTGTGCGGCTGGCTGGCAAATTCTGGGCCAAGTTCACAACAGCATTTTCATGATGGTTTCCAAACAATATGTGAGTGCAATTTGAAATTTCCCAATCCCAAGTCCAAATGCCTCTTTTCCTCTGGCCACAACGTGCCCTGTATCTGCTATGCACAGTAATCGTGTGATTACATGCAAGGTAAGAGCCTAGCTCAATACGATTGAAGCGTTCATACATGCCATGCTTCTGACTTCCTGTTTCATATGTCCTTTCAATTGCCTTTCTGCCTATTTGCTTAGTTGGGGACCATTGTCAACTTTATTGTGAGGATTAAAAACACTTACCCAGACCAGGCACAAACAGAGATTGCTTCTGCTGCAAAAGCAACACAGAAAGATGTGAAGAGCCAAGGAACATTGAAGGAATGGCATCAAAAGCTTAGTATCTCCTGCCTAAGCTACCTCAACTTGCCTCATGGCAGAACCAACTACTGAGAGTATTGTTGTTGTTGTTCTGTGCCTTGAAATCATTTGTGACTTATGATAACCCCAAGGGTTTCTTGGCAGGATTTGGTCAGAAGACATTTGCCATTGTTTTTCTCTGAGGCTGAGAGAGTTTGACTTGCCCAAAGTCACCCTGTGGATTTCATGGCTGAACATGGATTCAAACACTGGTCTGCAACCTTATCCCAATACTCAAACCAGTACATCATACTGGCTCCCCCTTTAAAATCATTTCCTTTGTTTAGCTTTTGTATTCCTTACAATAACTGAAGCAGTGTTTTCAGCCCAGGTCTAACAGTTACTCTTTCTTTCAATAGTCATGTGTCATTTGCATGCCTGCTCAGAAGATACGCCCATTTAATTGCTGATAACAATAGTCACTCGGCATGTAGAAGCAATTAGCTGGCCAGAAAGAGAAAGGCAGCTTTTGACTAATAAATTGCATGTGGGAAGGTGGGATGGGGATAAATTAATGACATGAACTTGCTGGCTATTTAACACAGAGCACTGCCAAACCTCACGAACAAGAGGAAAAAAACTTGTACAGTCTGTTCTTTTCGGTAGCTGTAATCTGATGTGCCCCTGCAGTGATCTTTCTGTTTGCTTTGTAGCAGCAAAATGGTCTAGAAGCAGTAGAACAGCAGGGAATTGTTTGTCCATGCTACTGGGCAAACAGAATCAACGTTTCCATGGGTTTTAGCACAGATCCTCCATGACAACCTGTAATCTTTCTGGGATCTTTAAAAAGAATGCCTGCTATATTTTTCCTCTATGAGCAGGCAAGGCATTGTTTTTGTGTTGTTTTTTTTATAAGCTGTCTGACTTTGGAGACCTAATGTAGGCTCTTATTTTTCTTCTTGTCACTTGGAAAATGAATTTCTCTTCACCTGGGTACTTCCAGTTCATGAAATTACATCTGTGATCTGTCTTTGTTCCAAGGATCTGAAGTACAAGAACTGACCCAGATATTTGCTGCCCATGATGAAGAACAAGATAAATCCCTCCCATTCTGTGTTGGATCTTTTTTTAGGACTGATAATGGGGCAACAGTGTCCTTCAATGCAGCTGCAGGCAGTGGCTATCTAAAGATACATCTATACTGTAGAATGAATGCAGTTTGACACCACTTTAACTCCCATGCCGCAGTGCTATGGAATCATGTTTTTCAAAGCATTTTGCCTTCTCTGCTAAAGCATGCTTATGCATTGCCAAACTACAAATCCAAGGGTTCTATGATATTAAGCCATGGCAGTTAAAATGGCATCAAACTGCATTTATTTTACATTGTAGATGCACTCTTAGTGGACAATGTGATACATAGCCCTCTTCTTCAATATCTCTCAGCAACTGCCTGATGAGCCAGTTCTATCACTTACAAATACATTTAGGCCTTTCACCTAGACAAAAATATTTTTGGGTTGCTGTGACTTCCAGGCTGTATGGCCATGTTCCAGAAGCATTCTCTCCTGATGTTTTACCCACATCTATAGCAGGCATCCTCAGAGGTTGTGAGGTATATTGGAAACTAAGCAAGGGAGGTTTATATATCTGTGGAAGGTCCAGGAGGCCTGCCACAGATGTGGGTGAAAGGTCAGGAGAGAATGCTTCTGTTACATGGCCATACAGCCTGAAAAACTCACAGTAATGAAAGCCTTCGAAAGCACAAAATATGATTCATTTTGTATAAGAGATTCCAAGTATATTTCTGCAAAGAAACTTCGCCTTGAACTCAGTAAGACATTTCCATTTAAGCCTTGTTAATATTATTGCTATTGCAGCATGGAGTTCCCCATATTTTTCTTTAGTTATTACTCTCTAATTACATATCCTAAATCCTGTGGTATTTTTACACTACACAGTTACATCACTTTGCATAAACTTCAATTGCTATACTTCAATGAGATCCTGAGTTGTTGTTGTTTAGTTTAAGGAGACATATGTAGAATGCTGTGCCAGAGAACTCTAGGGCCTCTCCAAAGTACAAATCTCAGGAATCTTGAGAGATATCTATAGCAGTTGAAGTGGAACCAAAGTGCTATGATGGTATAGTGTGAAAAGGGCTCTGGAGTGTTGTTGTTGTTAGGGAGTCCCCGGTGGCACAATGGGCTAAACTACCTGTTGGGTGGTGTCTCCACATTACACAAAAACCTTTCTGCTATATACATCTTATTCTCCATCCACGTTCAGTGTTTATTTATTTTAAAATTTTTAATATATGACATTTGGCCTGGCCACTACGGTTTTAAACTTTGTGTACTTACTGTTTACGTGTTTTATTGACTGTATTGTTTTTATTTGCTGATGTGTTGTTGTTTTGGTTTTTTAAAATTTCTTTATTTAATGCTTTTTTGATACATGGGATAAAACGGGGAGGGAAGGATGGGGAGGGAGGGGAGTGAGGGGATGGATACGTGGGGAAAAAGAGGGCTTGGCATAGTGTCCATTACTCCCGTCCAGTCCACAGGGTCCAAAAGAGTTCTAGCAAGTTGAAGGCGTTTTTAATAGGCAACCTGCACATATTCCACCACCTTCCAACTTAGTTCATTAGAGTAATTATCTTAATTCCTGCTTATAACTTTGGGGTTCACTTCCTTTAAGTATGAACTGACTTTACCCCAGTCTGTCCTGTTCTTATAACTTTGGTCTGTGGTTATGCTCCTTAGGAGGTCCAAATCCATAATCTCTCTAATTCTTAATAACCAACTTCTCACCGACGGAGGGTCGCTACTTTTCCATTTTTTTGCGATTTCTATTCTGGCTGCGTTGTTGTTTTAATTGCTGTGTTATTGGGCTTGGCCTCATGTAAGCCGCCCCGAGTCCCTTCTGGGAGATGGTGACAGGGTATAAATAAAGTTTAATAATAATGACAATAATAATAATTTAATAATAATAAACTGTTTTGCCGGCAGGACTACTGACTGAAAGGTTGGCAGTTCAAATCCGGAGGGCAGGATGAACTCCCATCTGTCTGCTCCAGCTTCCCATGTGGGAACATGAGGGAAGCCTCCCACAGGATGATAAAACATCCAGGCATCTCTAGGGCAACGTCCTTGCAGATGGCCAATTCTCACACACCAGAAGTAAATTACTGTTTATCAAGTCACTCCTGACATGAACAAAATGTTGTTGTTGTTGTTGTCTGAGGGTAATCTGGAGTGTAATAAGGATGATCTGCACCTACAGTCCAAACACTGATAGCCAATTATATAGTGAGCTTGGACTGGGAATGTACATTTCTCAGTGGTATCATGTGCATGCTCCAATACAGCAGAGTGGGTAACTGCAGTGGGAATGGTGGGCAATTTCCTGCATGGGCATCATTGTTTGTAGTACTGGTGAACTGGAAGTGACATCATGAAATATCTGGTTCCCAGCTGGGTGGACTTGTGACCATTTTTCAGAGGTTGCAGTGAAGAGAGGGCAAATGAAAGCAGTTCTAGGTTGCTCAGATGTGCTGTGTGTGCGCGCGTGCGTGTGTAAATCACCTAAAACCTCCAAATCCATATTAAAATAGTTTTGAGAGGGTGGAGAATTTGGAGCATCTGGGGGGCTTGAATTGGGGATGGGGCTGCATGTAATCTTCAGGCTATACTTTCACTGCCCTTGC